>OZ024736.1:22872802-23199555 GCA_964016875.1 Fallopia convolvulus
ATTAAAAAGTTAGCAAGTGAGAGTAAAGGAAATTATTTTAATAATATTGGATAAGGATTTTTTTTAGAATAAAAAGGATATTACAAGATCAAAATAATAATGAAGGAATATTATTATTTTAAATAATCTTCTAAATTATTATCATAATAATTTAGAATTCCATTTCTCTTATATAAAGAATTATAAGAGAGAATCCAATCTAAGAAGAATCCGTATTTAAAATCCGCTCGTAAATTCCATGTCATTAGGTCGGGATTCGCGCTCGAAGTTGCGAACCAAATATTCCGTCAATCGAGTAAGCTAAGGCAAGTGGAATTTCCCCTTGTGCCCTTCTATATCCGTCTATATGATATTTCTCGATGTTGGGAACGACTTGTATACTTAAATAAAAATGAACCTAGGAAATATCGATTGCTAGAAAAGCGACTATTGTTAGCATAGATTGCTTTATATATTCCTTGTTAGAATTATTTATGCTAGTGTGGTTACTATCTTGATTGTTATGATCTCGTTTCGAGATCAATGTCGAACTAGTGAGGGGCGTGGGATAGCCAACGCCTCTACATAACCCCACTAAGTCGTAAGTGCCTACGCGTTTGAAGTACGACTTTCAGGATCATGATCCCATCCGCTCCGATTGCAAGGAGGGATGAGCGCACTCTAGCTAAGTGCCGGGAAACCGAGTTTTCCCCCGGGTGGCTCGGATTATCCGTGTCCCACCACATTCTCTTTTAAATCATAAATGAAATCTAACGTCTTTTGTCACTAAATAAGATAAGTGCTAATGCACAATTAAGATACCAAAACCGGACCGGTCTCAAATGATCGATCCGGCCCTCGGTCCGCTTAGGGCGCGAGTGGTGTTTGACTTGTTTGAATAAATGAATGTTCCCAACATACCTTCAATTCTAAAGAAGACTACAATCTAGTAGTACTTCTCTTGCTCATCAAGCTATCCCTTTGGATATGCTATCACTATCTTTCGTATCTTAGCTCCACATAAACAAGCTCATCGTAAACACAACCCGATTATCTCTTTTGACAATAATTTGAAATTACCGAAATACCCTCGGGAAGTTCCATTCCCGCTTGCTTAGTCTCTTAGACTAATTCTTCTTTTCCGCATGTTTGCCTGACATTCTATCGCCCCTCGCGAATTATGTCAGAATCTAGGAATCCCAACAAGGCGTGAAGTGAAGTGAAGACGAAGGAAGAACAAGGATTTTCAAGATGTACTTCTTATATCATTTTGCTTTAGTTTCAATATGTTTCAAGGACAAGCTGGTTTCGCATTTAAATTTCCGAACAACTTTATATTTGAAAACGATGTAAGATGTTTTGTAAGAACCAAGTCTCCCTTGGGAGCACCTTTTCTCATTATGTATTATGTTTCATTCCGCATTTTAATTATTCTATATCATTCTAAAAGCCTTGGGTGACTTTAGACGGTAAAGTTTGAGGTCACTGGCGGTAATACCCAGTGTTGTAAAATAGGGGTGTTACAACATGAACATCAAAATACCCCATACTTAAACTTGCTTGTCCTCAAGCAATTACTAAACATTAACCAAAACCAAACATCATGCTTATCAAGCAATAGCCTTCATCTAAAAAGCAACATAAAAAACATAGAAAAAATAGCAAATGACCATTAACGTCATCACACATATATAAGCACTAATAGACATAAGCAACTACAATCCAACCTCACCAAGGATAAAGTGTTTCACTCAACTCTCATGTGTTTCGGCTATATATTCATCTCTCAACTCAATCTTATAAGCAAAAACTCATAGAAATATGAACTTATATCACCAAACACTCCACCAAAGATTTGTCAAAACAAGCAAAAATCATCAAGAGAACTTAGACTCAATGAAATGCTTCAAAGAAGTTTCCATTCGGCCGGGTTGTAATGGGGCTTGGTAAAGACAATAAGGCGTGGAAATATTTTGGTCATGTAGTGCTAGTAATATACGGGAATCAAAGACTCCTAAAAACTCACATCTCAAAACTTCTCATAAGATATACCAAATTTTCTCAAACATTAAAGCTCACTTTTCACTCACCAATTAATCCTAGAAAGCCTCTTATAAACATAAAGAATCTCTGGTTTAAACTTTAAACAGTGCACAACTTCCTCCTTCTTTCTTCATTCTTTTTTTTCATTTTTGCACTTTTCTTCTCCTCTCGACTTACTTCGTTACCGAGCTGAGAGGGTCGGTAACGAGCTACACTTTCTTGATCTTTTTCGTTTTTTTCCTCCTTAAGCCATCGGTACCGAGCCTACACAAGATGGTATCGATCCATTATTCTTTTACTTTCTTATGTGCATTCTTTTTAAGCAAGAGATCTTTTTACAAAATAAAACAAGAGACTTCCAATCTACACCACCAAAACCCTAATTTTGAACCAAAACATAACATTTTGCACTCTACAAAACCATACCTCTCTAACTAAGTCCTAATCCCCGGATAGGGTCAAACTTATCTCGGCTAAGAAATAATTTTGTGGAGCAACAAATAAAAGGCTAAAGCTCAGATTGGCTGTCAAAAAGAGGATCATGTAAGGGTGGATAGGGATTAATAGGGCTTATGAAAAATAAGTCCTCTATCATATAACTTTCACAAGTAATGAACTAAAAATCTTAAATAGGTCTTCAAAAATAGGTAACCATCACAATTCCAAGAGATAATATGCATAAAGAGAGCAAATCACACATGAAAAATCAGGGCTAAAAATAAGAACTCACAAGGTCAAATTTTTGTTGGATTGCAACTACTCATGCTAAAAGTTTTACATGCTCAATTTCATCAAATGCTATTCCACTATAAAAACCATTTCATCATAAGACTCAGGCTATACCATCAAAAACATGTTGAAAGGAAATTACATGGTCATGCAAGCAATTAACTATCATAGAACCAAAAGACAGAGTATTCATCCGTTCTAAAATCATTTTGGAATTTTCAATTTTTTCAATTTTTTTTATTTGTGATTTTTTTCTCAAAAAACAAGAACAACTAGAAACAAGAAACAAAACAAACAACTTAAAAACAAAACAAACAAGCAAGCAAGTTTTCTTTTCCCTCCCTATCCCATACTTAAAATTATAGTGTCCTCACTATAATAAAGCAAATCAAAAGAAAAGAATAGGGAAAAGAAAGAAACTCACAAGATAACCAAAGAAGCAGAAGAAACATCCTTTAAAGCTGAATCATCGCCGTGGTGGTGGTGGAAATTGATGCCCAAAGTTCCCCATGAACTCATACATTGTCCCCCATCGCTCCTCATCAACCGTCACCCACTGCTCCATCCTCCTCCAGCGAGCGTCAGCCTGTTGATGCCTTGCATCTTCAAGAGACATGCGAGCGGAATACACACCCTCGCAATGCTCCATCCGCTGAGTGAGCTATGTCTGTTGTAGGTTCAGCTGCTGCATCTGGAATGACTAATCATTGGCCCAGGGAGGAGGAACACTTGATCCAAAATAGGTGGGCTATGGCGGCGGTTGATAGTGATCGTGGGGTTGGAAGTGGTCTTGATAGATAACCGGATTGTAGAGAACTAATCCATATGTCTATGGCTCGGTAGGCGGAGGAGCAGGCTCGTTACCGAAGTTGAATTCATCGGTATTGACCTCGAAATACTCATTATCGAGCCCAGGTTGCTCGGTACCGAGGTGGGTGTGCTGGTCAAGTACCTCGGTACCGAGGTCATTATCCTCAATATCAAGCTCCTCAGTTGCCTCATCTTCATCCATAGTAGCACCATCTCTATCATATATCGTCTCACATTCCCTCAATGATGGCTCATCTTGAGGCTTCTTGTCCAACGACAACGGATGAGACGTCCAAGCTTCGTACCAGTTTGAGACATATAACAACTCCAGCTTGGCCTGAGTAATCGCCACATCTTGTCCAAACACCTTGGCGGCGACTCCTCCTTGAATCCTCTGAAAGATGCCGGAAGAACACCAATACTTCGAGTCCAGCTTCTTGAAAAGGTGTGAAGTGTAGCTCGTGAGGTCAACACCGAACTTCTCCGCCAAAAGACTCACCAAGTTCCCACACCAAACATCTTTTGAAGAGGCCCTGTACCTCTCTACATATTTCAGCCATTCATACCCCAAATTCATGGGGGCGGGGTCCTCGAAAAGAATAGTGTGGAGGCATCCAACCTCTGTCCTTGTCGGCCTTGAAAGCTCCTTCTTGGGCTAAAATGTGGTGCCCAAAACTCAGAGAATGATCTTGAAAATGGGGTTGATAATGCGCGTCCTTGGAAGTGCCAGTGCAGAAGGATTGACCTCTCCGAAAATATAGCTCCAAGTGTCGGTGACCTTGAAATCATCGGGAGCCTTGTAATCCCGAGAGTGGTGCGGGAAGTCGAGGAGTTGATTGAACTGGGCCATGGTGTACTCATGATCGGCATTGCCCAAACGGAACTTGATCTTCCCTACCGATGTCTTGGACTTGAAACTTCTTTGGAGGGTGGCAATGAACTCGGCGGTGAGGACCGGGTAGTGCGGGGTTTCCTCCTTCTTCAATAGATGCGGCACACCGAGAATAGCAAAGGCGTGCTTGACATCATCATAGATACCGATGGCCTTGGCACTTGACCTTGAGAACCGTCTAGTGAAATGGTCCTTTTGCAGGAAGGAATCAAAGACCATCACTTGCTCCCGGGTTGACAAAATAACCTCGTCCATGCATGGAGGAGACGGAGATCTTTGAGTCCTCCTCTTCTTTCCGGATCTAGAGTTAGCTCGGCTTGTGCTTGCCATTTGGTACCTGAAAATACCATAAAAATCCAAGGTAAAACCGATTCAAATTATCAAGAAAACCCCATACTTGCACTCGGAAATGGTCTCGACCCACCTCAGTACCGACCCAAGTGGGTCGGTAACGAGGTATCTGTGTTTGGCTGTAGTTCTAGACAGTCTCAGGTCGTTACCGACTCTCACATGTCGGTAACGAGCCTGGGCGAGAACATAACTTAATCAATTCCGAGTACAAAATTCCAACTCCTTTGACAATTTAGCATAATTTCAAGCACGATTCCACATATAAACACATAATCACGAACATGCAACCCCATACTTGCTCGAAACCCTATCTAATCATTGCCAAAACTAATGGTGAAAATCATGCAATTCAAGAACAAGTTACTCCATGCTTTTCTTATCAAAATTCAATGCAAGCTAAGCAAGAAGAGCTGAAATTCAATCAAGAATAATCACCGAACAAAGAAGCAAGGAAGAACAATGGCAACATAGACATGCAATTCGAATTCACCTAAAGATCTACATATGAAAACTACCCCAATTCACCATGAATCTTCAAGAAAATAGTTAGGGTTTAGAAATCATACCGTAGATTTGTAGAAATTGAAGAAAAAAACCAAAATTGCAAGGGTAACGAGGGTTTGGATGCTCCGGTAATGAATCACAAAGGGTGTATTCGTTATCGAGTGGGTTGCGTGGGATTGGGGGGACGAGTGGTGCGCGATCGATTTAGGTGAGGATTCTGAGTGGAGATCGATCGGGTTTTGTAGGAGTTTGGTTGAGATTAGGATGGGTTTGAAGGCTTGAGAGTGTTTAAAAGGAAGGAGGGCAAATGCGGCGTGAAGGGTGAGGCAAGGTAGAAGATAGAATTAGGTTTAAAAGACTTACCTGCCTACGCGTTGCTGAATCAATGTGTCGTCTCAGGTCGGTACCGACCCTCTCAGCTTGGTACCGATCCATGGCGACTCAATTTCTCGTCTTTCAAGCATGACTTCTATGACATGTTAGCTAGAAAATATCTATCTTTTAAACTCCTATACTACTAAAAACTCAAAAGAAAGCTAAGAAAATAAACTATAAAAGAAAAGAAAAAAAACTAAAACTAAAAACCGGGTTGCCTCCGTAAGCGATGTTTTTAAGGTCGTTAGCCCGACGTACTTACCTGGCTAATCCGACGTTGTGAGAGCCAAAGTGACTCTACTTTCTTCTTCCGGGTTGGGTTGCTCATAGAACTTCTTCAATCGGTGGTTGTTGACTTTAAAGATGGCGCCATGGTTATCGATTAACTCTACTGCTCGGTGAGGATAGATGTGGCGAACCACGATTGTCCCACCCCATCTTGTCCTTAGCTTTCCTGAAAATAAACGGAGTCTAGAGTTGAAGAGAAGTACATTGTCACCAACTTCATAAGTTTTCGACACCAATTTCATATCATGCCACCGTTTGGTATGCTCCTTATAGATCTCGGCGTTCTCATACGCCTTTAGCCTAAACTTCTCTAGCGCTTGCAAATCCATGAATCTTTTTGCTCCGGCTGCGTCGAGGTTCATATTGAGCTCTTTGAGAGCCCATAATGCTTTGTGCTCCATCTCGACCGGCAAATGGCATGCTTTGCCATACACTAAATTGTAAGGAGTGGTGCGTAGGGGCATCTTGTATGCCGTCCTATAAGCCCATAGAGCGTCATCCAGTTTAGATGACCCATCATTCCTTGAGCGGGAAATCGCCTTTTCCAATATGCTCTTGATTTGCTTGTTTGAAACTTTAACTTGGCCACTAGTTTGGGGATGATATGTTGTTGCCACCCGGTGTGATACCCCATACTTAGCCAAAAGTGCTTCAAAACTCCGCTCTATGAAATGAGATCCACCATCACTAATGAGGACTCTTGGTATGCCAAACCTGGGAAAAATGTTAGTCTTAATAAATTTATCCGCGGTTTTAGCATCATTGGTCCTTGGAGCAATGGCCTCCACCCACATAGACACATAATCGACCGCAACCAAGATATACTTGTAGGGGCCCGATGAAGGGAAAGGTCCCATGAAGTCTATGCCCCATACATCGAATAATTCGACCTCTAGTATCCCAGTCAGCGGGTTTTCATGTCTCCAAGTGATGTTGCCAGAGCGGAGATTTCTTCATCCTCGGCTAGGCCCGGCACCGATGTAGAAGGGGTCGGTACCGAGTTGTCTTTGTCTGCCAAGAGACTCGGTACCGAGGTAGATGGGCTCGGTACCGAGACCGCAGGAACTATCACGGCCCATCTTCGACCTAAGAATGTATCACTTGCCAATAGTCTTCCAACAAGGTCCCCACATTCGATGAATTCATTGTTGGTGTAAAGCATTTTAACTTCGGCTCTATCTGTCTCTTTTATTATAGGGTTGAACTAAAATTCCACCGCCTCATCCCAAATTTTGAAAGTTAGGAGTCCCCTCCTAACGTCAATTATGGTACCGACTGTGGCGAGGAATGGTCTCCCTAAGATGATAGGCACCACCGAATCTTTGGGCATCTCCATGAATATGAAATCATTGGGAACAAATAATTTGCCCACTTGTACAGGAAAATCGTCTACAACTCCTGTTGGCCCGACGCATGAGCCATCTGCCATGTATAGCCGCATGTTGATTGGCTCCAATGGTCCCATATTAGCTTTTGACAAGATTGACAATGGTAGGAGACTTGCACTGGCACCCAGATCACATAGAGCTTTGAACTCGTGGTCGCCTATGCCAATAGTGATAGCAAATATCCCTGGTCACCTAGTTTTTCTGGAAGGGTAATGGATCGCACCTCATTTGTAAGCTCTGTTATTGACCTTTTCCTGCTAAGAATGTCCTTCAAAAAATTTGTGTAAGTTGGCATTTCGCTTAGGGCCTCAGCGAATGGTATAGAAATATTTAAGCCTTGAATAATCTTAATCAAACGCTTAAACTTGCCTTTTGTTGAGTTCTTAGACTTCTTAGTAGGAAAGGGGAGAGACTTCACCATTCTTGGAACCAAAGTTGGCTCGAGAGGTGGTGCTACCAGGTCGACAATCGGGTTGATCGGTGCCGAAGAAGGATCGGTACCGACCCTGGTGGGCTCGTCATCGAGCCTGGGGCTAAGAGAGTGGTTTGATGTAGAGAACATACCTGAGTTGGGGTCGGTGATGAGCTTGGGAGCATCGGTACCGAGTGGTTCAGGCTCGGTAATGACTCTCTTTGGCACGTTGTCTACCTGGGCCAAGGCGTCTTCTTCAGCACCGGGGTTCTTTTCCTTGGCTTCGACATGGTCTGGTAGCGTCTTTTCACTCCTGAGGTGTACGGCCGCTATCTGTTCCCTAGGGTTCTCATCGGGGCAGCCCGAAAGTTGCCCTTGTGGCCTCGGAGCCTGTGCGGCTAGGTTCCCTAGTTGTGAGTCGACACTCTGCTTCCAAACATCGAAATCTCCCCATCTTCTCATTTGATTTTTAAGGTTGGCTTGGACTCCAATGATTTCATTCTTTACTCCATTGATCCCTTCATAGAGTCCTTGTACCTGAGATGGTGGCTCTTGATAGCCTGGAGGACGATATGGTGCGGGCCGTCTATCAAGAGGGGGAGCTCTATAATTTTGATTTTGATTTCCCCAAGTCGGGTAGTTGTTTGGCCTGTCAAAATTATTAGGTGGGTTTCTGTATTTACCTCTCATATAGTTCTTCTCAGCATAGGTCTCAGCGGCTCTAACCTGCTCGATGTTAGTGCAAGCAGAAGTACTATGGGAAGAAGAGCCACACTCTTGACAAGGTTGAGAGGTTTTCAAGAAACTTGCATATTTCTTCAGACAGTTGATCTCATCCTGTAGGAATTGATTTTTGACATCGGGATCAACTTCGTCTTTATTAGGCATGTAGAGGCGCTTTTGTGGCTGAGGTGGCTGCTGGGCTCCATACATAGCATCGTAGGTGGTTAGTTTGTCTAGCAACTCCCATGCAGCGGTGGGATCTATCTCAATAAAACCGCAGACAATGTGCATGTTGATGCGGTTCTTTGTTTCAGCATTAATCCCTTGGAAGAAGATTTCTTAGAGCACATATGGTGGTTGCCCATGAGTGGGCACTGTTTGAGCATCTCCTTAAATCTCTCCCATGTCTCTACAAAGGTCGCGTTAGGCAGCTGGTGATAGGAGGTGATTTGTGTTCTCAACTCCATTGTCTTAGCAGGAGAGAAGAACTTTGTCAAAAATTGATCATACGAAGCCTTCCATGTCCTGATAGACTTAGGAGGTAAGCTCTCCAACCAGCTCAGGGCCTTTCCAGTAAGAGACCACCTAAAAGCTTTTAATAGAACATATTTTAGTAAGATACCTTCAGTAGCAATAGTGTCACATAAATCAAGAAAGTTTTTAATATGTTCCATAGGGCACTCAGTAGGTTTCCCTTCAAACTAAGCCCGTTTTATTAAGGATGTAAATTAAGACTTAATCTCAAAAGTTTTTTCTATGTCCGGAAGCACGATTGCAGACTCTAGCACCCGCAGTTCTGGATGCATGTATTGTTTGGCATTCCTCAGATAGGCATTAAGCCTTTCTTGTAGAGCGGTCTTCTCAATCTTTGTGTCATCAAGCTGCCTCTGAAGCTCAGCCATCTATTGAGCCATCTCTTCAGGAGTAATCACCATTGATTGGTTTTCTCTTCTTCAGCGGTGGAGGGTTCGTTCAAGTTAAGAATAATAACCGGTATTATCAAACTCGAGCCTGCGACGTCCTGTTGGAATAAGTTGAGAAAACAAACAAAAGAAAACAAAATTAAAAACATAAACAGGGTTAGGGTATTCCCAGGCCAATAGGTAAACAAACAAAAACAGTTGCCTCCCCTGCAATGGCGCCAATTTGTTGAAGGGCGTTTTTAACTCGACAACAAATAAATTTGTAGTCAAGACCCCGATGAGTATAGGGAGGTCTGGATCGTCCACGGGAAGCAAGGTTGTTTGTTTGCCGAACTCCGAAAAACAAGAAAACAAAGCAAAACAGCTACGATAGCCCTCGGTACTGACCTTGTCAAGGTCTGTAACGACGCTGGGTTTCTACTAAAACAGAGCAAACAACAAGTTTCAACTGCATGCTCGGTACCGACATGTGTGCCTCGGTAACGAGTTTTTTCGTGTGTAAAAACGAAGGAAATTCAAAGGATAAAAGTCTAGGACAAGGGTTACCACGACATAATTATGCATACAAACTAGTGTGAAGGATAAGATCATGCCTTTAAAGATAAATCGATCAACTTTTGTTGACTAAACAAGAAAATCAATCAACTTTCATAAATCAATTCACTTTCTACTTGTTTTGAATCCAAAGCTCGAAACTTTCGTTATCGAACAATATCAACATTCAAGTTCACAACTTTCTCTTTTGATCAAGCGATAAACTCAAATTACTTCAACTCTCGTCTAAGTATAAGCACAAACAAGTAATTAAAAAGGTAGAAGGCATTCAAAACATCAACACATTCATTTAATCGTGCATAACTATGTCAGGTTTCAACCCCGATCCTAGAAAAGTGAACTACTCACTCATGTTTAAAACAAAACAAACAATTTGATTGAAAGAAAACATTGAAATAAGACTTACTTGAAATTAAAGAAATCTTGTCTTACAACTTAACCACGTTCACGATCAAAGCAACGAAGACAACAAAGAACTCGAACTCTCTCTCTCAATCGAGTTCTCTCCAGCGACTCGTAAACTCCAAAAAAACGAATAACTCCAAAAACGTCTCCCTCCTTAAACTAGGCTAGAACAAGAGTAATTATACTAGAGGAAACTATCTAATAAAGATTCTAAAAGATAAAAACTTTCTAAACTAAAAAGATTACAAGATAAAATATATAATTTTCGAAAGTCGGTGCCGCTCTACTTACACAGGTCACCTTGGTAACAACCTGCACAGGGTCGGTAGACACTTGCTGAATTCCTTGGATAAAAACTTTGTTGCTCAGCTCAGTACCGACCCTCACAAGTCGGTAACGAGCTCTCTGGTTTTGGCCTTTTGTACACTTTTCATAGCTTCTCTTTGGATTTAACGGGATCTTCAAGACATATTCTTTCCGCTCTTCTTTCATGTATTCCACCACTAACCACTTGTCTTCAGCTCTTCTGGAAATGCTCCTTTCCCCTTCAAAAATCTAAGAAAAACACAAAATGGAGTAGTTTCCATATTTTTCACAAAATATGCAAACTTATCCAAAAAACACACAAAACTAACACTAAACCTACTAAAACTAAACCAAACAACTTAAGAAAAACAACTAAAAACTATACTAAAAACACGAACATCAACTTGCTATAGCCTGGATAGATGGGTTTGTTGTTGATGCGCGATTGAAAGTCAATTTGTGAGGGAGCCGAATTTTGGGTTTGTTTCTGCCATATTTTGTGCACCTTTTGATCAGGATACCATTGTTGATTCCCTTTGTCTTGATTGGCCACCACACGAGTAGAAAAACTTGCATTGTCACTACCCATAGGGGCTTTACCTTTAGACACAAAGGAAGCATGTTTGGTACCCTAAGTGTTGGATGCACGAGCATATCCAATCCCAGACCTATCAACCTCCTTCACAAATTTTCCTTTTATAGTCATTTTTTGACCTCCTGAGCCTTTTCAGCAACAAACTCATCTAGCCACTTTTTCTTCTTAGTCTCATTATCAATCTTTTGGTCTTCTAGTTCTTTAGATAGCTTAGCATGACCGAGCCTAAGCATAAGCCTTTCACCTTCTAGGTTTGTGACTTGTTTTTCCAAGTCATTAACTTGTTTTTGCAAGTCGACGACTTGGTTCTTTGACTTTGAGTAGGACTCACAAGTCATTGACTTGGAGACGAAATCTTTTCTAATTCAATAGCCTTAGAGGACCAGAGTTTGTTATCATCGAAGAGATTGGAGATTGTTTCTTCATTATCTTCTAATTTTTCTCTTATTTTAGTGACTTGAGTTCCAAGCTTTTCAATGATAGCAACCAACTGTTCTCTAGATTTTCTAGCCAAAAGAGAAGAGAGTTCAGAGTCATTTACCTCTTGGGACGATTTGTGTTCAACGGCCTTGCCATAATTTCCTCTTGCCGGTGCCACTTCTTCATCATCATCAGACATATCCCAAGTTGCCATCATTCCTTTACCAGCCTCTCCACTTTTTCTTTTTGGACATTGCTTGGCAAAGTGTCCTCTAGCCTGAAATTGATAACAGATTACATCCGTCATATCCTTCCCTTCTTTGCTTGACTCTGGAGCCTTCATAGGAGCTTTGTTGCGATTCCACTGTCTCTTCATAACCTTAGAGATGAGAGCAACATCCTCATCTATTCCTTCAGTGTCGTCGTCTCCCTGAGCCAAGTCAAAAGCTCTTTCAACTTTAAGAGCAATGTTTCTGACTTTTTCTAAGTCAAGTCTCTCAACGCTTCTCTACTGAATGCCTCCATACATGGTGAGTTGTCCAACAAGATCTTCCAAGATCAGCTTTTGAGTGAGTAGAGACGAAGTGATATTGTCCCAACTCTTGTTCAATCCTGAGATCAGCTTGTTGGTTTGTTTCCATTGAGGAATCTTCTCACCTTGAAACTCTAATTAATTCACGAGCGTTTGAAATCTGGAGTGATAATCACGAAACGATTCTCCTTTTCCTTGAAAGATGTTGTCATACTCATACTCTGCTTCGAGATTTATGATCTTGTCCTTCTTTACATCATCATTTCCTTGATAAAGTCTTTTAAGGGCATCCCATATTTCTTTTGCCATCGTGTATCCGATCACCTTCTTGAGGTCACCATCAGTGAGAGCATGATGGAGCACTTTCTTTGCTCTAGCATTCTTCACAAGCTTCTTGAAATCCACATCATCATACTAAGTTGTGGTCTTTTCAGTCTTTCCATCCTTTCCAAGAAAGGTTTCTAGACTCAGTTCAATCACCTTCCACAGCTGACCATCAAGTTAGAAGCTGTGGGTCTTCATTTGTTCAACCCACCAGTTATACTCTCCAACCTTGATCATTGGAGGCTTCCAGAAAGAGTCACTCACAGAAGTGTTGGTGGACGTCATTTTCCTGCAAAAAAGTACTAAAAACGCAATCTAGAGCCTTGGCTCTGATACCAATTGTAGGATCGTTAGTACTTAAACGAGTCGGCGACTACTACAAAATCATCGACTTTGAGTAATTAAGCAGCGGAATAATTAAACAGAAAAAACAAACGTTACCAACTGTCAATGACAAGCTATGTATAGTGGAAACTCCTCGTAAACCAACTAGTTTACTTGGAGAAAAACCACTCTCTTCCAAGTTTCTCACTTGGTCGGATTTCAAGAGTCCTTAAACTCGCTCTATTGATTTCTTGAGTGTTTACAAAGCTCTCCCGTGTACAAGAATGAATCCCACACCCTTGAACCACGCTCTAACTTTGCAATCACACTCTCAATCTCACGTTATGCCTAAGATCTCTCGATACACCACTTGTACGAATCTCACGCACAAGTTCACTCTTTCTTTCTTACACACAATGTAGAAATGACGCTCAAGAGTCTTACCAATATCCTAAACACAAGAGTATTTAAGCTAAGGTAAGAGAGATCTCGTGTGTATCAACTCCCATTCGATTAGGGAAATGATACACACTCAATCTTTTACATATCTTTCCAAATATACATTAATGCATATAATGAAATATTCTAGGAGAATCAAATCGTCTTTATCTTGATTTTAGCACTCTTTTATGATGATCTTCTCCTAAAATAGAACGACGCAACTGTATCCAAATACACGCACATACGCTGTGCGTTCCTTCCTTAAATAGATTACTTCGCCAGCTGGTCATATCAGTGACTTTGCCAAGTCGCCGACTCGACTTGCCAACTCGGAGTCACTAATTCTGGAACCATCAAAACTATATCTTCTAGCAGGCCTTAGCTACAAAGTGGTCAATGGCGACCTTTGTAAACACGGCGACACCTGCCGTCAACCCGACGGCACCCGCCGCGAGCCCGTCGCCTATCTGATGTTGAGTTTTGCCCTTCTGATGTTGCTCACTGATGTCTCTTTATTTGGTGGTGTTTTCATATGTGATTTCCTTTGTAAATATGTTTCTTTTTCCCCTTTTCTTGCGTGTTTTGTTCCTTTTTAGCTTAGTTCCCGTATTTCTATGAGATTCGGAGACTATGCGCATTTTATGTGTTTTGTAGGTAATTTGGCATGAATCAAGGATCGATTTGAAGGAGGGTCGAGACATGGAGCAAAGGCCGAGCTAAAGCGGGAAAGAGAGGAGCAAGCCATGAAGAAGAACAAGAGAAGCCAACAAGAAGAAGGTGGAACGAGGAGGAAGAAGAGGAGAAGAGGAGATTGTGGACTTCCACTTTTGCCCCTCATCTAATCTATAAAAAGCCCTCTTGTCTTCTAATTTAGGGGTTCCCACACTTGGCAAGGAACCAAGAGGATACTTGGAGAGCAAGGAGGAAGAAGAGGAGAAGGAGAAGAGAGAGAATCAGCCAAGGGAGAGGAAGACTTGATAGGTTTTGTTGGTAGATTTGCTTTGCTTTGTTTTGATCTTGTGGATTTGGAAACACTTGATTGGAATTTGTGGATTGCCTTTGATTTGAATGAAACTTTGCTTTGTTTTGAGATTGATGATGTCGATTGCTTTCCCTTTTGATTTGTTTGCTTTCTTTGTTTGCCACATGGAGTAGATCTCCTTGATCTTGGGTTATGGGGGAAAACCCTAGCTAGGTTTGGGCTAGAAACCCCAATTCCATAGCCTTGAGTGTTTGATCTAAGGAACCCACTCTACATAGAGCTACAATTCCTTGCGAAAGTTGGGAATCAAGGCTTGAGATTGGCAAAGTAGCGAAAGTGAACATGTGTCAATCTCAAGACCTTGCTTCGAAGGGGATTTCCCCAAGGATCGAGGTGTAGAAGTGGTTGGAACGAGGGCGAAAGCACTCGATCCTAGTCCGATCATCACTCTTTGCTTGAATTGGGGTGGAAAAGCCTAAATCTACTAGAGAAGGAACCCAAAAGCCCAAGATCTACTTTTAATCTTTGAAGTTCGACAACCCCAGCTACCTCGGGCCCGACTTACCCAGTGCCGGTCCCGACTTCCTCTTGTCGCCAACATCGGGCCCGACGTGACCTCAGTGTCGGTCCCGACTGTTCTCTCGATTTCCTTTGTTTTACGCTCTCCTTTCTAGCTTCCTAGTATCTAGGCACATCGATCGAGTAGACTTCCCGAGTGTTCGACACCCACCACGTGCTACAACGGGGTCGGGTTATAAATTGTATCTCTAGACCCTCGCACCGAGAGGCGATCAAAAGATCGGCGCCGTTGCCGGGGAAGTCTAAGTGCATTGAGTGCCAATTTGGTGAGTTTCTTGTGTTTTGGTAGTGATTTGGGTGAGGGAATAGCCCAAACCCTTTGTTTGTTTTTGATTTGTTTTGGTTTGTGTCTTTGTTTCGTAGGTGTATGCTAGCTCGTTCCTCCCGAGGAACAATTGAGCTTGAGTTTGTGAGTGATCCGGAGAGTATTCTCAAAGAAGCCCGAAGAAGGAAAAGGATGGCGAATCAAGCTCTCCATGTTGATGAGGAGTTGGCTCAACTTAGAGCCGAAATGGATAGATTGCAACTTGAGAAGGACAATCAAGAGGAGGTGGCAAGAAGAGAACGGGAGCAACGGATGAGAGCCGAGGCTCAACTCAACGCTCTACCCCGGAATGCACGCCAATACATGCATCCGGAGTTGAGGGTACCCGAACCGGCTATTATGCTTCCCGAGCTTGCCAAGAATTTTGAGATCAAGACGCAATTCATCTCCCTCATCAAGCGTGATCAATTCAAGGGTCGTCCACATGAGTGTCCCATAGAGCACGTCAAACGCTTTGTGGACATGTGTGAGACGATCTCTACCGACGAGGAGACATTGGAGTATGTGCTTCTAAAGGCGTTCAAATGGTCACTTGGGGGCAAGGCCACACATTGGCTCGAGAGCCAAGCTCCTAGGTCAATCACAACTTGGAAGACACTCTATGATGCTTTCTTGATGAAGTTCTTCCCGCCCTCAAAGACAACCGAGCTAAGAAGGAAGATTGCAAGCTTTTAACAAGGGCCGAATGAGCCTCTCTTCGAAGCATGGGACCGTTTCAAGGAGATGTTGCGCCAATGTCCTACTCATGGCCAACAACCATATGTGCTTCAAGACATCTTTTTCCAAGGCATCAATCCGGTAACGAAGGACAAGCTCAATCTCCACACCGATTGTGGGTTCATAGACTTGACACCGGATCAAGCTTGGGAGCTACTTGACAAGCTATTCGATTATGAGGCCATGTATGGGGTGAGTCAAGCTAGCAAAGAGGTGAAAGTTCAAGGTGAAGGTGCAAGGAAGTTATATGATCCAAAGGGAGAAGACATTGATAGGGATGTGAAGCTCCAATTCCTTGAAGGTGAAGTGAGCAAGCTTAAGAGGCAAGTCCACTACTACAAGCAAAATGCTAGAGCTTGCGAGGAGTGTGGATCCTGCCCCGTATTGTGACGAATCGGGTCGTCCGAATTGGGTCGTTAACGACCCTAGGTGGGTCGTTAACGAGCCACCGTAACCTCCTTGAGTGCATTTCTACTCCTTTTTTCCTGAAATCTTGTTAGCTCAAAAAATCTTATTTCTATCCTATTTAAACTAAAAAATAAAAATAAAAGAAAGCTAGGAAATAATCTAAAAGAAAAAATAAAATAAAATAAAATAAAATAAACCTATTCTAAAAAGCGGGTTGCCTCCCGTAAGCGCTATGTTTAACGTCGTTAGCCCGACGAGCTCTCTTGCTAGTCTTGTGGTGTGAGAGCCATGGTAACTCTTATTTCTTCATCAGGATCAGGCTGCTCATGGAATTTCTTCAACCGGTATCCATTAACTTTGAAAATGACGCCTCGGTTATCAGTCAACTCTACTGCTCCGTGAGGATAAATGTGATGAACCACAAATGGTCCACTCCATCGTGTCCTTAGCTTTCATGGGAATAATCGGAGTCTAGATTTGAAGAGAAGTACCTTATCGCCAATGTGGTAAGTTTTGGGCACTAATTTCCGATCATTCCACCTTTTGGTGCGCTCCTTGTAGATTTCAGCATTTTCGTACGCCTTCAGCCTCAATTCTTCTAATGCTTGCAAGTCCATGAATCTTTTTGCTCCAGCCGTGTCGAGGTTCATGTTGAGCTCCTTGAGAGCCCATAACGCTTTATGCTCCATTTCGACCGGTAAATGACATGCCTTGCCATACACTAGATTATAGGGGGTAGTGCGTAGAGGCGTTTTGTATGCTGTCCTATATGCCCATAGAGCGTCATCCAATTTGGAGGACCAATCTTTTCTAGAACGGGAAACTGTCTTCTCTAATATGCTCTTGATTTGCCTGTTTGAAACTTCAACTTGGCCACTTGTTTGGGGATGATATGGTGTTGCCACCCGATGAGATACCCCATATTTAGCCAAAAGGGCTTCAAAACTCCGCTCGATGAAATGGGAGCCACCATCACTAATTAGGACTCTTGGAATGCCGAATCTGGGGAAAATATTGGTCTTGATGAATTTAGCAACAGTCTTGGCGTCGTTAGTCCTTGTAGCAACAGCTTCTACCCACTTGGAAACATAATCAACCGCAACTAAGATGTACTTGTAGGGTCCTGAGGCGGGAAATGGTCCCATGAAATCAATACCCCATACATCAAATAACTCAACTTCTAATATCCCAGTTAGTGGATTCTCATGTCTCCAAGTTATGTTGCCTGAGCGTTGACATCCATCACATGCCGTCACATAAGTTTGCACATCTTTGAACATGGTGGGCCAATAGAGACCACTTTGAAGAATCTTCGCAGTAGTTTTGAATCCTTTTGCATGACCTCCAGTTGGCAGTGTGTGGCATTGACGGATCACGTTTTCAATCTCCTCTTCTGGGATACAACGCCGAAAAAGGTGATCACTTCCTTGTTTAAACAAGTAGGGATCGTCCCAATAGTATTGTTTCACATCATGGAGAAATTTCTTCTTCTTTTGTGGGGTAAGGCCCTCGGGAATTATGCCTCCTACAAGATAGTTAGCGAAATCCGCAAACCAAGGAGCTTTTGGCCCTCTAATAGCATGGATTGATATTGAGGAAGAAGAAATTGAAGAAGGAGAGGGGATGGATTTTAATTGAGAAGACTTAGGTTCAGAAATCTTACCTGGGTGGGTCGTTAACGAGCTAGGTGTCCATTTATTGACCTCGGTACCGACCTCCCGTAGCTTAGTAACGACCCCATTGGCTTGATTGTCGACCAAACTTGAACATTCTCCCTTTTTATTTGTGTCTTCCAGCCTCGACACCTCGTTAACGATCCTGAAGGGATCGGTAACGAGGGTCTTGTAGAGTTCAACCTCATTCAGCAGGAGGTGTTCGTCGGGTCTGGAATCATTTATCGGAACTTCATTATTGGACTCGGTGATATGCTCAACTGGCAACCTGGAGAAGTGATCCGCCACTAGATTTTCTGCTCCCTTCTTGTCTCTTATTTCATGATCAAATTCCTGCAGTAAGAGCATCCAACGAAGCAATCTAGGTTTTGCATCTTTTTTAGCCATTAGGTATCTAACGGCCTCATGGTCAGTATAAACAATCACTTTGGATCCAACAAGATAGGACCGAAATTTTTGAAAGGCAAATACCACAGCAAGTAATTCCTTCTCCGTTGTGGTATACTTACTCTGCGCCTCATCCAGCGTCTTACTGGCGTAGTAAATGGCGTGAAGTTTCTTGTTTTTCCTTTGCCCTAAAACTGCGCCAACTGCATAGTCACTGGCATCGCACATGATCTCAAAGGACAATGTCCAGTCTGGGGACTGCATGATGGGGGCGGACACAAGGGCAGCTCTTAACCTGTAAAATGCTTCAAAACATTCTGGAGACAGCTGAAACACTACATCTTTCATTAGTAGGTTAGTCAAAGGTTTAGCTATCTTAGAAAAATCCTGAATAAATCGCCTGTAAAAGCCAGCATGCCCTAAAAAACTCCTAATGTCTCTTACAGAAGAGGGAGGAGGTAATTTTTCAATAAGCTCAATTTTCGCTTTATCTACTTCTATCCCTCTTTTAGAGACAAGGTGTCCTAGTACTATCCCCTCTTGAACCATAAAGTGACATTTTTCCCAATTCAGTACAAGATTGGTTTCTTCACATCGTTTAAGCACTCGTGCAAGGTTAGCAAGACAAGAATCAAATGAAGAACCATACACAGAAAAATGATCCATAAAAACCTCTACAATATCCTCTATCATATCAGAAAAAATAGCCATCATACATCTTTGAAAAGTAGCGGGGGCATTGCAAAGCCCAAATGGCATTCTTTTATAAGCAAAGGTTCCATAGGGACATATAAAGGTTGTTTTCTCTTGGTCATCAGGATGAATGGGAATCTGCCAAAAGCCGCTATAGCCATCTAAATAACAGAAGTAATCATGCTGGGCTAAGCGTTCTAAAACTTGATCTATGAAAGGAAGCGGAAAATGATCTTTTCTAGTAGCGCTATTGAGCTTCCTATAATCAATGCACATCCTCCAACTAGTGGTGGTTCTAGTCGGAATAAGCTCTCCCTTTTCATTTTCTATCACAGTCATCCCCCCTTTCTTAGGGACTACATGGACCGGACTCACCCATTGGTTGTCTGAAATAGGAAATATAATCCCTGCATCAAGTAGTTTAATAATATCCTTTTTAACTACATCTTTCATGTTAGGATTTAATCTACGTTGATGCTCTATGGTGGGTTTATGATTGTCCTCCATGTAAATCCTATGCATGCAAAGAGAAGGGGATATGCTAGTTATATCATCTAGGGAGTAGCCTATGGCTTTTCTATGCATCTTAAGCACACTTAGGAGTTTTTCTACTTCTTCATCTTTTAATCCAGCATTAATGATGACAGGAAGAGTAGAATTTGGGCCGAGGAATTCATACCTGAGGGAATCTGGCAAGGGTTTAAGTGTTGGGGACGGTTCGGCAGGAATTAGAATGGGCTCTTCTGGTTCCGTCTTCAATACTTCATGAAAGCATTCAAAAGCTGAGATCTCGCCATCTTCGGCTAGGGTCATTAACGAACCTGGGTGGTTCGTTAACGAGCCTGCATCTTCTGCCAGGAGAATCGGTAACGATGCTGGAGGATTCATTACTGAGACTGCAGTGGTTATTTCTGCCCATCTTTGCCCTGAAATTTCATCATTGCATGCTGATCTTCCTATGGGGTCTCCACATTCAATGATCTCCTCGTGGGCGTAGAGCATCTTGACTTCAGCTTTGTCGGACTCCCTGGATTGTTTGAATCGGAATTCTGTCACCTCATCCCCAATTTTGAAAGTTAGGAGTCCTCTCCTAACATCGATTATAGCTCCTGTTGTGGCGAGGAATGGTCTTCCCAAAATAATAGGCACAACTGGATCTTCGGGCATTGCCATCATGATGAAGTCATTCGGAACAAAGAAATTACCCACTTGAATTGGGAAATCTTCTAGCAGCCCTGTTGGTTTGATGCAAGATCCATCTGCCATATAAAGCCGCATGTTGACAGGCTCTAATGGTCCCATATTTGCTCTAGACTAGATTGAGAGTGGAACAAGACTAGCACTGACACCAAGATCGCATAAAGCTTTGAACTTGTGGTTGCCTATGCCGATTGTGATTGCAAACCTCCCAGGATCTCCAAGCTTTTCTGGAAGAGCTATGGATCTGACCTCGTCCTGCAGCTCTGTAATAGATCTTTTCCTGCTAAGAATATCTTTCAAAAAATTTGTGTAAGCCGGCATTTCGCTTAGGGCCTCAGCGAATGGGATGGAAATATTAATGCCCTGAAGAATCTTAACGAAACGCTTGAACTTACTCTCAGTAGATTCCATAGATTTCTTAACTGGAAATGGAAGAGTTTTCACCATTCTCGAAACCAAGTTAGGCTCGAAAGGTGAGAGTACCGGGTCGACACTGGGGTCGTTCGGTGTCCTCGGCGGGTCGTTACCGACCCTGGTGGGGTCGTTAACGAGCCTGGGATTGAGAGGAGGACTCAGTTTAGAAAACTTACCTGGGCTGGGCTCGTCAGGAATCCTCGGAGTCTCGTCATCCTGGCTTGTAGGCTCGGTACTAGCTCTCGTTGGCTCGTTAACGAGCTGGCTGGCGAGATCTTGTTCCTCCTTCTCTTCAACTTGAATTCTCTCCAATAGTGCTTCCCGCTTTTAAGGTGTACTGCTTCTATTTGGCCTCTAGGGTTCTCTTCGGTACGACCCGGGAGTTGCCCTTGTGGTCTTGGAATCCGTGCAACAAGGTCTCCTAGTTGGGAATCAACACTCTTCTTCCAAATATCGAACTCTCCCCATCTTTTATCCAATCCATTGATGCCCTCTTTAATCTCTTGAGCCCATGATGGTGTCTCCTGATGGCCTGGAGGTCGATATTGTGCAGGTCGTCTATCTTGCGGGGGCCCTGTGTAATTATGATTTGCATTCTGATTGCCCCATGATTGATAGTTGTTCGACCTGTCATTGTAATTAGGCTGGTTCCTGTAGGGTCCTCTCATGTAATTCATCTCAGCTATCGTCTCAACGGTTCTAACCTGCTCAATGTTAGTGCAAGCAGAAGTACTATGCGCAGAAGAACCACATTCTTGACATGATTGAGAGGATTTCAGAAAACTTACCTGTTTTCTCAAACGGTTGACCTCATCTTGTAAGAATTGATTTTTAACATCGGGGTCAACTTCATCTCGATTGGGCACATAGAGACGTTTTTGAGTTTGTGGAGCCTGTTGGGTTCCGTACATAGCATCGTAATTCGCCAGCTTGTCCAACAGTTCCCACGCCTCTGTCGGGTTCATCTCTATAAAACCGCACGCAGTATGCGTGTTGATGCGGTATTTGTTCTCTGCGTTGATACCCTGGAAAAAGATTTCTTGCAATACATATAATGGTTGCCCATGAGTAGGGCATTGTCTAAGCATCTCTTTAAATCTTTCCCATGTTTCAACAAATGTCTCATTAGGCAACTGGTGATAAGAGGTGATACGTTTCCTTAACTCCGTTGTCTTAGCAGGAGGGAAAAACTTTGTAAGAAATTGATCATACAAAGCTTTCCAAGTCTTGATAGACTTAGAAGGTAGGCTCTCTAACCAGTTCAGGGCCTTTCCAGTAAGTGACCATCTAAAAGCTTTCAACAGAACATATTCTAGGGGAGACACCTTCAGCAGCTATGGTGTCACATGAATCAAGAAAATTTCTAATATGTTCCATAGGGCACTCAGCAGGTTTCCCTTCAAACTGAGCCCGTTTAATCAAGGATATAAATTGAGACTTGATCTCAAAAGGTTTCTCTATCGCAGGAAGCACAATAGGAGATTCGGGCACCCTCAGTTCCGGATGCATGTATTGCTTGGCATTCCTTGGATAGGCGTTAAGCTCTTCTTGCAGTCGAGCCTTGTCTGCATCAGCGCCGTCCTTCTCGGCTCTCAGTGCCTCCATCTGGGTCCGGAGGATCTCTAGCTCTCGAGCCATCTCTTCAGCTGTGGCCATGGCTCGGTTTTCTCGGAGTCGTCGGTGCAAAGAACGTTCGGGTTCTGAGTAATAACTGGAGTTATCAAACTGAAGCCTTCTTCGTCCTACCGGCATACACTGAGAAAACAAACAAAGAAAACAAAAATTAAAAACAAAAACGGGATCGGGCTAGTCCTGATCCCAAAGATAAACTAACAACTCGTTGCTTCCCCGGCAACGGCGCCAATTTGTTGATAGGGTTTCTCGGCCAACAAATAAATTTGTAAGTCAAGACCCCGCTGAGTACAGTGAAGTCAGGATCGTTCCACAGGAAGCAAGGTTGTTTGTCTATCAATCTAATAAAAATCAAACAAAATCAAACACAATCACTCACGAGATGCCTCGTTAACGACCTTGTCAAGATCGTTTCCGAACCACCGAATATAAATACTACAATTAACGAACTAATAAAATTCTAATTAATACTCGATACCGAAGCAAGCTTTCAGCAACGAAGATTTATCAGAAATAATTCAATAAAAACAAATATCTAGGATAAGGGACACCACAGCATAGCCAAGCATAAGAATTCGTAAGTAGATAAGATCATGCCTTTAAATAGATACAGTCATCAACTTTCATATACTTAACAAGTAAATTAATCTATTTTCATAAACCAACTCACTCAATTGCTTGTTTTGGATCTAAAGCTTGAAACTTTCGTTTTCAAACAATATCAACCTTCAAGTTACTAACTTTCTCTTTCAATCAAGTTAAAACTCAAATTACCTCAACTCCCGTTTCGGTATTAAGCACAACAAACAATCTCAATAAAAATAAAAGGCATTCAAAACACTAACTTACTTCATCAAACATGCTCAACTATGTCGGGCTTAACCCTGACCCTAGAAAAATAACTACTCACTACTCATGATTAAGAAACCAAAAACTTCAATAAAAACAAACATGAAAACAAAACTCAAACTTAAATTAATAACAAAAATATCGTCTTATAGAGAATCAGAAGAAAAAACAAAACAAAACAATCACCGAACCACAAACTCGATCAACGAACCTCGGAAACCGTCGTCACCGACCCCTCGTCACCGACTTCCGATCCGCCAGCCTTTCCTTCGGCCTTCCTTCCTTCTCCAAACCTAACTCTAAAACTTTACTCCAAAATTCCCCCCTCTCTTCTATGCTAGATAGAAGGGTATTTATACTAGAAAATCCTAAAAAACTAAAAAGCTAAAAGATAAAAACTTTCCTAAAAAGATAGAAACAATCTCTAAAAGATAGAAATAAAATCTAAAAAGATATTAAACCCTAAAATACATATTCTATTAACCCATAAAGATTCTAAAAAGATACTCAACCGATACGGAAATAAATTCCCGCTCAGGATCGGTGAATAATAAAATAATACTCCGATATCTTCTTTGTCGTGGCCTCGTTAACGACCCTTCACAGCCTCGTTAACGAGCCTGGGGTTTTGTTTTCTTCAACACCTCCTCTCGTTTTCTTGAGCTTCGACTTCTTAAATCTTGCACTTTCCCGTCCTTCACTGTGATGCTCCAAATTTATCTCCATTTAGCTCCTTTCCTAGCTAAAACCTGCAAAATATACAAAATAGCGTAGATTCCACCCTTTTCGCAGATTTATACAAAACTAACTAAAAATACTTAAAACGAAACCTAAACTAGACAAAATTAATCCTAATAAACAAAGAAAACCTATCAAAAACTATACCAAAAATGCGAACGTCAGAATCTTCCATTCGAGGTGATGTGTGATGCTAGTGATTTCGCCGTAGGGGCCGTCCTTGGGCAAAGGAAGGATGGAAAGTTGCATGCCATCTACTACGCAAGCAAAACTTTGGATGAAACTCAGTGCAATTACACAACGACGGAGAAAGAGTTTCTTGCGATAGTGTTTGCATTTGAGAAATTCCGTTCATATCTTGTGGGATCAAAGGTGGTAGTCTTCACGAACCATGCGGCAATCAAATACCTCATGAAGAAGAAAGATAAAAGCCGAGGCTTCTAAGGTGGATGCTCCTTCTCCAAGAGTTTGACCATGATATCAAGGACAAAATCGGTGCGGAAAAAGTGGTAGCTGATCATCTATCCCGTTTGCCCATTGAGTACATGTTGGAGATGGAGGATGGTTTGACTATAGATGATTCAAGAGCAGATGAAGTTCTCATGAGCTGAAAGGAGGAAAGGAAAGGTGGATCGACGAACCAAGTAAGTCGGGCCCGAGGTCCAGAACATCGAACCAAGGGCAGGACAGGTACAAGTGAGTCGGGACCGACGTCTTCAACATCGGGCTCGAGTTACCTGTGTGTCTGCGAAGCTAGACCGGCGTCCAACCATGTCGGGCTCAGTACACTTCAATGTCGATCCGTGGAAGAAAGTAAGTTTCCTAACTCGATTTCCATTCCTTCTCGTTCTCAATTGATTAATTCTTTCTCCCCCACTTGCCTTCTTTCTATTAGTGCCGTAAGACGAGGGGTTTCCCCTTGGTTTGCGGATTTTGCTAACTTTGCTGTAGGGGGAGTGATCCCACCAAATTTGTCTTATCAAGCTAGGAAGAAATTCTTACATGATGCTAAACAATATTTTTGGGATGATCCATATCTCTACAAGGAAGGGCGTGATCAAATCTATAGACGATGTGTGTCAAGTGAAGAGGTTGAGAGCATAATTCACCATTGCCATTCCTTGCCTACGGGGGGTCACGCTAAGAGCTCCAAAACCACCTCAAAAATTCTTCAATGTGGTTATTATTGGCCAACCATGTTCAAGGATGTGCATGATTATGTGAGGAAGTGTGAGGAGTGCCAAAGAGAGGGGAACCTATCAAGGAGGAATGAGACTCCTCCAACTGGCATTCTAGAAGTTGAGTTATTTGATGTATGGGGTATCGATTTCATGGGACCATTTCCCACATCGGGGCCTTACAAGTACATCTTGGTAGCCGTGGACTATGTCTCAAAATGGGTGGAGGCCATACCAAAAAGAACCAATGATGCTAGGGTGGTGATGAAGTTCTTGAAAAGCAACATTTTTGCAAGGTTTGGTGTGCCTAGGGTTCTCATAAGTGATGGCGGACCTCATTTCATTGAGAGGTGCTTCGAGAATGTGTTGATTAAGTATGGGGGTGTCTCATCGAGTTGCTACTCCTTATCATCCTCAAACAAGCAGGCAAGTCGAGGTGTCAAACCGTCAAATCAAGGCTATCTTGGAGAAGACCGTATCTCGATCAAGGAAAGATTGGGCCTCTAAGCTCGATGATGCACTTTGGGCTTATAGAACCGCCTTCAAGACACCTTTGGGAACTACACCCTTCAATCTAGTTTATGGCAAGGCATGCCATCTTCCAGTAGAGCTTGAGCACAAGGCAAAATGGGCTCTCAAGGAGATGAATTGGGATATCAACTTGGCCGGTGAGAAAAGGTTTCTAGAGCTTCATGAGTTGGGAGAATGGAGGTTGAAAGCCTATGAGAACTCCAAGTTGTACAAGGAGAAGACCAAGAAGTGGCATGATAGGAAGTTAATTCCAAAGACCTATCAAACCGGTGACAAGGTTCTCCTTTTCAATTCAAGTCTTAAACTTTTCCCGGGGAAGTTAAGGACTAGGTGGAGCGGACCATTTGTGGTCCACCGTATCTATGCTCATGGTGCGGTGGACTTGGTTGATGAACAAGGACATATTTTCAAAGTGAATGGTCATCGAGTGAAGAAGTTCTAAGACAAGGCCGGTCCAAACGAAGAAGTTTGAGCCTCATGGGCTCTCGTCCTCGCCGATTGATCCTAAACATGTCATTGAAGAATAAGAAATTGTGAGCTCTTCATACTCTTCTCTCTTGCTTTTAAGTTTTGGTTTCCTTGTTTGATGGGGACATCAAAATTTTAAGTATGGGGTGGGGGTAAATGTGTTCATGATTTCACTTGTTTATGTTTGTTTGTTATTTTGAGGATATTTGTTTTATTTGTTTCTAGTTTGTGTTTGGGATGTTTGCTTCTTGGTTTGTGGTTTGATGAAAGACATGGATGATTAATTTGGTCTTGAATGGATGAGTTTTTGGTTTTAGAGAAATTTTTTGCAAAAATCCATAAAAAAAATTGAAAAATTGTGTTAAAAACAACAAAAAGATTTTGTGTTTTGTAGGTTTTGGACTAGAAATTCCCATCTTAGATTGCCAAAGTAAAAGCTAATGATGATGTGAGCATGTAAATTCCTTTGCATATTTTTGGATAGTTTAGCCTCTAAAATGATGTTGCTTTTGATGTGATCATGATATCTTGCTTGTTTTATTGAACATGTGAGTTCTAGGATGAGTTCTTATGCAACTAAGTATGAGTGACCCTTGTGAGATTGATTTTTGGCCATTTTAGGGATGCTTGTTCATATTTGCATATCCCTCATGTTTCTTGTGTGATTAGCTCATTCATGCTTAGTAAAACTTGCTATTGCGGTGTTTATCTGTTTTCCAAGACCGTCATGAGAATTGTCCTAGCATTGTCACATTGATTTTGAACTTTATTCTTCTAGTCACATAAATGTTCCATATCCTACCATGAAGTTAATCCTTTGTTTGTAGCCCCGTTCTAGCCTAAGCCTTTGTTTGAAACTCCTCAAAGATATTATTCCTAGCCTTATATGACTTGACCCTTATGGGATTGGACTTTAGAAGAGAGGTTTGGAGTGTATTTGAAGAGTGAGATTCTCTTGGGTTTAAGGGAAAATAATGGTGTTATGAATCATGTGGGAAGTGCATCTTTGTTGTACAAAAATGAAAAAAAGAAAGAAAAGGAAGAAAGAAAATGTTGGAAATGTAAAGTGGAATGAAAGCAAAGGGCCTAAGTGAAGAAAAATGGTCCGACCGAGTTACAAGCCACATCGGGCCCGATGTCATAAGAAAGTCGGTCCAAAATGTAGAAAGTGTGGAAAATCCAACAAAAAGCCTAAGAGCAAAGATGAAGTGGAATGTTAAGTGAAATTTTGGGTTGAAAAGAAAAATGTTAAGTCTTTTGGGTGAGAGTGAAATTGAGTGAGGAATTTTGGTGAAGTTGGTGCGAGTTTAGGTTGTTCAATCCCCATTGTAAGCACCACAAGACCAAATAATTCCCACCTTGAGAAATACAAAAAGCCCCATTACAACCCGACCGAATGGAACCTCTTTGAGGACCTCCATTGAGCCAAGTTCGACCTCCATTCAGCCAAGGGAGAGGAAGACTTGATAGGTTTTGTTGGTAGATTTGCTTTGCTTTGTTTTGATCTTGTGGATTTGGAAACACTTGATTGGAATTTGTGGATTGCCTTTGATTTGAATGAAACTTTGCTTTGTTTTGAGATTGATGATGTCGATTGCTTTCCCTTTTGATTTGTTTGCTTTCTTTGTTTGCCACATGGAGTAGATCTCCTTGATCTTGGGTTATGGGGGAAAACCCTAGCTAGGTTTGGGCTAGAAACCCCAATTCCATAGCCTTGAGTGTTTGATCTAAGGAACCCACTCTACATAGAGCTACAATTCCTTGCGAAAGTTGGGAATCAAGGCTTGAGATTGGCAAAGTAGCGAAAGTGAACATGTGTCAATCTCAAGACCTTGCTTCGAAGGGGATTTCCCCAAGGATCGAGGTGTAGAAGTGGTTGGAACGAGGGCGAAAGCACTCGATCCTAGTCCGATCATCACTCTTTGCTTGAATTGGGGTGGAAAAGCCTAAATCTACTAGAGAAGGAACCCAAAAGCCCAAGATCTACTTTTAATCTTTGAAGTTCGACAACCCCAGCTACCTCGGGCCCGACTTACCCAGTGTCGGTCCCGACTTCCTCTTGTCGCCAACATCGGGCCCGACGTGACCTCAGTGTCGGTCCCGACTGTTCTCTCGATTTCCTTTGTTTTACGCTCTCCTTTCTAGCTTCCTAGTATCTAGGCACATCGATCGAGTAGACTTCCCGAGTGTTCGACACCCACCACGTGCTACAACGGGGTCGGGTTATAAATTGTATCTCTAGACCCTCGCACCGAGAGGAGATCAAAAGATTGGCGCCGTTGCCGGGGAAGTCTAAGTGCATTGAGTGCCAATTTGGTGAGTTTCTTGTGTTTTGGTAGTGATTTGGGTGAGGGAATAGCCCAAACCCTTTGTTTGTTTTTGATTTGTTTTGGTTTGTGTCTTTGTTTCGTAGGTGTATGCTAGCTCGTTCCTCCCGAGGAACACTTGAGCTTGAGTTTGTGAGTGATCCGGAGAGTATTCTCAAAGAAGCCCGAAGAAGGAAAAGGATGGTGAATCAAGCTCTCCATGTTGATGAGGAGTTGTCTCAACTTAGAGCCGAAATGGCTAGATTGCAACTTGAGAAGGACAATCAAGAGGAGGTGGCAAGAAGAGAACGGGAGCAACGGATGAGAGCCGAGGCTCAACTCAACGCTCTACCCCGGAATGCACGCCAATACATGCATCCGGAGTTGAGGGTACCCGAACCGGCTATTGTGTTTCCCGAGGTTGCCAAGAATTTTGAGATCAAGACGCAATTCATCTCCCTCATCAAGCGTGATCAATTCGAGGGCCGTCCACATGAGTGTCCCATAGAGCACGTCAAACGCTTTGTGGACATGTGTGAGACGATCTCTACCGACGAGGAGACATTGGAGAATGTGCTTCTAAAGGCGTTCAAAGTGTCACTTGGGGGCAAGGCCACACATTGGCTCGAGAGCCAAGCTCCTAGGTCAATCACAACTTGGAAGACACTCTATGATGCTTTCTTGATGAAGTTCTTTCTGCCCTCAAAGACAACCGAGCTAAGAAGGAAGATTGCAAGCTTTCAACAAGGTCCGAATGAGCCTCTCTTCGAAGCATGGGACCGTTTCAAGGAGATGTTACGCCAATGTCCTACTCATGGCCAACAACCATATGTGCTTCAAGACATCTTTTTCCAAGGCATCAATCCGGTAACGAAGGACAAGCTCAATCTCCATACCGATTGTGGGTTCATAGACTTGACACCGGATCAAGCTTGGGAGCTACTTGACAAGCTATCCGATTATGAGGCCATGTATGGGGTGAGTCAAGCTAGCAAAGAGGTGAAAGTTCAAGGTGAAGGTGCAAGTTATATGATCCAAAGGGAGAAGACATTGATAGGGATGTGAAGCTCCAATTCCTTGAAGGTGAAGTGAGCAAGCTTAAGAGGCAAGTCCACTACTACAAGCAAAATGCTAGAGCTTGTGAGGAGTGTGGATCCTCTGCACATGCTACACAAGTTTGTCCGACTGAGAGCCAAGTGCGCTTGGCCGAGCAAATTGCGGAGGCAAACTATGTTCGAGGAAATTTCGGTGGAAGAGGCAATTTCAACAATGGTGGAAATGGTCGGTGGAACAACGGTCAAGCTCAAGGTTACAACAACAACTTCAACCAAAATGAGGCAAGGGCACCACCACCACCATATAGACCATCGGGATTCAATGAGCTACAATCATTCGCTCAAGAGATGAGAGACGGGTTCAAGGAGATGAGGACCCAATTCAATGAGTTTGGTGCATGGAGGAGGCAAGTCGACAATCAATTTGCCCAAATCGCAACTCAAGCCCCGAGAGAGAATGGGAGACTTCCGGGCCGACCCGAGGAGAACCCTCGAGCTCAAAACAATCAAAATGAAGTCCGGGCAATTGGATTGAGAAGTGGCCGAAACCTACCTGAGCCACACATGCCTAAGAAGAATGAAGAGAGTCGGACCAACTTACCCAGCAAGTCGGGTCCGACGTTCCCCGAAGTCGACCTAGCAAGAAGATCGACTCCTTTACCCAGGACCGAGGTTGAGAGCAACTCGGGACCGACGTACCCAGACCTCGATCCGACTCCTCTGACTCGGACCGAGAGTCACAACATCGGGCCCGACATGGTGCCCAAGTCGGTCCAACCAAGAAATGTTGCAAGTGAAGTAGGGAAGTCCAAGGAGGTTGATCCAAGCAAGATTCAAGGTGCAACAATTCTTCCATATCCCTCGAAGAAGCCGAAAGATGTTGTTGAGAACAAGTTCAAGAGGTTTCTCAAACTCTTGCAAGGCTTGAACATCTCCATCCCATTCACCGATGCATTGAGCGAGATGCCATCTTATGCCAAGTTTTTAAAGGAGATTTTGAGCAAGAAGAGATCCATAGTTGAAATGCAAGATGAGGTAAAGACCTTGGAGTTACCACAAAAGCTAGGAGATCCCGATCGCTTTGCTATAACCATTGGTGTGGGGTCTCAAAACTTCCAAGCCTTATGTGACCTTGGAGCAAGTACGAGCATCATTCCTTACACCATATGGAAATCCACATCCATGGGTCTCATAGCTCCGATCAACATGAGGTAAACTATAGCGGATGGGTCGTCCATTGAGCCAATTGGTATCGTCGAGGATTATCCCGTTTGCATTGAAGGCCACTGTGTCCCAATCGACTTTGTTGTGGTGGACATGATAGAAGTACCGGGTGAACCGATTATACTAGGGAGACCTTTCCTTGCTACGGTTGGGGCAATCATTGATGTGAAAAAGGGCCACTTGTCTCTTGACATTGGAGGAAGAGAAATTGAGTTTTTCTTTAGGCCAACTTCAAAAGGGACCGTACATAAGGAAGCTAAGATGATCCAAGTTCTTCTTGGATTGCAATGGGAAGCCGTTTCTAAGAAGTCAAGGCCAAGGGAGCTTAGGTTGAAAGCCACCCCACCACCTAGAGAAATTGAGATAGAGCGCCAAGGTCTAGCCCTCAATATGATTGAGCATGAGCAATTGGAGGAAAGGATGTCTTATTTGGAGGTGTTCAAGGCCGAGAAAGAAGAAGTTCAAGCACCACCGGAACCATCTCAAGAACTCAAGGAGCTTCCAAAAGATTTGAGGTACGCATTTCTTGGTCCCAACTCTTCTTTACCCGTAATCATAAATGCCAACTTGAATGATGACGAGGAGTCTAAGTTGTTAGAGGTTCTAAGAAAACATAGAGGAGCTTTAGGGTATTCACTAGAGGAACTAAAGGGAATCTCTCCCTCAATTTGCATGCATAGGATTTATATGGAGGATAACCATAAACCCACTATTGAACCCCAAAGAAGATTAAATCCTAACATGAAAGAAGTGGTAAAGAGTGAAATACTTAGGATGTTGGATGCGGGAATTATCTTCCCAATTTCCGAAAGCAAGTATGTAAGTCCCGTGCATGTAGTTCCTAAGAAAGGAGGTCTCACCGTTGTGCAAAATGAAAAGGGAGAAATGATACCAATGAGAACCACAACAAAATGGCGTATGTGTATTGATTACCGTAAGCTTAATAGTGGCACTCGCAAAGACCATTTTCCTCTTCCTTTCATAGACCAAGTCCTAGAAAGATTAGCACAACATTAATATTTTTGCTATCTTGACGGGCATAGCGGGTTTTGGCAAATCCCTATTCATCCCGATGATCAAGAGAAGACGACATTCACATGTCCTTATGGGATTTTTGCCTATAGACGCATGCCTTTTGGTTTATGTAATGCGCCGGCAACATTTCAAAGATGCATGATGTCCATCTTCTTCGATATGGTTGAGGATATAGTAGAAGTGTTTATGGATGATTTCTCCGTCTATGGTTCCTCATTTGATGTTTGCTTAGATAACTTAGACAAGGTTTTGACTAGATGTGAGGAGACTAGCTTGGTGCTTAATTGGGAAAAATGCCACTTCATGGTGAAGGAGGGCATAGTACTAGGACACCTCGTTTCTAGTAGGGGGATATAAGTAGATAAAGCTAAAGTTGAAATAATTGAAAAACTACCTCCTCCCTCTTGTGTTCGTGATATTAGGAGTTTCTTAGGTCATGCGGGATTTTATAGACGGTTCATCAAAGATTTTTCTAAAATTGCAAAACCATTGTCTAACCTCTTGATGAAGGATGTGCCCTTTGAATTTTCCGAGGATTGCATGAGTTCTTTTTGTAGGTTGAGAGATGCCTTGATCTCGGCTCAAATAATGGCGGCACCCGATTGGAATCTTCCATTCGAGGTGATGTGCGATGCTAGTGATTTCGCCGTAGGGGCCGTCCTTGGGCAAAGGAAGGATGGAAAGTTGCGTGCCATCTACTACGCAAGCAAAACTTTGGATGAAACTCAGTGCAATTACACAACGACGGATGTTGGATCGTAATCGGTTAACATTGAGCTTGGGAACTGGCAATTAAGCTGTTCCCAAGGCAGCGGAAATAAATAATCGCAAGTAATAAAAACAGTGAAAGGCACAGTTCCTTTATAGAGGAACCCCACTACAACCAACTAGTTGTATGGGTAAACCTCTACCTCCGCTTGGAGGATTTTGAATGACTTACTTATATTGATTGCTTTGTTCCTTAGTTACACAGCCGGATTTACACTTCTCTGTTCCTACAAGTTCTTCCTAACTCTAGCAACACTAGTAAATCCTCTCAACTGAGTTCCTAAGCTCACAACAGCAAAACACAAGTAACTCAAACCTTACGCTGACTTCTCAGTTCCCTTGCTCCAGGGAACTTCAGCTTCACCGTCGTCGAGATCACACACTCGCCGGCGGGGACTTCTCTTCCTTTTCTTTCTTTTCTCTGATGTGGGTGTTTGTAAGTTCTGAGAGAAGTACTCAGACCGAGTACTATTCATTTGGCTTTATAGTCCATTTGTCTTGGGCAGTCGCATCTTTCGTTTGTGTCCAAAATGCCCTTTGCTTGATGCCCAAGTTGTACTTTCTTCACATGTGACTTTGGTTTGAACTAGGTCAACTTCTTGAATCAATCGGACCGTTGGATGAAGCGTGACAGTCTGATCCTCAGACTGTTCCCTCTGGCTGTCTGAGACAGAATCCCGCGATCTGCGCTGAACGGTCGTTGTCTTCACATGTGAGTTCCCATTTCATGGGAACTGACTTCTTCAGAGTTCCCTTGATGGAAACTCTTCATCGTTGTAAGCTTGTGTTTTCTTGTTTGTTTCTGGGAGTTCCCACTTCATGGGAACTTTCCTCTTCAGAGTTCCCTTGATGGAAACTCTTCATTGTGGCTAGCAGTGGCTTTGTCATTCATAGGAGTTCTTGGCTGTACCTGTGTTCCTTAGAAATACTTGAACAAACCACATTAGTTCCCTATGGTATTTGTCATTATCAAAACTTAAAGAGAAGTGAATCGTTGATCCGTTGCTTAGAACCAGAGGTCCCAACAACGTCCCAACAATTCCCCCCTTTTTGATGATGACAAACCCATCACAAGTATGATTTTGGGAATGATATGTTGATGAGTTCCTAAGTATGATTTTGGGAAGTCACTCTTAGTGAGACATTTAGATTTAGGGAGCCACTTCTGGTGAGACACATAGTTCCTATTAGGCTTTTTATGCAATTATTCCCCCTTAGCTTATGCGTGGTCTGTGATAACTTAAACTTTTAACTCATCTCACATTTTTTATCTTTCCCCCTTTTGACATCATCGAAAATTAAGCAAAGCAATATTAGGAAAGAATGGAACACGCAATCAAAATAAAGACCATTTCATTACTTAAGAGAATATGTACAATGGGAACCCAAGTACAATTTGTGGTCATTTTTGGATTAAGGGAACAAGAAGGGAGAGATCATGGGCTCTGAGGGAACAAGGCGTCACAAAGGCGCGTAAGGACTTGTGTAAGTTTTTCTTGTCCTCTGGCCAACACTGCCTGGTCCCTAGCAATCTGATCGAGGGTGTTGGCGATGCGGAGCAACACTGAAGAGTTCCCCTCTTGTGTACCAGACTCTAGGGGAGCCGCCTCCTCTACAGGCTCCGAGTGCCTCATCTTCTGGGCAACTGTAATGTCCAGTTCCCTTCCAAGATCGATTTCTTCTTTAGAGGCATCGTAGAGACCCTCTTTTTGTAGGAGCTTCTTGATCAGCCCGGAGTAGGGAAGGGAGTGGGACTTAGATGCCATGCACTTTTCCATGTGCCCGAGGATATTCGGGGAAGATTTATGGGCTTCTTGAGGAGGAAGTGGTAGAGGATGATGGCATCGGGGATGTTGACGACCAGGCGCTTTTCTTGGCGTGGGATCACCACGTTGATGATGAATTGGTGAGCGAGCTTGGCGACCAAGGACAGATGATGCGTCGAGAAGGACTTAGAGGGAACCCGACCCTCATAAATTGTGTTGTACACCTCGGCGCTGTTGAAGTCGCCCCAGAGCTTGCTGGGCACCTCGCTAAGCCCTTGACCAGGGACCTGGAGTTGAAGGCGGATCGTAGACGTTGTAAAAATGAACTCGTCGCCTTCGTGGGAGAGAGTTCCCTGAGTGTCGTCCTTGGTGATAGTGAAGTTGTTGTAGAATCGACGCACTTGTGAGGTATCGACTCTCACAGTTTCTTGGCAGAGTCTCTCCCAACCCTGGGCCTTGATCAGTTCCCACAGTTCCTCCAGACCATGTTCAGTTAGCACCTCTTTGGAAACAATGAGGTGAGGGAGAAGCTTTCGGCGCTCAGTGACATGATGCTTGGTGGTCCCCTTCCCCTTTCTGGACTTGCTTTTGGATTTGTTCCCCCTAGAGACCGTGCGAGGTCCTTTCTGCTGAGGGGGTGCAGCCGCTTCGATCATGAGCACGCGGTCCCTTGATGGTGGGGAACTCGCGGACACGACATTTGGTGTCCAGGTGTAGGGATGCGTGCTGGCTCCTTTGTAGCTGGAGCTTCTTCTTCTTCTTCGACCTCATCATGGGAGGTCCCTTCTTCCTCGGAGGAGCTCGACCCCGAGCCCTCCGCGTCATCTCCAGGATGACTTGTTGTTGCCTCAGCACCTCCAGCTGGTGCGAGGTCTCTTGTCTCTGTGGGCTCTTGAGGAGCAACCTTTTCTGGGGACTTTGTCCCTTGGGAGACTGTGTGCTCAGAGGGACCCCTGTTGAGTTCTTCCTCGATGGCCTTGAGCTGGGCTTCCTCCTCCAAAGTTCCCATGATGATCGGAGGAGGGTCCTTGGTCATTTTGCCGATGACCACAGAAAGAGGAAGATCGTCGTCGTCTGAGGAGAGGGCGACGATACTTTTGGATGGTGAGGGAGAGGGGAGTTTGGTGGTGGTGGGAGACGTGATGGAAGAGGGGAGAGGAGAAGAAGGGATAGGGGTTGTGAGTTGAGTGGAGATGGGAGTGGTGGAAATGTGTTTTGGTGAGGAAGGAGAAGGCGTTTTGTGAGGTGAAGGTGGAGTTGGAGATCCCGTAGTGATGGGAACAAGAGGAAGTGAAGGAGGTTGGGATGTTGGAGTTCCCATCGTGGCGGGAACTGGAGGAGGTGGCGGAGGAGGTCCCTCGATTTGAAGAGGAGGGATGGAGGAGGAAGAGGGAAGTAGACTCTGGGGTTCGGAGTTCCCATCGTCGGAAGGAAAAGGGTAGGGAGGTTTGGGAGCACAAGAACTCTCCTTGGAGCAGTTCAGGTAGTCCTCAAATCGGAAGAAAGCCTTCTTTTTGGGCTCCGAGAATTCAGAGGACTCAGAGTGTTTACGCTTTTTGGATTTGGAGGGGTCGTGGGAGTGTTTGGATTTTTTGGATTTTGAAGGATCTTTTGATGAGTGGCGATGTTTGGATGAGTGGCGATGTTTGGATTTATGGGGTTTTTCATTGATGGAGGGGCGAGCATCTTCGAAGTTTTTAACGATGACAACTCCGGAGGAGGTGTTGGTGGTTGGAGGTGGAAGAGGAAGAGATTCGGAGGAGGAAGAGGTCCAGGAGACGGTTTCGTCGACCTGAGGAGGAGGAGGGGGCAAGAAGGGGCTTACTTGATTGTATAGCCCTTGAATGAGGACATCCTTCATGGTTGGGTCTTGTTCTTGCTCGATCTCGTTCAGTTGAGTGATGAAGAGAGTGCGAGGATTGGCAAGTACCCACTCTTTGATTTGTGCGAATGTGTGTTGAGGGGCCATTTTTGTAAGAATTTGGGAGGTTTTGGAGGTTTCTTGAAAAGAGAGTGAAAGGGATTTTGGGAAGACGAATGACAGGGATGAAAGATGGAGTAAAGGGCCTAAAAATGGCAAAGAGGGGTTTTAAAGGAGAGAGGAGGTGAAGGGTAGAAAGGGAAGTGGAATAACCTCGATAACCGTTGCCCAATGAACGTGGGGCGCCGTTTCAACTTCTCAAGCACGCTTCTGGACACGCGTCACAATCTCTTGGGAAGTCCTTTTCAAATTTTGAATACTTGGCCTGTAACGCTTCAGAGCTTCTGACACGAAGGTCCGCTTCCAAGTGATGGTTTTTCTTTGAAGATTAGTCAGTGTTCCCTTTGTAGATGCAGCAGTTCCCAGGATCTTTTCAAGGTCAGGGAGAGTGAAGTGGTTGAGGGAACTTCACACTCATCTTTTTGTGGGGCTAGGGAACTCAAAGGGAACCAGACAATTTGCAACTCGATAAAGGAAATGTTTTGGCTCATGAGAAGCATTTGTCTGGTCCCTAGCTTAAGGTGGGTCATATGATCAACCGTCATGGTGGCTTGTAATGAGGGATAAAGGGAACTCTGGTTGATCATTTTGGGCCAAAAGAAATAGAGTTCCTTTGTACACATTTTTCTCTAGACTAGTAATCATGGCATAGTGAAAGCAATGAATCCAAGTTCCTTATCATGCAATTTTAGATAAACTAGTCAGGCATTGAGAGAGAGATAAACAGGGACTTGTTTAGTTTAGAGTTATCATCCCTAGAAGCATTCGAAAATGCTGGTAGGGACGTCTGTCTAAAGCTTTGGTAAGAATATCCGCAATTTGTTCTTCAGTTCTACAGTGTTCCATCGAAATGTTCCCATTCTCAACATTGTCACGTAGAAAGTGATGCCTTATATCAATATGCTTAGTTCTAGAATGATGCACAGGATTTTTGGAAATGTTTATGGCACTAGTGTTATCACAGAGTATGGGAACTGGGCCAAAAGACATACCGTAATCCTGGAGTTGTGACTTAAGCCATAGAACCTGGGAACAGCATGATGCGGCAGCCACATATTCAGCTTCAGCTGTGGAGAGTGCCACTGAGTTTTGCTTTTTAGATCCCCACGAAACTAAGCAAGACCCTAGGAACTGGGCCATTCCTGAAGTGCTCCTTCTGTCAACCAAGTGCCCTGCAAAGTCAGCATCTGTGTATGCAATGAGCTCAAGGGAACTGTTCCTTGGATACCAAAGGCACAAGTTATTGTTCCCTTTGAGATACCTGAAAATTCTCTTCACCTCTTTCAGGTGTGATTCCTTAGGGTTAGCTTGAAAACGAGCACAAAGACATACGGAGAACATGATATCAGGTCTACTAGCTGTTAAGTAGAGAAAGGACCCGATCATACCTCGATAGTTCCTTTGGTCCACACTGATACCTGTTTCATCTGCATTTAGCCTTGAATTTGGTGAGATGGGAGTGTCAATGGGCTTTGAATGTTCCATCCCATATTTCACGAGCATTTCCTTGATGTATTTCTGTTGATGGATCTTTGTTCCCTCCTTTGTTTGGGATATTTGAAGTCCCAAGAAGAACGTGAGTTCCCCAATGAGACTCATCTCAAACTCATTGCTCATGAGGTCCTTGAACTTTTCTACAAGAGTTTCGTTAGTTGCTCCAAACACAATGTCATCAACATATCATTGCACAATCAAAATGTCTTTAGATTCTTTCTTTAAAAACAAAGTCTTGTCTATGGAACCACGAATGTATCCATGGGACAAGAGGAATTGAGCAAACCTGTCATACCAAGCTCGGGGAGCTTGTTTGAGTCCGTAAAGGGCCCTTTCCAGGAAATAGACATGGTTGGGCATTTTCTCATCTTCGAATCCTGGAGGTTGGGCCACATACACTTCTTCCTTGAGATGTCCATTTAGGAAGGCTGTTTTCACATCCATTTGATAAAGTTTGAATCCCTTGTGAGCAGCATAGGCGATGAGGAGTCTGATTGCCTCGATCCTGGCAACTGGTGCGAAGGTCTCATCGTAGTCAATCCCTTCCTCTTGCATGTATCCTTGTGCTACTAACCTAGCCTTGTTCCTTGCTACAGCTCCAGTATCATCGAGCTTGTTCCTAAAAACCCATCGGGTTCCTATGATTTTCTCATCTTCGAATCCTGGAGGTTGGGCCACATACACTTCTTCCTTGAGATGTCCATTTAGGAAGGCTGTTTTCACATCCATTTGATAAAGTTTGAATCCCTTGTGAGCAGCATAGGCGATGAGGAGTCTGATTGCCTCGATCCTGGCAACTGGTGCGAAGGTCTCATCGTAGTCAATCCCTTCCTCTTGCCTGTATCCTTGTGCTACTAACCTAGCCTTGTTCCTTGCTACAGCTCCAGTATCATCGAGCTTGTTCCTAAAAACCCATCGGGTTCCTATGATTTTCTCATCTTCGAATCCTGGAGGTTGGGCCACATACACTTCTTCCTTGAGATGTCCATTTAGGAAGGCTGTTTTCACATCCATTTGATAAAGTTTGAATCCCTTGTGAGCAGCATAGGCGATGAGGAGTCTGATTGCCTCGATCCTGGCAACTGGTGCGAAGGTCTCATCGTAGTCAATCCCTTCCTCTTGCCTGTATCCTTGTGCTACTAACCTAGCCTTGTTCCTTGCTACAGCTCCAGTATCATCGAGCTTGTTCCTAAAAACCCATCGGGTTCCTATGATGTTCTTGTTTTTGGGCCTAGGAACTAGCTTCCAAACTTTGTTTCTCTCGAATTGGTGGAGTTCCTCTTGCATGGCTTGAATCCAATCTGGGTCCTTTAATGCTTCTTTGATATTTTTGGGTTCCACCATTGAAACAAACGCGTTAAAAGCACAAAAATTATTGAGAGAGGAACGAGTTTGAACACCTTTATCAAGAGGGGAGATGATGTTCTCAAGGGGGTGGTCCTTCCTTTGTTGAAAGGTTCTTGTATGAGTGAGTTCCTTTGCTGTACACTCGAGACCCATTTCCCTTAGCAATTTTGACATAGATTCTATGTCCAGAGTTCCCAGTATAGTAGTCTTTCTCACCATTGTTTCCACTCTCTAGGACCCTGATTTTCTCCTCGAGATGAGCATTTTTCTGTTTCTCGCACTGGAGTTCTAAGGCCCTACACTCATGGATCTCATGTTCGCTCAGGGGTGATTTTCCATTCTTGGAGCACTCACCTTTGTATCCTATGCCATGTCTGGCTGGGACAAACTTAATTTGGGAACTAGAGGCTTCAGGATGTTCGGGAGTCTTACTTAGGTTTTGCAGGAGGGTGTTCTCATCTTTCTCTAAAGTTTTGATTTCTCTTTCTAGATCTACGATGTGAGACACATGGGACTTGAGTTTTTCTAGAAGGGATATGCAGTTGGGACAGGGCTCAAGACCAACCAATTGAGAATTTATGTGTTCCTGTTTTTCCAACTTGTTTTGCAGTTTTATGTTATCTTTAACAAGACTTGAAAGAATTTTCAACAATTCAGGTTTTTCATAATTACTCAAGGAATCAAGAACAGTTTCAGTGGTTACCTCACTGGGTTGTTCCCCAGTGGTTTCTCCTATGGCCATGCCACACATGTCTGGGAGTGCCCATGCTTCAGGATCTTCGTCTTCATCATCGCTCCAAGTAGCGATGTAGGCCTTCTTTCCTTGCTTTCTGCCTTCAGTTCCTTGTGGACATTCCTTCGCAAAATGTCCTTTCCTGTTGCATTTGTAGCAAGTCACTTCTGAGAGATCCTTCTCTGTGGGCTTTCTTTGGGAACTCTGTCCCTTTCCCCAGTTCCCACTGTTCCGTTGAGACTTTCCTTTGTAGAAATTTCGAAGAGCTCTTGTCACAAGGACTAGCTCTTCATCCTCTTCTTCTTCGGAGTCTTCATGTTGTTCTTGGGTTGATTTGAGCATTTTTTTGATCTTGAGTGCTATCCCTCGATGAGCTCGACTTTGTTCCTTATCATCGATCTTCCTCTTCTCATGTCCCACTAACTTTCCAAATACTTGATGGAGCAAAAGCGTTCGACGGACCTTCATTTTGTGGGTGATTTCTTCTTTTGTGATCCCCAATCCTTCCATCTTAGTGCAAAGTCCTTCAAACCGGGATTGGTAGCTATCGACGGACTCTCCCATCTCCATTTGGAAGTTGTAGAACTCCCTCTTTGCGTTCATTTGAAGATCTTCTCTTAGATCTGAGTTCCCAACGTGCATTTGTTGGATGGCTTCCCACATTTCCTTGGCTGTGTCAAGGTTGGCAACCCTGTCACAATCCTGTACGCACATGGACCTTTTTAGATACTGTTTTGCTTTGTAGTTTGCCTCCATGCACTTGTACTCGTTGGGACCCCACTTTGAGAGATCGTTGACAATAGCTGGATCGATTTCGAAGTTCCCCCTTTCGATGAAGCACCAGGCTTGATAGTCTTGGCCACGCATCCAATCTTTCATGTCGCGTTGCCAGCTTTCAAATCTTCCTGTTATAAGCCTTGGCGGCTTGCTGGTATTGTTCCCCACCTGAGTAAGTTCCTGAGCCATTTTGGCACCTGCGATGCTAACACAAATCTAGAGCGCTGGCTCTGATACCAATTGTTGGATCGTAATCGGTTAGCAGTGAGCTTGGGAACTGGCAATTAAGCTGTTCCCAAGGCAGCGGAAGTAAATAATCGCAAGTAATAAAAACAGTGAAAGGCACAGTTCCTTTATAGAGGAACCCCACTACAACCAACTAGTTGTATGGGTAAACCTCTACCTCCGCTTGGAGGATTTTGAATGACTTACTTATATTGATTGCTTTGTTCCTTAGTTACACAGCCGGATTTACACTTCTCTGTTCGTACAAGTTCTTCCTAACTCTAGCAACACTAGTAAATCCTCTCAACTGAGTTCCTAAGCTCACAAAAGCAAAACACAAGTAACTCAAACCTTACGCTGACTTCTCAGTTCCCTTGCTCCAGGGAACTTCAGCTTCACCGTCGTCGAGATCACACACTCGCCGGCGGGGACTTCTCTTCCTTTTCTTTCTTTTCTCTGATGTGGGTGTTTGTAAGTTCTGGGAGAAGTACTCAGACCGAGTACTATTCATTTGGCTTTATAGTCCATTTGTCTTGGGCAGTCGCATCTTTCGTTTGTGTCCAAAATGCCCTTTGCTTGATGCCCAAGTTGTACTTTCTTCACATGTGACTTTGGTTTGAACTAGGTCAACTTCTTGAATCAATCGGACCGTTGGATGAAGCGTGACAGTCTGATCCTCAGACTGTTCCCTCTGGCTGTCTGAGACAGAATCCCGCGATCTGCGCTGAACGGTCGTTGTCTTCACATGTGAGTTCCCATTTCATGGGAACTGACTTCTTCAGAGTTCCCTTGATGGAAACTCTTCATCGTTGTAAGCTTGTGTTTTCTTGTTTGTTTCTAGGAGTTCCCACTTCATGGGAACTTTCCTCTTCAGAGTTCCCTTGATGGAAACTCTTCATTGTGGCTAGCAGTGGCTTTGTCATTCATAGGAGTTCTTGGCTGTACCTGTGTTCCTTAGAAATACTTGAACAAACCACATTAGTTCCCTATGGTATTTGTCATTATCAAAACTTAAAGAGAAGTGAATCGTTGATCCGTTGCTTAGAACCAGAGGTCCCAACAACGGAGAAAGAGTTTCTTGCGATAGTGTTTGCATTTGAGAAATTCCGTTCATATCTTGTGGGATCAAAGGTGGTAGTCTTCACGGACCATGCGACAATCAAATACCTCATGAAGAAGAAAGATGCAAAGCCGAGGCTTCTAAGGTGGATGCTCCTTCTCCAAGAGTTTGACCATGAGATCAAGGACAAAACCGGTGCGGAAAATATGGTAGCTGATCATCTATCTCGTTTGCCCATTGAGTACATGTTGGAGATGGAGGATGGTTTGACTATAGATGATTCAAGAGCAGATGAAGTTCTCATGAGCGGAAAGGAGGAAAGGAAAGGTGGATCGACGAACCAAGTAAGTCGGGCCCGAGGTCCAGAACATCGAACCAAGGGCAGGGCAGGTACAAGTGAGTCGGGACCGAGGTCTTCAACATCGGGCCCGAGTTAACTGTGTGTCTTCGAAGCTAGGCAAAATGGGCTCTCAAGGAGATGAATTGGGATATCAACTTGGCCGGTGAGAAAAGGTTTCTAGAGCTTCATGAGTTGGGAGAATTGAGGTTGAAAGCCTATGAGAACTCCAAGTTGTACAAGGAGAAGACCAAGAAGTGGCATGATAGGAAGTTAATTCCAAAGACCTATCAAACCGGTGACAAGGTTCTCCTTTTCAATTCAAGGCTTAAACTTTTCCCGGGGAAGTTAAGGACTAGGTGGAGCGGACCATTTGTGGTCCACCGTATCTATGCTCGTGGTGCGGTGGACTTGGTTGATGAACAAGGACATATTTTCAAAGTGAATGGTCATCTAGTGAAGAAGTTCTACGACAAGGCCGGTCCAAACGAAGAAGTTAGAGCCTCATGGGCTCTCATGCTCGCCGATTGATCCTAAACATGTCATTGAAGAATAAGAAATTGTGAGCTCTTCATACTCTTCTCTCTTGCTTTTAAGTTTTGGTTTCCTTGTTTGATGGGGACATCAAAATTTTAAGTATGGGGTGGGGGTAAATGTGTTCATGATTTCACTTGTTTATGTTTGTTTGTTATTTTGAGGATATTTGTTTTATTTGTTTCTAGTTTGTGTTTGGGATGTTTGCTTCTTGGTTTGTGGTTTGATGAAAGACATGGATGATTAATTTGGTCTTGAATGAATGAGTTTTTGGTTTTAGAGAAATTTTTTGCAAAAATCCATAAAAAAAATTGAAAAATTGTGTTAAAAACAACAAAAAGATTTTGTGTTTTGTAGGTTTTGGACTAGAAATTCCCATCTTAGATTGCCAAAATAAAAGCTAATGATGATGTGAGCATGTAAATTCCTTTGCATATTTTTGGATAGTTTAGCCTGTAAAATGATGTTGCTTTTGATGTGATCATGATATCTTGCTTGTTTTATTGAACATGTGAGTTCTAGGATGAGTTCTTATGCAACTAAGTATGAGTGACCCTTGTGAGATTGATTTTTGGCCATTTTAGGGATGCTTGTTCATATTTGCATATCCCTCATGTTTCTTGTGTGATTAGCTCATTCATGCTTAGTAAAACTTGCTATTGCGGTGTTTATCTATTTTCCAAGACCGTCATGAGAATTGTCCTAGCATTGTCACATTGATTTTGAACTTTATTCTTCTAGTCACATAAATGTTCCATATCCTACCATGAAGTTAATCCTTTGTTTGTAGCCCCGTTCTAGCCTAAGCCTTTGTTTGAAACTCCTCAAAGATATTATTCCTAGCCTTATATGACTTGACCCTTATGGGATTGGACTTTAGAAGAGAGGTTTGGAGTGTATTTGAAGAGTGAGATTCTCTTGGGTTTAAGGGAAAATAATGGTGTTATGAATCATGTGGGAAGTGCATCTTTGTTGTACAAAAATGAAAAAAAGAAAGAAAAGGAAGAAAGAAAATGTTGGAAATGTAAAGTGGAATGAAAGCAAAGGGCCTAAGTGAAGAAAAATGGTCCGACCGAGTTACAAGCCACATCGGGCCCGATGTCATAAGAAAGTCGGTCCAAAATGTAGAAAGTGTGGAAAATCCAACAAAAAGCCTAAGAGCAAAGATGAAGTGGAATGTTAAGTGAAATTTTGGGTTGAAAAGAAAAATGTTAAGTCTTTTGGGTGAGAGTGAAATTGAGTGAGGAATTTTGGTGAAGTTGGTGCGAGTTTAGGTTGTTCAATCCCCATTGTAAGCACCACAAGACCAAATAATTCCCACCTTGAGAAATACAAAAAGCCCCATTACAACCCGACCGAATGGAACCTCTTTGAGGACCTCCATTGAGCCAAGTTCGAAATTCTTTGTGTACTTTGTATTAGGCATCTCTAGGTGGAGGAATTGGTGATATTAGCTTCAATAGTAAATTCCTTACTTGCATGAATTTTGAGCTTGAGCTTGAGTGTTCTTGCTTGAATATCAATCACTTGTGCTTAAAATGTGTTTTCATACGAGGCTTTACTTGAAGATTATGTTTCGGTCTTGCTTACATTGTTATAGCTTGAGGACAAGCAAGTTTAAGTATGGGGTATTTTGATGTCTCTTTATTTGGTGGTGTTTTCATATGTGATTTCCTTTGTAAATATGTTTCTTTTTCCCCTTTTCTTGCGTGTTTTGTTCCTTTTTAGCTTAGTTCCCGTATTTCTATGAGATTCGGAGACCATGCACATTTTATGTGTTTTGTAGGTAATTTGGCATGAATCAAGGATCGATTTGAAGGAGGGTCGAGACATGGAGCAAAGGCCGAGCTAAAGCGGGAAAGAGAGGAGCAAGCCATGAAGAAGAACAAGAGAAGCCAACAAGAAGAAGGTGGAACGAGGTTCGGACCGAGTTGCAACAACGTCGGGCCCGACTTGGGAGATTTCAACCTCGGACCGAGATGCACAGTAACTCGGGCCCGAGGTCCTCCGTGTCGGTCCGAGTCGGTCACCGGACTACTTGGGCTCCAAGGCACGAAATTGTGGACTTCCACTTTTGCCCCTCATCTAATCTATAAAAGGCCCTCTTGTCTTCTAATTTAGGGGTTCCCACACTTGGCAAGGAACCAAGAGGATACTTGGAGAGCAAGGAGGAAGAAGAGGAGAAGGAGAAGAGAGAGAATCGGCCAAGGGAGAAGAAGACTTGATAGGTTTTGTTGGTAGATTTGCTTTGCTTTGTTTTGATCTTGTGGATTTGGAAACACTTGATTGGAATTTGTGGATTGCCTTTGATTTGAATGAAACTTTGCTTTGTTTTGAGATTGATGATGTTGATTGCTTTCCCTTTTGATTTGTTTGCTTTCTTTGTTTGCCACATGGAGTAGATCTCCTTGATCTTGGGTTATGGGGGAAAACCCTAGCTAGGTTTGGGCTAGAAACCCCAATTCCATAGCCTTGAGTGTTTGATCTAAGGAACCCACTCTACATAGAGCTACAATTCCTTGCGAAAGTTGGGAATCAAGGCTTGAGATTGGCAAAGTAGCGAAAGTGAACATGTGTCAATCTCAAGACCTTGCTTCGAAGGGGATTTCCCCAAGGATCGAGGTGTAGAAGTGGTTGGAACGAGGGCGAAAGCACTCGATCCTAGTCCGATCATCACTCTTTGCTTGAATTGGGGTGGAAAAGCCTAAATCTACTAGAGAAGGAACCCAAAAGCCCAAGATCTACTTTTAATCTTTGAAGTTCGACAACCCCAGCTACCTCGGGCCCGACTTACCCAGTGTCGGTCCCGACTTCCTCTTGTCGCCAACATCGGGCCCGACGTGACCTCAGTGTCGGCCCGACTGTTCTCTCGATTTCCTTTGTTTTACGCTCTCCTTTCTAGATTCCTAGTATCTAGGCACATCGATCGAGTAGACTTCCCGAGTGTTACCACGTGCTACAACGGGGTCGGGTTATAAATTGTATCTCTAGACCCTCGCACCGAGAGGCGATCACTCACCACCATTCCATTACCCAAATTACTAGTTGGTTTGTGAGTTTTTCTCTTTCTCTTTACTTTTACCTTACATTGGAGACAATGTAAGATTTAAGCATAGGGGAAGGGGATGACTTGCTTTGCATTCATGTAGTTGCATTATCTTTGGCATGTTTACTTTATGTTTTGCATTGAGAAATTTAAAAAAAATCAAAAAATATTGCATTTTAGGTTCTTATTTCCCAATTGTGTAAGACCTCTTGTGATTCTAAGTTAAGTATGGATTCTAACCCCTGACTTGCTTGAAGTGCTAAAGTTTCTATGATATAAGCATGATCTTTTGCTATTTTACTTTGATTATAGGATTAAGCATGTAGATAAGCTTGAGTTTTAGATATATTTTGAATTTCTAGACAATTAACCTTGTGAGATTGTTTTTGGCCTTTTATTGTTTAATTGTTCTCTATTTATTGAGTGTATCACTTTGAATTTCAAGCTCTAGAACTTGTGTTATGACTCTTTTTCAAGGCTTCTTTACTTGACTATAATGCATGAAATTAATATGATTGAGGCATTTTTCTTATTAGCCTATTATTTCCCTTCCTATCTTGACAAGGTCCATGTTTTGACATCCCATTTCTTTTGAGCCTTAAACCCTATTTTGATAGCTCCACAAAATATTTCCTAGCCTATATAAGCTTGACCCTTCTGGGATTTAGGACTTTAGGAGGATTTATTTGTGTGGTTGTGAATAAGTATGGGGGAAGTGTGATGGAAGGTGGAAGGAAAGACAACTCTAGTGTGAAATTTGAGAAAACAATGAAGACGAAGAATAAGTGGAAAAAAAAATTTAGTTTCATAGAAAATAGTCTTCATAAGATGAGAAAATAGTTGAAAAAGAGGTAAAAGTGTTACAAAAGAAGAAAAAAGAGCTTAAATTAATGTATGGAGTTGTAAGAAGAGTTGGAAGTATTAAAAAGTGAAAAGTTTTGGGTTTGGGTTTAGTTAGTTCTTGATCCCGGATTTAGCACCACAAGACCAAATATGGCCCCTCCAATTTCTCTTTAAATATGGCCTCATTACAACCATTGAAAAGTCCTCATGACTTTTGTTGTGTGTTTGCTCCAAAGCGGTGGAGAATTAGGACGCTGATGCAAGCATATGGTCGTCTAGTTTTTCATTGTTGATTTTGAGTGAAACACATATCCTTAAACACTTGAGTAAGAGTGAAAACACGTTACTTTGGTGAGGTTTAGAATGGATGAATTGTTTATGCTCTTTGCTTTAATGAATTGCATGCTCGGATGTCTTGATCAAGTTATAGTTATATGCTGACTTGCTTTGTGGATTATGAGATGAATGCATGAATTGCAATATTGTCATGTGACTTGGATCTACTTCTTACTTGAGGACAAGCAAGGTTTAAGCATGGGGGAATTTGATAGCTTGCATATAGGTAGTGTTTAGGATGCATGTTTTCGTTTCGTTTGCTTTGTTTTTAGGTAGTTTTAGTTAGTTTCTTTAAGCTATTAGAGTGTGTAGGAGTTTTGGGTTTTTGCGCTTGTTCTATGTTGTGTTACAGGTCTTAAAGTGAACAAGTGTGAAAGGAATGGAAACTGGGGGAAGAACGCTTGAATTCGGACCATCCGTTGGAGTTGCTGGTTCGACACCTCTGTCTTGTAAGGGTTCGTTCGGGAGCGACAATGATCTGATAAAGTTGAGTTTGGCATCATTGGAAAGCTAATTCAAAGAGCTACAATTCGGGTTTTTACTCCGAGTTCAAATTCCAACTCGAAGGAGGTCAAAACAGCCCCCGAATTTTGAACTAAATTCTGAACCGAGTTGTTGGCGGCGCCCGCCGCCCCTGATAGCCGCGAGATCTCTTATTTGCCACGTGTTCTTTTATGATTGGTCTTATTTATATCAGCTTTATTCTGACTTATGTATTTTTTGATATACTTTTGGAAACTTAGTTTATTATATTAGGGTTTTGGGGAGAAGAAACTCTCATCTATCTAATTCTCATACTTTTCATTCTAGCTTTTTCATATTTTCTATGGAGAACTAAGCATCTTTTCTTAGTTTGACATTTGAAGTATCGTTTCGATAAAGTTGTGAGATTTCTAATTCCTTATCTATTGCTTGGATTTAATCTTTTCTCTTGCTTGAATTTTTATGATTTATTTCAACATGGTTCTAGCCTGATCATCTAGGGTTTGTTGTTTTAAATCTATTGTTAGATCTAGAGTGTTACTGGTTGAGCATCTCTAGATTGAAGTAGCAACTGCATTGTACTAGTATCTGGTTGTGCTAGTCTTATCTAGAAGAGATTTGATTTACATTCTAGGGTAAAACCTGGTTGTTTTATGCTAGAATCGTATCCTATTATATTCCTATTCTTAATGCTGCTATTAAACTGAATCATTGATTATTTTATGGTTGTTTAATTATTTAGAACTATTAGTATCTTGTTGTGTTGTTAGTTAGAATTGAAAAGGAATTGGAAATTCCATTGCATGTGATATTGAGGTGAAATCAATGATCAACTTGTCATACGATTATGGATATTTGATTGCCTAAGCTATCTTCCTAATTATTGTTATTCATAATCTTTTATTAATTTGTTAGTTTTGCATTCTTATTCTTAGTTACAATTGTTGGATCGTAATCGGTTAGCAGTGAGCTTGGGAACTGGCAATTAAGCTGTTCCCAAGGCAGCGGAAGTAAATAATCGCAAGTAATAAAAACAGTGAAAGGGACAGTTCCTTTATAGAGGAACCCCACTACAACCAACTAGTTGTATGGGTAAACCTCTACCTCCGCTTGGAGGATTTTGAATGACTTACTTATATTGATTGCTTTGTTCCTTAGTTACACAGCCGGATTTACACTTCTCTGTTCCTACAAGTTCTTCCTAACTCTAGCAACACTAGTAAATCCTCTCAACTGAGTTCCTAAGCTCACAACAGCAAAACACAAGTAACTCAAACCTTACGCTGACTTCTCAGTTCCCTTGCTCCAGGGAACTTCAACTTCACCGTCGTCGAGATCACACACTCGCCGGCGGGGACTTCTCTTCCTTTTCTTTCTTTTCTCTGATGTGGGTGTTTTTAAGTTCTGAGAGAAGTACTCAGACCGAGTACTATTCATTTGGCTTTATAGTCCATTTGTCTTGGGCAGTCGCATCTTTCGTTTGTGTCCAAAATGCCCTTTGCTTGATGCCCAAGTTGTACTTTCTTCACATGTGACTTTGGTTTGAACTAGGTCAACTTCTTGAATCAATCGGACCGTTGGATGAATCGTGACAGTCTGATCCTCAGACTGTTCCCTCTGGCTGTCTGAGACAGAATCCCACGATCTACGCTGAACGGTCGTTGTCTTCACATGTGAGTTCCCATTTCATGGGAACTGACTTCTTCAGAGTTCCCTTGATGGAAACTCTTCATCGTTGTAAGCTTGTGTTTTCTTGTTTGTTTCTGGGAGTTCCCACTTCATGGGAACTTTCCTCTTCAGAGTTCCCTTGATGGAAACTCTTCATTGTGGCCAGTAGTGGCTTTGTCATTCATAGGAGTTCTTGGCTGTACCTGTGTTCCTTAGAAATACTTGAACAAACCACATTAGTTCCCTATGGTATTTGTCATTATCAAAACTTAAAGAGAAGTGAATCGTTGATCCGTTGCTTAGAACCAGAGGTCCCAACAACGTCCCAACAATTTCCCCCTTTTTGATGATGACAAACCTATCACAAAAATGCAAGTATTTCAATGAATGATATGCTGATGAGTTCCTAAGTATGATTTTGGGAAGTCACTCTTAGTGAGACATTTAGATTTAGGGAGCCACTTCTGGTGAAACACGTAGTTCCTATTAGGCTTTTTATGCAATTGTTCCCCCTTAGCTTATACGTGGTCTGTGATAACTTAAACTTTTAACTCATCTCACATTTTTTATCTTTCCCCCTTTTGACATCATCGAAAAATAAGTAAAGCAATATTAGGAAAGAATGGAACACGCAATCAAAATAAAGACCATTTCATTACTTAAGAAAATATGTACAATGGGAACTCCAGTACAATTTGTGGTCAGTTTTGGATTAAGGGAACAAGAAGGGAGAGATCATGGGCTCTGAGGGAACAAGGCGTCACAAAGGCGCGTAAGGACTTGTGTAAGCTTTTCTTGTCCTCTGGCCAACACTGCCTGGTCCCTAGCAATCTGATCAAGGGTGTTGGCGATGCGGAGCAACACTGAAGAGTTCCCCTCTTGTGTACCAGACTCTAGGGGAGCCGCCTCCTCTACAGGCTCCGAGTGCCTCATCTTCTGGGCAACTGTAATGTCCAGTTCCCTTCCAAGCTCGATTTCTTCTTTAGAGGCATCGTAGAGACCCTCTTTTTGTAGGAGCTTCTTGATCAGCCCGGAGTAGGGAAGGGAGTGGGACTTGGATGCCATGCACTTTTCCATGTGCCCGAGGATAATTCGGGGAAGATTTATGGGCTTCTTGAGGAGGAAGTGGTAGAGGATGATGGCATCGGGGATGTTGACGACCAGGCGCTTTTCTTGGCGTGGGATCACCACGTTGATGATGAATTGGTGAGCGAGCTTGGCGACCAAGGACAGATGATGTGTCGAGAAGGCCTTAGAGGGAACCCGACCCTCATAAATTGTGTTGTACACCTCGGCGCTGTTGAAGTCGCCCCAGAGCTTGCTGGGCACCTCGCTAATCCCTTGACCAGGGACCTGGAGTTGAAGGCGGATCGTAGACGTTGTAAAAATGAACTCGTCGCCTTCGTGGGAGAGAGTTCCCTGAGTGTCGTCGTTGGTGATAGTGAAGTTGTTGTAGAATTGACGCACTTGTGAGGGATCGACTCACAGTTTCTTGGCAGAGTCTCTCCCAACCCTGGGCCTTGATCAGTTCCCACAGTTCCTCCAGACCATGTTCAGTTAGCACCTCTTTGGAAACAATGAGGTGAGGGAGAAGCTTTCGGCGCTCAGTGACATGATGCTTGGTGGTCCCCTTCCCCTTCTTTGACTTGCTTTTGGATTTGTTCCCCCTAGAGACCGTGCGAGGTCCTTTCTGCTGAGGGGGTGCAGCCGCTTCGATCATAAGCACGCGGTCCCTTGGTGGTGGGGAACTCGCGGACACCACCATTTGGTGTCCAGGTGTAGGGATGCGTGCTGGCTCCTTTGTAGCTGGAGCTTCTTCTTCTTTTTCGACCTCATCATGGGAGGTCCCTTCTTCCTCGGAGGAGCTCGAACCGGAGCCCTCCGCGTCATCTCCAGGATGACTTGTTGTTGCCTCAACACCTCCAGCTGGTGCGAGGTCCCTTGTCTCTGTGGGCTCTTGGGGAGCAACCTTTTCTGGGGACTTTGTCCCTTGGGAGACTGTGTGCTCAGAGGGACCCCTGTTGGATTCTTCCTCGATGGCCTTGAGTTGGGCTTCCTCCTCCAAAGTTCCCATGATGATCGGAGGAGGGTCCTTGGTCATTTTGCTGATGACCACAGAAAGAGGAAGATCGTCGTCGTCTGAGGAGAGGGCGACGGTACTTTTGAATGGTGAGGGAGAGGGGAGTTTGGTGGTGGTGGGAGACGTGATGGAAGAGGGGAGAGGAGAAGAAGGAAGAGGGATTGTGAGTTGAGTGGAAGGAGGAGGAAGGGATCTGCGGTCCTGTGGAGGAGAGATCCCCGAAGCGGAGAGGGGAGTGGTGGAAATGTGTTTTGGTGAGGAAGGAGAAGGCGGTTTGTGAGGTGAAGGTGGAGGTGGAGATCCCGGAATGATGGGAACGAGAGGAAGTGAAGGAGGTTGGGATGTTGAAGTTCCCATCGTGGCGGGAACTGGAGGAGGTGGAGGAGGAGGTCCTTCGATTTGAAGAGGAGGGATGGAGGAGGAAGAGGGAAGTAGACTCTGGGGTTCGGAGTTCCCATCATCGGAAGGAAAAGGGTAGGGAGGTTTGGGAGCACAAGAACTCTCCTTGGAGCAGTTCAGGTAGTCCTCAAAGCGGAAGAAAGCCTTCTTTCTGGGCTCCGAAAATTCAGAGGCCTCAGAGTGTTTACGCTTTTTGGATTTGGAGGGGTCGTGGGAGTGTTTGGATTTTTTGGATTTTGAGGGATCTTTGGATGAGTGGCGATGTTTGGATGAGTGGCGATGTTTGGATTTACGGGGTTTTTCATTGATGGAGGGGCGAGCATCTCCGAAGTTGTCAACGATGACAACTCCGGAGGAGGTGTTGGTGGTTGGAGGTGGAAGAGGAAGAGATTCGGAGGAGGAAGAGGTCCAGGAGACGGTTGCGTCGACCTGACGAGGAGGAGAGGGCAAGAAGGGGCTTACTTGATTGTATAGCCCTTGAATGAGGACATCCTTCATTGTTGGGTCTTGTTCTTGCTCGATCTCGTTCAGTTGAGTGATGAAGAGAGTGCGAGGATTGGCAAGTACCCACTCTTTGATTTGTGCGAATGTGTGTTGAGGGGCCATTTTTGTAAGAATTTGGGAGGTTTTGGAGGTTTCTTGAAGAGAGAGTGAAAAGGATTTGGGGAAGACGAATGACAGGGATGTAAGATGGAGTAAAGGGCCTAAAAATGGCAAAGAGGGGTTTTAAAGAAGAGAGGAGGTGAAGGGTAGAAAGGGAAGTGGAATAACCTCGATAACCGTTGCCCAATGAACGTGGGGCGCCGTTTCAACTTCTCAAGCACGCTTCTGGACACGCGTCACAATCTCTTGGCAAGTCCTTTTCAAATTTTGAATACTTGGCCTGTAACGCTTCAGAGCTTCTGACACGAAAGTCCGCTTCCCAAGTGACGGTTTTTCTTTGAAGATTAGTCAGTGTTTCCTTTGTAGATGCAGCAGTTCCCATGATCTTTTCAAGGTCAGGGAGAGTGAAGTGGTTGAGGGAACTTCACACTCATCTTTTTGTGGGGCTAGGGAACTCAAAGGGAACCAAACAATTTGCAACTCGATAAAGGAAATGTTTTGGCTCATGAGAAGCATTTGTCTGGTCCCTAGCTCAAGGAGGGTCATATGATCAACCGTCATGGTGGCTTGTAATGAGGGATAAAGGGAACTATGGTTGATCATTTTGGGCCAAAAGAAATAGAGTTCCTTTGTACACATTTTTCTCTAGACTAGTAATCATGGCATAGTGAAAGCAATGAATCCAAGTTCCTTATCATGCAATTTTAGATAAACTAGTCAGGCATTGAGAGAGAGATAAACAGGGACTTGTTTAGTTTAGAGTTATCATCCCTAGAAGCATTCGAAAACGCTGGTAGGGACGTCTGTCTAAAGCTTTAGTAAGAATATCCGCAATTTGCTCTTCAGTTCTACAGTGTTCCATCGAAATGTTCCCATTCTCAACATTGTCACGTAGAAAGTGATGCCTTATATCAATATGCTTAGTTCTAGAATGATGCACAGGATTTTTGGAAATGTTTATGGCACTAGTGTTATCACAGAGTATGGGAACTGGGCCAAAAGACATACCGTAATCCTGGAGTTGTGACTTAAGCCATAGAACCTGGGAACAGCATGATGCGGCAGCCACATATTCAGCTTCAGCTGTGGAGAGTGCCACTGAGTTTTGCTTTTTAGATCCCCACGAAACTAAGCAAGACCCTAGGAACTGGGCCATTCCTGAAGTGCTCCTTCTGTCAACCAAGTGCCCTGCAAAGTCAGCATCTGTGTATGCAATGAGCTCAAGGGAACTGTTCCTTGGATACCAAAGGCACAAGTTATTGTTCCCTTTGAGATACCTGAAAATTCTCTTCACCTCTTTCAGGTGTGATTCCTTAGGGTTAGCTTGAAAACGAGCACAAAGACATACGGAGAACATGATATCAGGTCTACTAGCTGTTAAGTAGAGAAAGGACCCGATCATACCTCGATAGTTCCTTTGGTCCACACTGATACCTGTTTCATCTGCATTTAGCCTTGAATTTGGTGAGATGGGAGTGTCAATGGGCTTTGAATGTTCCATCCCATACTTCACGAGCATTTCCTTGATGTATTTCTGTTGATGGATCTTTGTTCCCTCCTTTGTTTGGGATATTTGAAGTCCCAAGAAGAACGTGAGTTCCCCAATGAGACTCATCTCAAACTCATTGCTCATGAGGTCCTTGAACTTTTCTACAAGAGTTTCGTTAGTTGCTCCAAACACAATGTCATCAACATATACTTGCACAATCAAAATGTCTTTAGATTCTTTCTTTAAAAACAAAGTCTTGTCTATGGAACCACGAACGTATCCATGGGACAAGAGGAATTGAGCAAACCTGTCATACCAAGCTCGGGGAGCTTGTTTGAGTCCGTAAAGGGCCCTTTCCAGGAAATAGACATGGTTGGGCATTTTCTCATCTTCGAATCCTGGAGGTTGGGCCACATACACTTCTTCCTTGAGATGTCCATTTAGGAAGGCTGTTTTCACATCCATTTGATAAAGTTTGAATCCCTTGTGAGCAGCATAGGCGATGAGGAGTCTGATTGCCTCGATCCTGGCAACTGGTGCGAAGGTCTCATCGTAGTCAATCCCTTCCTCTTGCCTGTATCCTTGTGCTACTAACCTAGCCTTGTTCCTTGCTACAGCTCCAGTATCATCGATCTTGTTCCTAAAAACCCATCGGGTTCCTATGATGTTCTTATTTTTGGGCCTAGGAACTAGCTTCCAAACTTTGTTTCTCTCGAATTGGTGGAGTTCCTCTTGCATGGCTTGAATCCAATCTGGGTCCTTTAATGCTTCTTTGATATTTTTGGGTTCCACCATTGAAACAAACGCGTTAAAAGCACAGAAATTATTGAGAGAGGAACGAGTCTGCACACCTTTAACAAGAGGAGAGATGATGTTCTCATGAGGGTGGTCCTTCCTTTGTTGAAAGGTTCTTATATGAGTGAGTTCCTTTGCATGTGTATCATCCTCAGTTGATGTTTCTTTGTCGTGGGAACTCTCATCTCCAGCTTCTTCATTTGATGTTTCTTCAGAGATTTCTGGCAGGTTTCCTCTTTGTTCCCCTTGAATACTTGATTCTGGCAAGGTATTGTCTTGGGGAACAGCGGAGTTGTTCCCTGAAGAGGGGACCTCGAGTGAGTTGGAGGTGTCTTGTGGTTCTTCTGAGGAAGGAGCCTCGAGGAAGGTTTGATCAGTGAGGGTTGGACCTTCGTCGTTGTTCCCTGGTTGCGGGATATGGCTTGCACTTGGATAGTCTTCATCCCTTTTCCTTGGCTCATCCTCGTCATCATCATCGTCTTCATGTCTGACTAGCTTGAACAGAGTTCCCTTCCCTTGGGTCTCGGTTCCCATCTTTACAGACTTTTCATTGAAGACGACATGAATGCTTTCCTCTATCTTCTTGGTTCTTTTATTGTAGACCCTGTAAGCCTTGCTTTGTGATGAGTATCCCAGGAAGATCCCTTCGTCGCTTCTGGGGTCGAATTTGCCAAGATTGTCTTTGTCGTTGTTATGAACAAAACATGTGCAACCAAATGTTCTCAAGTGTGAGATGTTTGGTTTTCTCCCTTTGATGAGTTCATAGGAAGTCTTGTTGATCAGGGGCCTTGTCATGGCTCGATTTAGGATGTATGTAGCTGTGGAGATTGCTTCAGTCCAAAAGTACTCAGGAACTCCACTTTCGATCATCATGGTTCTAGCCATGTCTTCCAGAGTTCTGTTCTTTCTCTCGACCACTCCATTTTGCTGAGGAGTGCGAGGAGCTGAAAAGTTATGAGAGATCCCATTTTGCTCACAAAAGTTTAGGAACTCCGAGTTTTGAAACTCAGTTCCGTGATCAGATCTGATTGCTTTCAGTTTCAGCCCCAAGCTTATTTCTGTTCTTTTGATGAAGGGCTCAAATTCTTCAAACGCTTGTGATTTTGCCTTCAAGAAAACAACCCAGGTGAATCTTGAAAAATCATCAATTAAAACATACATGTACCTTTTTCCACCGTAGCTAGCTGTTCTCATGGGACCACAGAGATCCATGTGAATCAACTCCAGGGACCTGGTTGTGCTTACCACCTTTTTGGGTTTAAAGGAGGTTCTGGTCTGTTTCCCTCGAACACATGCTTCACACATTTTGACTCCTTCGAGATTAATTCGTGGGAGACCAATGACCAAATCCTGTAGATAAAGCTTCAGGATTTGATTTACACCAGCATGTCCCAATCTTCGATGCCAGAGTTCCGTGTCATCTTGGGAACTCGCAAGGCACAGCTTCATTGGTGGTTCAAAGTTGGTGTTCACCACATACACATTGTTGTATCTTCTTCCTCTCAGAATTACTTTGTTGGTCTTCTTGTTGATGACGAGACATTCATCTGAGTCGAAAGTGACGATGTTGTTCCCTTGATCACACATCTGGGAGACACTCAGCAGATTGTATCCCAGATCCTTTACCAGATTTACGTTGCTGACTTTGATGGATTTGTTGAGCAACACTTCTCCTTTTCCAATAACTTCTCCTTTGTTCTTGTTGCCAAATGAGACGTGGCCTCCTTCGGCATGAGTGTGGAGTGAGATGAGGATATCCTTGTTTCCTGTCATATGGTTCGAGCATCCACTATCTATGAACCATGTACTGTTCCCTCTCACCGCCACCTACAAGGAAAAGTTAGTGTTTTGAGACCCAAGCAAGATGACTCTTGCCAGGTCCCTTGCAAGGGAAAACATTTTCATTCAAGATATAGTCAGAAATGTTGATGTCTTTGGAATTTTGAGAGTTGGAGTTCCTTTGGTGATGAGTATGACGTTTTTGTCTGTTTGGGAACTCATGGCTTCTAGGGGTTTGGGCTCTCTTCTTGGGACATGCCTCCTTGTAGTGCCCATGAGCACCACAGTGCCAATATGTCTTGTAGTATTCTCCCAGGTAGTATTTTGGGTGTGGTCTCTGGATACGGTTCCTATCCATGGTTTCTTTGTGGTACACCCGAGACCCATTTCCCTTAGCAATTTTGACATAGATTCTATGTCCAGAGTTCCCAGTATAGTAGTCTTTCTCACCATTGTTTCCACTCTCTAGGACCCTGATTTTCTCCTCGAGATGAGCATTTTTCTGTTTCTCGCACTGGAGTTCTAAGGCCCTACACTCATGGATCTCATGTTCGCTTAGGGGTGACTTTCTGTTCTTGGAGCACTCACCTTTGTATCCTATGCCATGTCTGGCTGGGACAAACTTAATTTGGGAACTAGAGGCTTCAGGATGTTCGGGAGTCTTACTCAGGTGTTGCAGGAGGGTGTTCTCATCTTTCTCTAGAGTTTTGATTTCTCTTTCTAGATCTACGATGTGAGACACATGGGACTTGAGTTTTTCTAGAAGGGATATGCAGTTGGGACAGGGCTCAAGACCAACTAATTGAGAATTTATGTGTTCTTGTTTTTCCAACTTGTTTTGCAGTTTTATGTTATCTTTGACAAGACTTGAAAGAATTTTCAACAATTCAGGTTTTTCATAATTACTCAAGGAATCAAGAACAGTTTCAGTGGTTACCTCACTGGGTTGTTCCCCAGTGGTGTCTCCTATGGCCATGCCACACATGTCTGGGAGTGCCCATGACTCAGGATCTTCATCTTCATCATCGCTCCAGGTAGCAATGTAGGCCTTCTTTCCTTGCTTCCTGCCATCAGTTCCATGTGGACATTCCTTCGCAAAATGTCCTTTCCTGTTGCATTTGTAGCAAGTCACTTCTGAGAGATCCTTCTCTATGGGCTTTCTTTGGGAACTTTGTCCCTTTCCCCAGTTCCCACTGTTCTCTCGTTTGCCCATTCTCCAGTCAATCCATTGAAGAGTTGTTGGACCTTCATTTTGTGGGTGATTTCTTCTTTTGTGATCCCCAATCCTTCCATCTTGGTGCAAAGTCCTTCAAACCGGGATTGGTAGCTATCGACGGACTCTCCCATTTCCATTTGGAAGTTGTAGAACTCCCTTTTTGCATTCATCTGAAGATCTTCTCTAAGATCTGAGTTCCCAACGTGCATTTGTTGGATGGCTTCCCACATTTCCTTGGCTGTGTCAAGTTTTGCAACCCTGTCACAATCTTGTACGCACATGGACCTCTTTAGGTACTGTTTGGCTTTGTAGTTTGCCTCCATGCACTTGTACTCGTTGGGACCCCACTTTGAGAGATCGTTGACAATAGCTGGATCGATTTCGAAGTTCCCCCTTTCGATGACGCACCAGGCTTGGTAGTCTTGGCCACGCATCCAATCTTTCATGTCGCATTGCTAGCTTTCAAATCTTCCTGTTATGAGCCTTGGAGGCTTGCTGGTATTGTTCCCCACCTGAGTAAGTTCCTGAGCCATTTTGGCACCTGCGATGCTAACACAAATCTAGAGCGCTCGCTCTGATACCAATTGTTGGATCGTAATCGGTTAGCAGTGAGCTTGGGAACTGGCAATTAAGCTGTTCCCAAGGCAGCGGAAGTAAATAATCGCAAGTAATAAAAACAGTGAAAGGGACAGTTCCTTTATAGAGGAACCCCACTACAACCAACTAGTTGTATGGGTAAACCTCTACCTCCGCTTGGAGGATTTTGAATGACTTACTTATATTGATTGCTTTGTTCCTTAGTTACACAGCCGGATTTACACTTCTCTGTTCCTACAAGTTCTTCCTAACTCTAGCAACACTAGTAAATCCTCTCAACTGAGTTCCTAAGCTCACAACAGCAAAACACAAGTAACTCAAACCTTACGCTGACTTCTCAGTTCCCTTGCTCCAGGGAACTTCAGCTTCACCGTCGTCGAGATCACACACTCGCCGGCGGGGACTTCTCTTCCTTTTCTTTCTTTTCTCTGATGTGGGTGTTTTTAAGTTCTGAGAGAAGTACTCAGACCGAGTACTATTCATTTGGCTTTATAGTCCATTTGTCTTGGGCAGTCGCATCTTTCGTTTGTGTCCAAAATGCCCTTTGCTTGATGCCCAAGTTGTACTTTCTTCACATGTGACTTTGGTTTGAACTAGGTCAACTTCTTGAATCAATCGGACCGTTGGATGAATCGTGACAGTCTGATCCTCAGACTGTTCCCTCTGGCTGTCTGAGACAGAATCCCACGATCTACGCTGAACGGTCGTTGTCTTCACATGTGAGTTCCCATTTCATGGGAACTGACTTCTTCAGAGTTCCCTTGATGGAAACTCTTCATCGTTGTAAGCTTGTGTTTTCTTGTTTGTTTCTGGGAGTTCCCACTTCATGGGAACTTTCCTCTTCAGAGTTCCCTTGATGGAAACTCTTCATTGTGGCCAGTAGTGGCTTTGTCATTCATAGGAGTTCTTGGTTGTACCTGTGTTCCTTAGAAATACTTGAACAAACCACATTAGTTCCCTATGGTATTTGTCATTATCAAAACTTAAAGAGAAGTGAATCGTTGATCCGTTGCTTAGAACCAGAGGTCCCAACAACGTCCCAACAACATTAAAAAAAAACCATTGTTACTTGTTTGATACAAAATTCATTACAAAAGATAAAATTTGTCTCCTTGTGGATTTGACCCGGACTTCCTAAAGACTACGGTTTTAAGTTAGTTTGGATTATTTTGCATAGCTGTGATTTGCACGACCAATTCACCGTTATCACAAATGTAATGAATGGTAGACAATCTTCCAACCTATGCATATTAGTATGCAAAATTAAGCGCAAGAAAATTTTATGGTGTAGTGTACACCCTCGATTCGTCCCACTGTTTGAGGATGAAAAGTGGCGGAGAAGAGCAACTTGGTACCAAGCTTGGAACAAAGTGTCTTTCAAAAATAACTCAAAAATTTTACATCACGATCAGACACAATAGACTTAGGGACTCCATGCAATCTCACGACATTTTCAAAGAACAAACTAGCAACATGAGATGCATCATCAGTTTTGTGGCATGTAAGAAAATGAGCCATTTTAGAGAATTGATCAACAACCACAAAAATGGAATTCTTCCCTCTCTTAGACCCAAGTAGCCTAAAAACAAAATTCATTAATATATATGCCCATGGAACACGTGGAATAAGAAAAGGCCGGGGTATACAAACCATGCGGCCGCCTACATGGGCCTCTTGAAACAACAAATGCCTAACCCATAATATCCGCTCTTTTCAATTACGGATTAACTACATTAAGGTCTTATTGATAAAAAAAAGAGGTATAGGTAATTTTAATAATTATCTTTGACAAGTTAATTTTCTATCGCAGACTTAAGTTTTGCATGTTGCAAGAGATCAGGTGAAAAATGACCCATTTCTTTATTCTAATAGACTAGATAACCATTTAGTCTCATCATTCTTATGGGTTTTAAGAATAACCCATTAAAATTAGTTACTTCTTGTTTGGGCCGATTAACCAATTTCTTGAATTGGGCTTTGGAGCCCAGCTGATTCCCATAAGAAATGGGGTAATGGCCCTAGTTCTTTTAACTCTCCTCTCATTGGAACCTTACAATCGACCCAAGTTACCTTCTCTTTCTTTTGGTCTTCAATGGCAAAAATGGGAAAGAAGAGCAGGACATGGATGAAACGTGGTGGACATACCGACATACATACCCCCTAGGGATGGGGAAAAAAAACCTTAACCGAACCGAAAAACCGATCACTTTTTACGGTTAACTGAACCGAAAAAAAAATTAAGCGGTTATGGTTAACTAACCAATACTTTTAACGGTTCAACGGTTCAGATACAGTTATCAATATTTTCACGGACGGTTAACCGATGAACCGATAATATTTGTAATATACATTATATGTTTTTAAAAAGAGAATTATATATCTAATCAGTTTTGGTTAAAAATAAATCACCCTTATAGCAAAAACTCAACCGTTCAATTACATTTTGATAATACTTACTTGAATATGAATATTAAAATCCTACTTGATTTTCAAGATGGAAAGGTTAAATGATTCAAGGAAGACTACTAATCAAATAAGGCTAGTAGGAACGTTTGACAAATGGTTCAACTTTGTTACCAATCACGAGCTGGTAAATTTTAACTCAACTAGCAAACTGAATCTAAAGCAACCGAATTGCCCACTTTGGAGGTGTCCTTCTTACATTTGGATTTCTACTTAGATCAATTTGGAACATCCTTTAGGTGAATTTATTAGTTCCTCAAACAATTTATGAACAGGTTACGTTTAACTTCAGGCATTGTAAGGTATTTTTTATTAAAAAATAAGGTAATTTTCGTTTAAAAAATCTGATTTTATTTTATTGAAAAATAAAGTAATTTTTTGTATTAAAAATCTGATTTTTGATTAAAAAAATAAAACAAATTGGGTAACCGATAAACCATACCGAGTTTTACGGTTAACCATTAACGGTTAACCGATAACAAATGGTATAGTTATGATTATCGAAATTTAGTAACCAAAGTTCTGGTTAACCGATGTCCGGTTAACCGAAATTTCGGTTAACCGACCGTGCCCACCCCTATTACCGACACCCGTCTTCCACGTGGCTCCCCCTCGTCTCATTATTTGAATGAGAACCCAATATTTCTAGAAGCATTGTTGAGAGGGTTTTACTGACAATAAATAAATTTGTAGTCCAGAAACCACTGAGGATAGGGAGGTCATGATCATCCACGGGAAGCAAGATATTTTGTTTACCGAACTACGAAAAAAAAACAAGAAACAAAGCAAAACAAAGCAAACCGAACTACGAAAAAAAAACAAGAAACAAAGCAAAACAAAGCAAACAGGCTACGACAGCCCTCGGTACCGACCTTGTCAAGGTCGGTAACGATGTTGGATTTCTACCAAAATAGAGCAAACAACACGATTCAAGTGCAGGCTCGATACCGATCTGTGTGCCTCGGTAACGAGTCTATTCGAGAGTAAAAACGAAGAAATTCAAATAGGGAAAAGTCTAGGACAAGGGTTATCACGACATAACTATTCATACAAACTCATGTGAAGGATAAAGATCATGCCTTTTGAAAATAAATCTATAAACTTTCATTGACTAAACAAGCAAATCAATCAACTTTCATAAATCAATTCACTTTTGTACTTGTTTTGAATAAAAAGCTCGAAACTTTCGTTATCGAACAATATCAACATTCACGTTCACGACTTTTTCTTTCGATCAATCAATAAACTCAAATTACTTTGACTTTCATCTAAGTATAAGCACAAACAAGTAATTCAAAAGATAGAAGGCAATCAAACATCAACACATTCATTCAATTATGCATAACTATGTCGGGCTTCAACCCCAACCTAGAAAAGAGAACTACTCACTCATAGTTGAAACTAAACAAACAACTAAGATAAAAGAGAACATTGAAAAGTAAAACTTGAAATTAAAGAAATCTCGTCTTACAACCAAGTTCAAACTTCAAACAACGAAGAACAAGAGCAACGAACTTGATCACGACCCTCTCTCTCTCTCTCTCGATTGAACTAGAGTCGAAATGTCCTTTCTACGAACTCGTCCCTTTCCCGACTTGCTAACCTCCTAAACTAGAACTAGAACAAGGTATTTATACTAGAGAAAACTATCTAATACATATCTAAAAGATAAAACCTTCCTAAACTAACAAGATTAGAAGATAAGAATATATAATTTCTGAAAGTCGGCGCCGCTCTACCGACACAGGTCACCTCGGTAACGACCTGCACAGGGTCGGTAGACACTTGCTGAATTCGTTGAATAAAAACTTGTTGCACAACTCGATACCGACCCTCACAGGTTGGTAACGAGCTCTCTATTTCGGGTTTATTTGCACTTTCCATCGCTTCATTTTGACTTCTTCGAGATCTTCAAGACATATCCTTCCTTTCCTTCCTTCTATGCACTTTATCATTCACCACTTGACTTCAACTTGCTCGAAAAACAGTCCAGTCCGCTTCAAAACCTACAAACAGACACAAAATGGAGTAGCTTCCATACTTCTCACAAAATATGTAAACTTATCCAGAAACACCCAAAACTAACACTAAACCTACTAAAACTAAAATAAACAACCTAAGAAAGACACCTAAAACTATACTAAAAACACGAACATCAAAATACCCCATACTTAGGCTTGCTTGTCCTCAAGCTATCACTAAACATTAACCAAAACCAAACATCATGTTTATCAAGCAATAGCCATCATCTAAAAAGCAACATCAAAACATAGCAAAAATAGCAAACAACTATTAACATCATCACACATATATAAGCACCAATAGAAATAAGCAACTACAATCCAACCTCACCAAGGATAAAATGTATTTCACTCATCTCTTATGTGTTTGGGCTATAAATTCATCTCTCAACTCAATCTTATATGCAAAAAATCATAGAAATTGGAACTTATATCACCAAACTCTCCACCTAAGATTGTCAAAACAAGCAAAAATCATCAAGAGAACTTAGGCTCAATGAAATACTTCATAGAAGTTCCCATTCGGCCCGGTTGTAACAGGGCTTGGTAATAACAATAGGCGTGGAAATATTTTGGTCATGTGGTGCTAATAATATTCGGGAATCAAAGACTCCTAAAAACTCACACATCTCACCAAAAATCTTATAAACATATACCAAACGCACTCTCATCATTAAAGCACTTTCTTGACTCACCAATTAATCCTAAAAAGCCTCATATAAAGTTAAAGAATCTCTGGTTTTTACTTTAAACACACTGCACATCTTCCTTCTCCTTTTCTTCTTCTTCTTTTCATTTTTTTTTCTTCTCCGCTTGCCTCGTTACTGACCTGAGAGGGTCGATAAAGAGCTTCACTTTTTCCTTTTCCTCGATTTTCCTTATTACCATCGGTACCGAGCCCACATAGGTTGGTATCGATCCATTATTCCTTTTCTTTCTTCTGTGCATCCTTTACAACCAAGAGATCTTTTTACAAAATAAAACAAGAGACTTCCAATCTACCCTCCCCAAAACCCTTATTATGAACCAAAACATCTCTTTTGCACTCTACAAAAACATACCTCTCCAACTAAGTCCTAAAACCCGGATAGGGTCAAGCTTATCTCGGCTAGGGAATAATTTTGTGGAGCAACAATAAAAGGCTAAAGCTCAAAGTGGTTGTCAAAAAGCGGATCATGTAAGGGTGGATAAGAATTAATAGGGCTTACGAAAAATAAGTTCTCTATCATATGACTTCACAGGTAATGAACTAAAAATCACAATTCCAAGATATAATATACATAAAGAGAGTAAATCACACAAGAAAAGACGAGGGATTTTTGATGTTCTCCCTATAAGGCCAAAAATAACTCACAAGGTAGAAATTTTTGTTGGATTGCAACTACTCATGCTAAAAGTTATACATGCTCAATTTCATCAAATGCTATTCCTGTATAAAAACAATTTCATCATAAGAATCAGGCTATACCATCAAAAACATGCTGAAAGGAAATTACATGGTCGTGCAAGCAATTAACTATCATAGAACCAAAAGATAGTGTATTCATCCATTCTAAAATCTTTTTAATTTCTAATTTTTTTGTGTTTTTTTTTAAACAAAGAAAACTTAAAACAAGAAACAGAACTAAACAAGCAACAAAACAAGCAAGTTTTCTTTTCCCTCCCTACCCCATACTTAAAATTATAGTGTCCCTAATGTAATAAAGCAAATCAAAAGAAAAGAATAGGGAAAAGAAAGAAACTCACAAGATAAACTATGAAGAAGAAGAAACATTCTTTGAAAGCTGAATCATCTCCGTGGTGGTGGTGGAAATTGACGTTAAAAGTTGCTCATAAACTCATACATAGTCCTCCAGCGCTCCTCATCAACCGTCACCCATTGCTCCATCGTCCTCCAACGAGCATCCTCTTGTTGATGCCTTGCATCTTCTAGAGCCATGCAGGCTGCATAGACACCCTACCACCGATCCATCCGCTAGTGGAGCTGTGTCTACTACAAGTTAAGTTGTTGCATCTGGAAAGACAGATCATCAACCTATGGAGGTGGAACACTTGATCCAGAATAGGTGGGCTGAGGAGGCGGGTGGTAGTGATCTTGGGGCTGGAAGTTTTCCTGATAGATGACCGGATTGTAGGGCACCATACCTTACGACTGAGGCTCGGTAGGCGGAGGAGAAGGCTCGTTACCATAGCTGAATGCATTGGTATTGACTTCAAAATACTCATTATCAAGCCCGGGTTGCTCGTTACCGAGGTCATCATCCTCGCCAAGTACCTCGGTACCGAGGTCATCATCCTTGTTATCGAGCTCCTCCGTAGCTGCCTCATCTTCATCCATAGCAGCACCATCTCTATCGTATCTCGTCTCACATTCCCTCATAGATGGCTCATCTTGAGGCTTCTTCTCCAACGGGAACGGATGAGACGTCCAGGCTTCGTACCAGTTCGGGACATATAACAACTCCAGCTTGGCCCCAGTGAACGGCACATCTTGTCCAAACACCTTGGCGGCGACTCCACCATGATTCCTCACAAAGATGCTAGAAGAGCACCAATACTTCGAGTCCAGCTTCTGGGGACGGTGTGGAGTGCAGCGTGTGAGGTCGACATCGAGCTTCTCTGCGAAAAGACTCACCAAATTCCCACATCAGACTTCCTTTGATTTGGACCCGTGCATCTCGACATATTTCAACTATTCATACCCCAAATTCATGGTGGCGGGGTCCTCGAAAAGAATGGTGCGGAGGCATGCAACCTCCAAGCTTGTCTGCTGTGAAAGCTCCTTCTTGGGCCAAAATGTGGCGCCCAAGACTCGAAGAATGATGTGAAAGATGGGATTGATGATGCTTGCCCCTGGGAGTGCCGGTGCAAAAGGATTGACCTCCCCGGAAATATAACTCCAAGTGTCGGTGACCTTGAAATCATCGACCTTGTGAGAGTGGTGGGGGAAGTCTAGGAGTTGATTGAACTGGGCCATGGTGTACTCGTGGTCGGCATTGTCCAAACGCAACTTGATCTTCCCAACCGATGTCTTGGACTTGAAACTCATTTCGAAGTTGGCTATAAACTCGACGGTGAGAGCCGAGTAGTGCGGAGTTTCCTCCTTCTTCAATAGATGCGGCACCCCGAGAATAGCAAAAGCGTGCTTGACATCATCATAGACCCCGATGGCCTTGGCACTTGACCTCGAGAACCACCTAGTGAAATGTTCCTTGTTAAGGACGGAATCAAAGACCTTCACTTGCTCCCGTGTTGGCAAAATGATACGCTCTAGATTAGTATAGTTATCTCTTATATTTTAGGCATGATTTGAGTGTGTTTAGGTTAGTTTTGAGCATAATTGTAATATGAAGAACGAAGACACGATTTGAAGAATTGCAAGAGTTTTGAAGACAAGTGTTGATTTGGAGTTATTTTGATGCCACTTTCTTGTGATGCATCATTCGGGATTTACGGTGATCGGATGAAGCTAAAATTGGTATCATTGGAAATCTAACTCGAAGAGATACTATTCATGTTTTTACTGCGAGTTCAAATTCCAACTCTAAGTGGGTCAAAACCACCTCCGAAGGTAACATCAGAAAGTTGTCTAAAGAAGACCCGCGACCCCGGAATCCTACCGTGCCCGCAGTGAGTTCTATTTCCGCGAAGCTGTGTAGCCGCCGTTGCCGCGCCCACGGATTCCTACCACGCTCCCGGTGGCTGGGGTTTTGCCGCTGCCAAGTGTTTCGCTATCTTGTATTTTGTTCTCTTTTTATCTTTTCTCTTTTGGAACTTATTATAAAAGTCTAAGGTTTTTAGGCTACGAGACATTCTATTCCATAATATCAGATTCATAGTTTAGTTTAGACCCAGTTTTGTATTTCATTGATGGAGACTTAAACCTTGGAGTTTATTCATCAGTGAAGCATTTATTTATGATTTCGTAAGGTTTTTGGTATTGATTTCTTTCCCTTGATTAATATCTTTTCTCTTTGTGCTTAATTTCATGATTATCAATTGATTTCACTTGGTGCGCAACTTGTTGAATTTGATTGATATTCTACAGTTTGATTAGGTTTGAATCATTGTTTATGTGATCTTACTTGATCTATGAAACAACTTCATTTCTAGGACCGTGGACTCGGAATTGAGAAAGAGATTTGATTGTTTGTTCTTGCAATTGACTCGTAGCTTGATTGCTTGAATGGATATCCTGTATATCCTTGTTCTCTATGCTAATTCTAGGTGAAAGCGTCCTTGCATAGGATTATAGAATTACTTGGACCGTGGACTTGCGATTGTTAATGATCAGGATAGGAATTAATCTTGGGTGTGAATGAAATTAAAGGAAAAAACCAATGATCGAATGACTTTATCAATGTGAATCTGTTGGATAAATTTGTTTGCTTCTCTTAATTTGAATACTTGTTTTGTTTATTAGTTTGTTAGATAGTTTAGATAGATCAAACTATTTCCAAAACCCCTTTTTCCTTAAGTTGATAAAAATATTGAAACTAGAAGCCTCAGTTCTCTTGGGTTCGACCCCTCGCTTGCTTACTATACTAGTTAGTAAAATAGGGTTAAATTACTTTTGATTTCGGCATAACGACTTTAGCCAGGTCAAAATTTTGGCGTCGTTGTCGTGGGACTTTGGTTTAATTCTAGTATTATTATTTTTATTTACTTTGTGTAGACCTATCTTACGGTCTACACTTTTATATACTAATGTCTGCGTTTAGGTTTTTTCAGTTGTAGGATGAACCCTTTCATGAGTACTTCACTAGGTGCCAAGAACAATTGCAATATCTCTCTATTTGGGGGATAGCCGTAGGGCTTGATGATGCTTGCAGTTACATCTTTAGTGGGATGACTCTTGAGTCCCAACTAAAGATGTACCGCGAGAGCGATGGAAAATACGTCATTTGGAAACCCATGGACCAATGGAATTTCTTTTGTAAGCTCCGAGATGGAGAGATCGAGGTGCAGAAATTGGAGAACCAAATTACTGAATTAAGAAAACTAGTGGAGGTGTTGGCCTTAAAGACGGAGGCAATTCTCGAAGATCAAGGTTATGTGCAAGAACCACGCATGCGGGATGACAACCGCGCATGCGGTTCCGGTACAGAACCAACAGACCCCCCAAAGAGACAAACCGCGAGCGCGGGGCCCTTTCCCGCGAGCACGGTGACGAAGCAATCGCATCTCCCAGGTTCTCCGATGAGCCGCTCGCGCGCCACCTGAGCCATGAGCGCGGTAACCCTTGCGACAAATATGATTCGTATGTAAGGCCGTACTTCCCTCTTCTCAGCTCGTATAAGCCGGTTTCAACCTTTCCGGAGGCACTCAGAGATCCTTCATGGGATGAAGAGATGGATGATCATAGTCATGTGATGACGGAGGAGGAATATTTCCTTAAGTTTGACAGCTCCTGGAGTGATGACGACGAGCCTGATGACTCGAAGAAGGAGCTAGATGATGATATGGAGATTTCCCTTCCACCTGAGGAGATGTCTATGTCTCCTGCCGTGGAGCCCTTTGTTTTGATCGATCATGATCCCTGTATCCTTTCCTCTTCTTCCTTACTCTCCATTGATATCTGTTTGCCTAATGTGTCTGCAAAAGGTCCTAAGCATGATAGTTTACCTAGTGATTTCTCAAATTTTAAGGGTGGTAGTTTTAACATGAAAATCATTACTCTTGATTTATATTTTGAAAAACTACCTCATCCTCTCAACTGGTTCTATCCTAAACCATCTAACTATGACTTTTCTAGTGGGTTTGATAAATTGAAACGGTGTTTGAATGCTATATTATTCGGTTTCAAGTTATCATTGTGCTAAATTTGCCTGCATGACAGTTGTTCGCAGGATTTTAATAGACTTCTCAGGGCGTTGACAATGTCCGATCATAAACACATCGAGCCATCGACCTTAAACAAAGGCGATGCTTGGGAGGCAACCCAAGGTTAGATAGATTCTCTCCCACATTTCTTTTCTTTTCATTAGCTTAGTTTGTTTTTGGTTTGTGAGCTAACGTGCATGTACTTGGTCCGAAAGGACGATTCTGTTGCGGAGACCGCGCATGCGACATCCATACCGCGCTCGCGGTTGAGCCCAGAACCCATCCCGAAAAACAGGTACTAGACCCGCGCACGTGCCCCTCGGGCCGCGCGTGGTTTGCGGCGGTTTGCTCTCGGCAAAAAAAAATTCTATCTTCTATCTTCCATCCTTCTATCTTTTCCATGTTCTTCTATTTATTCTCTCCATCCTCTTTGGAGATTTTTATGTCCGCTCATGGTCATCTTCAAGTATGGGGGAATCTTCGTTGTCGCCCTCAACCGCACACGCGGTATATGCCCAGAAGTGACTTCTTATCTGCGAGTTGACCGCGCCCGCGGCCTGCTCACGCGCGCCCGCGGTTTGTTTGTAGAAGGTCCATCTAAAGATTTTCGAGCTGCACATCTACGACTTTGAAGAGTTCTTCCTTTCCACATATCTTCTTTCGTATGTGAGTCTTCTGATATACCTTCTTCCTTGCTTAATTCCTTGCTCTTAGCTTCATTGAGGACAATGAAGGATTTAAGTATGGGGGAGGGAGTACTCGCTACGCTTATCCTAGTTAGCGTAGTTAGTTGTTGTTTTTCTTCGATTTGGTTCAATCATTTTTATTTTCTTATTTTCATGGACCACTTGCACCATACTTTTTGCATAATAAAGAGAAAAGAAAAAGAAAGAAATAGAAAAAGGCATAAATATTTGAGGAAAAGGCATAGAAAATCCTGGGATAAGTTGAAAACCCGTAAGGGCAGCTCAGGTAATAAGCAGGTAACCCGGACCAACATTAGGCTGGGGTAATAAGAGGTTCAAGAGTGATTGTGAGAATTGTGAGCACGTATATTGGAAAATGAAATGAGCGGCTAGGTGAAAACCCGAAAGGGCGCCTAAGTAGAATTGAGTGGAAAAATTGGAGTGATTAGGATACGGTTCTTGCTCGGGGACTTTAGAGATACATATTAGATTTGGGTAGATCACCTAGGTTTGCTCTACACTTTTTAGAGCTTGAGTTTTATCTTATGTATTGGTGAGGTGTGTGCTTGATCTTATTGTGTTTATGATCACTTTATATTTTGGGTCCGGGGTTGTGAGTTGAGTGTTTTTTTTCTTCTCTTTTATTTTCTGTAAACCTTTGATATGATTTCTTGTTAGATTTATTTTGAGCTTACTCGAGGACGACCAAGGTTTAAGTATGGGGGAATTACAACATCGTCCATGCGTGGAGGAGATGGGGATCTTTGAGTCCTCCTCTTCTTTTCGGCTCTAGCGTTAGCTTTGCTTGTGCTTGTCATTTGGTACCTAAAAATACCTTGAAAATCAAAGATAAGATCCACACAAACCAATAAAATAAAACCCCATACTTGCTTTCGAAAATGGTCTCGACCTACCTCCCAATTGGGTCGGTAACGAGGTCGCTAGGTTGGACTCTGGTTCTTGGCAGTCTCAGGTCATTACGAACCCTCATAGGTCGGTAATGAGCCTGGGCAAGAACAATACGCAAGCGATTCCGAATTCCAAATCTCAAAAATTTCGACAATTCAGCACAATTTGAAGCATGATTCCACACAAAAATGCACAATCTAGAACATGCAGCCCCATACTTGGTCGAAACCCTATCTAATCATGCCAATAAGTGCCAAATCTAATGGTGAAAAATCATACAATTCAAGAACAAGTCACTTCATGCTTTTCGTATCAAAATTCAATACAAATTAAGCAAGAAGAACTGAAATTCAATCAAGAATAAATCACCAAACATAGAAAAAGGAAGAACGATGGCAACATAGACATGCAATCCGATTTTATACAAGAACTAGATATGAAAACTACCCAAATTTATCATTAATCTTCAAGAAAAGAGTTAGGGTTTAGAAATCATACCGTAGATTTGAGAAATTGAAGAATAAAAAATCGAAATTGCAAGGGTAACGAGGGCTTGAGTGCTCCTGTAATGAATCACAATTGTTTTGTTCGTTATTGAGTAGTTGCGATCGGTATTGGGGTGCAAGTCGTGCGATTGACAGAGGTGGGAAATTCGGTGGAATTTGGTTGAGATTTTGAAGGTCTTGGTTTGAGATTTGGTGTGGGATTTGAAGGCTTAAGAGTGTTTAAAAAGAAGGGCAAGAGGCGGCGTGTCGGGGGCAGGGAGAGATAGAAGATAGAATTAGGTTTTAGGGAACTTACCTGCCCGCGTGTTGCTGGATCTGCGTGCCGTCTCAGGTCGGTACCGACCCTCTCTGCTCGGTACCGAGCCTGGGCGACTCATTTTCTAGCGCCTTTCGAGCCCGACTTCTGTGACATGTTAACTCAAAAATATTCTATCTTGTAACCTTCTACACTACTAAAAACTCAAAAAGAAAGCTAGGAAAAAAAACTATATAAAGAGAAAATTAAACTTAAACTAAAACTAAAATCGGGTTGCCTCCCGTAAGCACTACTTTTAACATCGTTAGCCCGACGAACTTACCTAGCTAATCAAGATGGTTCCTTCTCGGCTTTATCGGGATTTTGGGAGACCCCATACTTAGCGTTAGAGGCAATGTTATTTCTTCTCACTAAATTTGGTCCTTCATCTTCTAATAGTATGCCCGGTATTCCTACACAAGGGTTAGTAAAATCCGAAAACCAAGGAGGTTTTGATTCCTCTATAGCATAAATAGCAAGATATGGTGTAGGAATATGATATAAGGAAGGATCATGATCAGTGATAGTGAATCCGGAGTTAAAGTAATCACCTCGATCAGTTAGTGGGAGTGTTGGCACCGGGTTGGTTGAGGTCGTTATCGAACTGTCAGAAGCAAAACCTCTCTCGGTGTTGTGCCAAAATGCGCCACCTCCATCTTATTGATGTATGAATGGCTCGGCACCGACCCTAGGGGGGTCGGTAGCTTCCTTAATAGCACTCTTGTAGTCCTTATTGATTGGGAAGGGAACTACGAGTCTAGCAATGTCGAGCTCGGGCTGAGTCGTCTCGATCTAGGATGCTGCGGTCGTGTCGTTGGCATCTCGATTAAGGATAAAATCGACCCTTTCTTCTCCTATATCAAAGGCAAGGAGTCCTTTCCGAACATCAACTCTAGCGCTTGTTGTAGCAAGGAATGGCTTGCCTAGAATGATGGGTACGAGAGGGTCTTCAGGCATGTCGAGGACAATGAAATCATTTGGTATGAAGAATTTGCCCACTTGAATGAGATAATCGTCAACCACTCCTGTAGCTTTTACACTTGATCTGTCCGCCATGTACAGCCTCGTACCCACGGGTTCCAGAGGTCCCATGTTAGCTTTTGACCAGATTGATAAGGGAGGTAAATTGGCACTGGCTCCCAAATCACATAGAGCTTTGAATCGGTGATTGCCTATGCCAATAGTGATAGAAAATCTCCCTGGGTCACCTAGCTTTTCTAGAAGGGTAATAGAACGGACCTTATCTGTAAGCTCTGTTATTGACCTTTTCTTGCTAAGAATGTCTTTCAAAAAAATTATGTAAGTCGGCATTTTGCTTAGGGCTTCAGCGAATGGAATAGAAATATTTAAGCCCTGGAGAATCTTACTAAAAGACCAAATATGTTGTCTAGAAATATTTAGAAATATTTAAGCTCTGTGGAAATTTGGTGAAGTTGGTGAGAGTTTAGGTTGTTCAATCCCCATTGTAAGCACCACAAGACAAAATAATTCCCACCTTGAGAAAAACTAAAAGCCCCATTACAACCCGGACGAATGGAACCTCTTTGAGGTCCTCCATTGAGCCAAGTTCGAAATTCTTTGTGTACTTTGTATTAGGCATCTCTAGGTGGAGGAATTGGTGATATTAGCTTCAATAGTAAAGTCCTTACTTGCATGAATTTTGAGCTTGAGTGTTCATTGCTAAACCCAAACACATGATGAGTGATACACATTCACATATCACTAAAGTGAGGCTTAGTTGCATTGACTCTATTCCTTGGAACACTTAATCATGTGTGATGATGTAATCTTGCTTGAATATCAATCACTTGTGCTTAAAATGTGTTTTCACACGAGGCTTTACTTGAAGGTTATGTTTCGGTCTTGCTTACATTGTTATTGCTTGAGGACAAGCAAGTTTAAGTATGGGGTATTTTGATGTCTCTTTATTTGGTGGTGTTTTCATATGTGATTTCCCTTGTAAATATGTTTCTTTTTCCCCTTTTCTTGCGTGTTTTGTTCCTTTTTGGCTTAGTTCCCGTATTTCTATGAGATTCGGAGACTATGCGCATTTTATGTGTTTTGTAGGTAATTTGGCGTGAATCGAGGATCGATTTGAAGGAGGGTCGAGACATGGAGAAAGGTCGAGCTAAAGCGGGAAAGAGAGGAGCAAGCCATGAAGAAGAACAAGAGAAGCCAACGAGAAGAAGGTGGAACGAGGTTCGGACCGAGTTGCAACAACGTCGGGCCCGACTTGGGAGCTTTCAACATCGGACCGACATGCACAGTAACTCGGGCCCGATGTCCTCCGTGTCGGTCCGAGTCGGTCACCGGACTACTTGGGCTCCAAGGCAGGAAATTGTGGACTTCCACTTTTGCCCCTCATCTAATCTATAAAAGGCCCTCTTGTCTTCTAAATTGGGGGGCTCTCTCACACACACAACAATCCTCAAAAGGATACTTGGGGCTCTCTCACACACACAACAACCCTCAAAAGGATACTTGGGGGGCTCTCACACACACAACAACCCTCAAAAGGATACTTGGAGAGCAAGGAGGAAGGAGAGGAGAAGGAAGAGAGAATCGGCCAAGGGAGAGGAAGATTGATAGGTTTGGTTGATAGATTAGCTTTGCTTTGTTTTGATCTTGTGGATTTGGAAACTTTTGGATTGGAATTTGTGGATTGCTTTTGATTTTGAATGAAACTTTGCTTTGTTTTGAGAATGATGATGTTGATTGCTTTCCCTTTTGATTTTTTTGCTTTCTTTGTTTGCCACATGGAGTAGATCTCCTTGATCTTGGGTTATGGGGGAAAACCCTAGCTAGGTTTGGGCTAGAAACCCCAATTCCATAGCCTTGAGTGTTTGATCTAAGGAACCCACTCTACATAGAGCTACAATTCCTTGCGAAAGTTGGGAATCAAGGCTTGTGATTGGCAAAGTAGCGAAAGTGAACATGTGTCAATCTCAAGATCTTGCTTCGAAGGGGATTTCCCCAAGGATCGATGTGCAGAAGTGGTTGGAACGAGGGCGAAAGCACTCGATCCTAGTCCGATCATCACGCATTGCTTGAATTGGGGTGGATAAGCCTTAATCTACTAGAGAAGGAACCCAAAATCCCAAGATCTACTTTTAATATTTGAAGTTCGACAAACCCAGCTACCTCGGGCCCGACTTACCCTACGTCGGTCCCGACTTCCTCTTGTCGCCAACATCGGGCCCGACGTGACCTCTGTGTCGGTCCCGACTGTTCTCTTTGTTTTCCTTTGTTTTAAGCTCTCCTTTCTAGCTTTCTAGTGTCTAGGCACATCAATCGAGTAGACTTCCCGAGTGTTCGACACCCACCACGTGCTACAACGGGGTCGGGTTATAAATTGTATCTCTAGACCCTCGCATTTCCGAGCGATCACTGGGAGTATCGGTACCGAGTGATTCAGACTCGGTAATGACCCTATTTGGCCCGTTGTCGACCTGGGTCGTGGCGTCTACTTCAGTAACGGGGTCCTTCTCCTTGGCTTTGGCACGATCTAGTAGCATCTTCCTGCTCTTGAGGTGTACGGCCTCTATCTGTCCTCTAGGGTTCTCCTCGGGGCGGCCCGGGAGTTGCCTTTGCGGCCTCGGAATATGTGCAGCCAGTTTCCCTAACTGTGAGTCAACACTTTTCTTCCATACATCAAACTCTACTCATCTTTTCATCTAACTATTGAGGTTGGCTTGGACTCTAGTGTTTTCATTCTTTTTTCCATTGATCCCTTTATAGAGTCCTTGCACCCAAGATGGTGGCTCTTGATAGCCTAGAGGTCGATACGGTGCGGGTCGTCTATCCGGTGGGGGTGCTGCATAACTCTGATTTGGATTTGGATTTCCCCAAGCAGGATACTTGTTTGGCTTGTCAAAATTATTAGGCGGGTTCTTGTATTGACCTCTCATGTATTTCATCTCAGCATATGTCTCAGCGGCTCTAACCTGCTCAATGTTAGTGCAAGCAGAAGTACTATGGGCAGGAGAACCACACTCTTGACAAGTTTGAGAGGTTTTCAGAAAACTTACATGTTTCTTCAGACGGTTGATCTCATCTTATAGTAATTGATTTTTGACATCAGGATCAACTTCGTCTTTATTAGGCATGTAGAGACGCTTTTATGGCTGAGGTGGCTGTTGGGCTCCATACATGGCATAGTAATTGGTCAGCTTGTCCTGCAACTCCCATGCAGCGGTGGGATCCATCTCAATAAAACTGCAGGCACTGTGCATGTTAATGCGGTTCTTCATCTCGACATTAATCCCCTGGAAGAAAATTTTGTGGAGCTCATATGGTGGTTGCCCATGAGTGGGGCACTGTCTGAGCATCTCCTTAAATCTCTCCCACATCTCCACAAAGGTCTCGTTAGGCAGCTGGTGATAGGAGGTAATTCACTTTCTCAACTCCGTTGTCCTGGCAAGAGAGAAAAACTTTGTTAGAAATTGATCATACAAAGCCTTCCAAGTCCTGATAGATTTAGGAGGTAAGATCTCCAACCAACTCAGAATCTTTCTTGTAAGAGACCACCTGAAAGCTTTTAATAGAACATATTCTAGTGAGACACCTTCAGCAGCAATAGTGTCACATAAATCAAGAAAAATTTTAATATGTTCCATAGGGCACTAAGTAGGTTTCCCTTCAAACTGGGCCCGTTTTATTAAGGATATAAATTGAGTTTCAATCTCAAAAGTCTTCTCTATCTCCGGAAGAACGATTGCAGACTCTGTCACCCTCAGTTCAGGATGCATGTATTGCGGCATTCCTTGGATAGGCATCAAGTCTTTCTTGTAGAGTGGTGTTTTCAATCTTTGTGGCATCGTGCTGCCTTTGAAGCTCAACGATCTGTCGAGCCATCTCTTCAGGAGTAATCGCCATGGATTGATTTTCTCTTCTTCTGCGGTGGAGGGTACGCTCAGGTTCAGAATAATAACAAGTGTTATCAAACTCGAGCCTGCGACGTCCTACTAGCATAAGCTGAGAAAACAAACAAAAGAAAACAAAATTAAAAACAAAAACGGGGTCAGGCTATTCCCAGACCCACAAGTAAACAAGCAAACAATGTTGCTACCCCGGCAACAACTCCAATTTGTTGAGAGGGTTTTACTGACAACAAATAAATTTGTAGTCAAGACCCCGCTAAGTATAGGGAGGTCAAGATCGTCCACGGGAAGCAATATTGTTTGTTTACCGAACTACGAAAACAAATAAGAAACAAAGAAAAAAAAAGCAAACAGGCTACGACAACCCTCGATACAGACCTTGTCAGGGTCGATAACAATGCTGGATTTCTACCAAAACAAAGCAAACAACAAGATTCAAGTGCAGGTTCGGTATCGATCTGTGTGCCTCGGTAACGAGTCTGAGAGTAAAAACGAAGAAATTCAAATAGGGAAAAGTCTAGGATAAGGGTTACCACGACATAACTATGCATACAAACTCATGTGAAGGATTAAGATCATGCCTTTTGAAGATAAATCTATCAACTTTCGTTGACTAAACAAGCAAATCAATCAACTTTCATAAATCAATTCACTTTTCTACTTGTTTTAATTCCAAAGCTCGAAACCTTCATTATAGAACAATATCAACATTCAAGTTCATGACTTTTTCTTTCGATCAATCAATAAACTCAAATTACTTTGACTTTCATCTAAGTATAAGCACAAACAAGTAATTCAAAAGATAGAAGGCAATCAAACATCAACACATTCATTCAATTATGCATAATTATGTCGGGCTTCAACCCCGACCCTGGAAAAGAGAACTACTCACTCATTGTTGAAACTAAACAAACAAATAATTTAAAAGAGAACATTGAAAAGTAAAACTTACTTGAAATTAAAGAAATTTCATCTTACAACCAAGTTCAAACTCGAAACAATGAAGAACAAGAACAACAAACTTGATCACGACCCTCTCTCTCTCTCTCTCTCGATCGATCGATCGATCGATCGAACCAGAGTCGAAATCTCCTTCCTACGAACTCGTCCCTCTCCCGACTTGCTAACCTCCTAAACTAGAACTAGAACAAGGTATTTATACTAGAGAAAACTATCTAATAAAGATCTAAAAGATAAAAGCTTCCTAAACTAAAAAGATTACAAGATAAAAAAATATATAATTTATGAAAGTCAGCGCCGCTCTACCAACACAGGTCACCTCGGTAACGATTTGCACAGGATCGGTAGACACTTGCTGAATTCCTTGAATAAAAACTTGTTGTACAGCTTGATACCGACCCTCACAGGTCGGTACGAGCTCTCTGTTTCGGGTTTATTTTCTCTTTTCATGGATTCACTTGGACTTCTTCGAGATCTTCAAGACATATCCTTCCTTTCCTTTCTTCTATGCACCTTATCATTCACCACTTGACTTCAACTTTCTCGAAAAACACTCCAGTCCGCTTCAAAAACCTACAAAAAGACACAAAATAAAGTAGCTTCCATACTTTTCACAAAATATGTAAACTTATCCAAAAACACACAAAACTAACACTAAACCTACTAAAAATAAACTAAACAACCTAATAAAGACACCTAAAACTATACTAAAAATACGAACATCAAGCATAAATTTGATCTTTCCTTCTCCTCACCAAATTCAAGGAATTGAGGCTTACTTCTTTCTTTTACATCCAAATCTCTTTGTCCCACCCCAACGCCGCGCCACCAGAAGCTCAACTTCTGCGGGCGCGGGTTGTGTGTCCGGGAGAGCGCCCGTGCTCCCAACCCCTTGGTGGCGCTGCGCCAGCAGAAAGGCGGCCCCCTCGGGCGCGGGCTGGATGCCTCGGAGCACGCCCTCGCTCCTTCCGAGTTGATCTTGACCCTTCCAAGTGTTCGTGTCTTCGGGTTTCTATCTTTATTTCATATCGGGATTTTATGTGAGACAATTACTATGTTTGGTATTAATTTTATTTCCGTTATTTATTTAATTTACGAGATGGGTTGGGCTCGCATGCTTAGGCCCATTCTCGCTAGGGTTTCTAGGGTTAGATCTAGTTTTCTATTAATATGTCAGACTTTCTCAATTGCAATTTACGCTGTAATGAATTGATAAATTGCCTATGTGAATCGAGTTTCTCTTCCCTAGACAAACCCTTTTCCCAATCGCTCTTCAATCCTTCTGAGATTTCGTTTGACGGAATCAATTCCACATCGAGACGCCGCTAGAACCCTAGCGTCGTACCATCAATCCTTGATACGCGCATCCTTGCGTGCTCTATCTTGCTTGCTTCCGCTTCATTGCTCGTTAAAAATCGAGACAGATTCATAACACGAGACGTCGGTCCTTGTAGCGAGGCGAAACGCATCAACTGGCATCAGAGCCATTGTCTTGTAAGTCTCCTGATTCGATCTTTGCACTTTCACCACCATAATTCCACCATTAATTCAGCAAAAAATCCTAAATAAATTTTTTAACCAAACCCTAATTAATTTTTTTCTTGTCCTTTGAGTACGATTGTGGTGTGATTTGTTCATTGCTTTACTTTGCTTGATTGATTGCCCATCTTTAGTAATTTTCATTACTTGATAGGCTATCTTGCTTGTGTTTGATCGCATTGAACTACAATTATCGCTACATATTAATCGTTGTTTGTTTGAAGGTCTCCAAAATTCAGCATAAAAAAAAAAAAAATCGGCCCTAATTTATAAAAAAAAAAACTTAATTGTGGGTGACATAGCCAAAATAAGGTAAGCCATAAAACCACATTTGTTAAAAAAAAAGAGTTTTGTGGGTTGCATAGCCAAAATAAGGTAAACCATAGACCACACTTTGTTAGTGATTTTAACCTTGTTAGTGCTTGCATCATTCCTTGTTTGATTAGTACTACTTGTTTGATATTATTATATTGTGTAGGTGTATATCTTGCTTTAAGTTTGCTTTTCTTCAATAACACCATTGTTTTACTCGTGGGCCTAAGCCGCCTCTCGCACATAAGCCACCTGTGACCTTTTGTGAGTGCATCGCTCGGATCAAGAGCTAAGACTTTGCGTGTTTATTTGCTTTGTTCGTTTTGTTCCTTGTTACTCGCCATGTCTTCTCATGATGGTTCAGGTTCCCCTAAAGCAAGTGATGGCCATAATCTACTCAATCCCTCTGTTGTGGTTGAGCATAGTACTACGGATGAAAAGATTGACCGCTTAACTTTAATGGTTACCGAGTTCCTTGCTCAGTTGAAGGCTCAATCATTGTCACAAGAACCTATTGTGCCACCAACAACCCAACCGAGCGTCGACATTGCTAGTTCCAACCAAGACCAAGTCTTGGCTACACTCCCGGCGCAACAACAACCTCCTCCCGGGCCTTTGACGCGCACTCGCGCTAAGGCCTCGGGCATCACTATTGGTGCGCCGGAACCTTCATTGGATCCAATTTTGGGTACTCATCCAATTCCTCTTAATACTCAAGATCAGGGTTTGGGCTATGGATCCCGAACTTCTTCGGGCAGGTATGTATCTTCCAACCCTAGTCAATACAGTTTTAATACTAATTAAACATCTAGTGTTTTTGTAGGTCAGGGTTCTTCCACTCCTTCGGGCAAGTCCACGACTTCTACTCCAACACGCACGGCTCCCCAAAAGCCGGCGCAACCAGGCCGTGAACGAGCCCGTGATTTGGAATGCTACACTTGTGGTGGACGTGGTCACTACCAAAAGGACTGCCCCAAATGCGAGAAAGTCATATTTGTACAAGCTTCAGCTGGTTACGAGTCCATGGATGAAGAAGAAATTTCATCCTCGGCACCAATTGAGGAGGAGTGTTCGGCTCCTCAAGCGGATGAGTTAGATTGTGCTCCATCGCCGACTAACATGGGGACTTCGTTGGGGTTGGTTTCCCGAAAGGCTTCAATCCTTCGTGAAAACAATCTCAATGACCAGCGGAAAAATGTTTTCTACACTACAGCTCTTGTTGGTTCAGCAAGCTTAAGTGTCATCATTGATTCCGGGTGTTGCACTAATTTGCTCAACGAGAATGTTGTAGCTCATCTTAGGCTACCTACAACTCCGCACCCGGATCCTTATGGTCTTCAATGGCTCTCCTCAAGCTTAGGTACACAAGTTTCTAAACAATGCATGATTTCCTTTTCAATTTGCCCTTACACCGATTCTATACTTTGTGATGTGGTTGCAATGGACGTCAACCATTCATTATTGGGACGTCCATGGCAATTTGATAGGTGTGTTCTTCACGATGGTTACATAAACACTTATGTGTTTACGTACCACGGGAAGCGCATCAAGCTCATACCTATGTCGCCAAGGGACATTTTGCAAGATCAGGTTCAAAGGGATCGACAGAAAGCACTTGAAGTTGAGGAACAAGTTACAAAGTTCAAAGGGGTGCCAAAACCAAATATCTTTGACGTGCATGGCAATGGCACATCCCACCATGATCCGAGGCCGCCTGACATGTCCACATGCTCCAAGCCAACCCATGGCGCGCCTCTTCAAGGTTAGGTTGAGCGTCGGTTGTTGTTGACACATCCGTCGTTGTCTCCGGCACCATGTCTTGGGGATAAAACGGACTCCCCGCTACACCTCCCAGATTCCTATGGCAAAGTACAAGCAAGGGTCATCATGTCAGACTTCATTTCCGTGGTTGATCCCGAGCCTCAATTTGTGGAAGCGAGGACGCTTTCCTCTCAAGGGGGGAGGATGATACGTTCCGGCCCAGGACGACATCAACGGTTTCTATCACAAGACGAGCTATTCAATCCGAGAGTTCGGTTCAAGACCCGCCTTCAACTATATTGATGACATCCTTGGTCCAAGACACACTTTGGGACCAATACGTGATTCGCCCTCTCTCTCCGGTAATAAGGGTAGAGGAATAATAGCTAATCAGGAAGACCGGTAGCAATCAGTCTTTGCAAGTCCAAGATCAGCTGTGTAAGAAAAGAAGGAAGCACATTTCCAAGTCGAATATGGCACACACCGTAGTGTTCCCTATCGGCGGCTTTGTGAAGCCATATATAGGGATCGGGGCCTGCTTAAACTAGATTTAGAAAGAAAGTCAATAAAATTTCTTGATCTTGGAGGAGTCGGGGGTCGAACCAAGCTCTTTCGAAGAATTCTCCGACGGCACGGACAAGACCAGCCTGGGCGCGACCGCTCCCCTGCCCAAGATCCTGCGCCGTGCCACCAGAAGCACAACTTCTACGGGCACGAGTTGTGTGCCCCGGAGCGCACCCACGCTCCCGACCTCCGTGGTCGCGCCGCGCCAGTAAAAAGACGGCCCCATAGGGCATGGGCTGGACGCCTCGGAGCGCGTCCGCGCTCCTCTCGTGTCTTGCCACGCTTCGATAGGCGACCTTCCGAGTTGATCTCGACCCTTCTGAGGGTTCGTGTCTTCGGATTTTCATCTTTATTTCATATCGGGATTTTAAGTGAGACAATTACTATGTTTGGTATTAATTTTTTTTCGTTATTTATTTAATTAACGAGATGGGTTGGGCTCGCATGCTTAGGCCCATTCTCGCTAGGGTTTCTAGTGTTAGATCTAGTTTTCTATTAATATCTCAGACTTTCTCAATTGCAATTTATGCTTGAATGAATTGATAAATTGCCTATGTGAATCGAGTTTCTCTTCCCTAGGCAAACCCTTTTCCCAATCGCTCTTCAATCCTTCTAAGATTTCGTTTGACGGAATCAATTTCACATCGAGACGCCACTAGAACCCTAGCGTCGTATCATCAATCCTCGATCTGCACGCCTTTGTGTGCTCTATCTTGCTTGCTTCCGCTTCATTGCTCGTTAAAGATCGAGACGGGATTCATAACACGAGACGTCGGTCCTTGTAGCGAGGCAAAACGCATCACGTTTGTACGCCAAATTCAGATTGGGACAATGCAGAAACAACGAGAATTGCAACTTCTCCCATGGAGAAGAAGATAGGAGACATCCTCCTTCAAATTGGCAAGACCTCGATACTACTCTCTCTCTCTCGTACAACTGTACTAGCCAAGCTCATTCTTTTTTTTGGCATTTTAATTAAATAAAACACAACGAATCACAAAACTAACGGGAAGTTGAAGGAAAATCCCAGTAAGGGGTACGGACTGGACTTTTATAAAAGCTCGAGGGTATTTTTTGGAATACTTTTTTTTTCAGGGCACCACTCGAAAAAACAAAAAACCTTAGGGGTACCAGGTGGAATTTTCCTATAATTATAAGCTTAAAAGAGTTTTATGTAAAAGTATAATCTTAGAGAAAACTGCAAGACTCTCCTTGAATGGACCGAGTCACCTCCATCAAATCTAGGATATGGAGTCATAACCTCCTTTCTTCCTCTCTTAAGCTAGTCGCAGACTCAATTACCCTCCTTAGACATTGCTCCTTTAACCCATCCTCATCCATATTAGAACCACACAGATTCCTTTATTTAGCCAATTTAGCAAAACTAATACTAGGATCAGTAGGAGTACCTTCATTAGAGAGATTTTCAAAGTCCTCAATGTTCAAATTAAGAATCTAGCTTCAAAGGTGAGTCATCGATAAGAGTGGTGTTAACGAGGTTGTTGAGTTTTGTGACTCGCTCCAACCTCCAAGTATATGAAGTACCATATAGTTTGAGTTTGTAAATTTGTGTGAGTCCGGCCATGACCACCATCTCTTTAATTTCCCGCAAACTCAGCATCTTTATTCTCCCTCTCACACACAAAGGGCTACTTCACTAGCTCTTTGATTTCTTGAATTATTCCAAACTAGCAAAATCTAGTAAGAATCCAAGAAACATTGTTTTTTGTTTCACTTGCTTAATGGCATTGGTTGTTAAACCAAATGCAAATTTTTATAAAATCAATAACTAAATACTAAAAACATTGTTTTTTCAGAAAGTTTATCGAATCATAAATTTAATTGACTTAATTTTCTCCACAACAATCTCAATTTTAAAAGTTCCAAATCCAAAGACAAATTTGGGATTTTATTCTAATCCATAACTGTATACTCTATTAAAGTTAAACCTTTTTTAGCCACCACGTTGATTCTGGTTCCGCCTTATATTTAAAAATTAATTTTAATTTATATTAACTTAGTCTTCAAAACTAAACTCTTTTCTATCTATTTATGTGGAAAATAATTTTTAAATTCAAATTTTAATTAAAAATAACGAAAATTATCCTATCTTTATCTTTTTATCTACAAATGTGAAATATTTATCTTAAATTAAATTTTGATATAAAAAAAATCAGTATCTATATAATTCCTTGCCTGAATTGAGTTATATTTATATTTTTCATAAATAAATTATCATTAAGCCATCAAAATCATAGAGTTTGGTTCAAATGAAACAAACACTTATCCTAAAACGAACTCTTATCTTAAAACGAATGCACTTTTTGTAGTTAGTAGTGCACTTTTCCTACTTCGGAGTGCACTTTTACGCATTTGTACTTTTCGTACTTTTTAGTGCACTTTTCAAAAAAATTTAATGCACTTTTTCGTAATGCACTTTTTGTATTTTTCAATGCACTTTTATATGAAAAGTGCATTACTAACTATGAAAAGTGCATTCGTTTTAGGATAAGAGTTTGTTTCAATTGAACCAAACTCCAAAATCATATTGGTTCTCACTTTAATGATTTTTTAATTTTTATATTAAATTAAAAATATTTATTAAATAAATTAAGTATTAAATCCATGTAGTCGTGCATGGATCAACGGGTATAACTAGTTAAATTTAATTACAAACTTTTATCTACCTAAATTTTATATGATTTTCAAACTCTATATTATGACCTGAATTGTTTAACTTGCTTTTTAAATATAAACAAACACAAAACCTAAATTTATTTAACTTATTAAATGAAACTCTTAACTAAATTTTCAAAATTTATATAAAAAAGTAGTCACGATATTTTTATTTTCCCATAATTTGAATGGATTACAAATCCAACATAACTTATTTTGTGAGGTTTTAATATTTAAAACTTGATTACAAAATGTATCCTAATTTTGTAAAATTACTCAATAAATACTCAATTAAAATACAAATTCGGGTCATTATTTATTTGAATTTATAAAATTAATTTAAGTATTTTAATTAACTCATTCATTCTAACAAACTAGCAAAACAACTAATTATGAAAAATACTCTAAATTAATAATTAAATTACAAAACTTATATCTAAGATGATGCCGAACCTACATAGAAAAAACATTTTTGACTAATATTTTAAATATATATAAGTACTTTTTTCCCATTTTACGGTCATTTTCATATATATTAAAATTTTAATTATTTTATAACATCATTCACTACTTAAAAATAATATTATTAGTTATTATCATATAAATAAAGGAAAAAATTTATAATAATGTCTCAACTATTATTAAAATAATATCATTGTTAATTTAAGATTCATGATCAAATTATATCAATAAAAAAATATCAAATGGATATAATTAAATGTATAAAAACTATATGATTAACCATTTTATTATATATGATAACAAAGTTTGGTTAAAATAAAAAAAATTCTTATCTTGAAACGTGAAACGAATACACTTTTCCTAGTTCGTGTTGCACTTTTCATACTAATATGCACTACAAAAAGTACGAAAAGTGCACTATAAAGTACGAAAAGTGCAATCCGAAATAGGAAAAGTGCACTACGAACTAGGAAAAGTGCATTCATTTTAGGATTGTTTCGTTTGAATCAAACTCTATAATAGCAATAATAATATATAATGTATATTTTATTGATAGATTTTATGTATAAAATTTTACAAATTTATACATAAGGCACGAGCACTACACTAGTCAACAAGAAAGAAAACGAAAGAACCGAACCCTCGCTCCCTTTTCCCCTTTCTCCTCCCCATGGAAAAACCATGCCAAACCCTAAATCGAATATCTAGATCTGAAACCCTTACTTAATGTATCCTTGTTATCTTGTCTTTATCACTCAAATCGCCAATTGCAGTCAACTTGCCTTTGTGTATGAGGCGTCTCAAAAAATTTCAGTCCAAAAACCTAGAAAACGCGATAATCGATCGAAACTTGCCTCTGTGTATGAGTCGCCTAAGCCCATTTGGTATAATGAGCTACCTAATCCGGCTAAGAGAAGGAGGCAACACAAGCGACGAGGGTTTTATCTGCGGGATCCTCGCACAATTTGGGGTCTAGGGTTCATACTAGCATGGTACTCTTTGATTCAGAATTTGCGGGGCAAGCTTGGAATGGTTGAAAGGGGAAACAGAGAGTGGAGTTTTTGGGGTGGATATGGCGCGGAAGAGGCGGGGAGTTCCGCCTCAAAAGGCCATTGGATTGGTCGACTAAAGAAAACTCACAAGTTGTATGCCTTTTATTATACTTTTTATGATTAAAAAATAATGGTACAATACTTTGAATGCTTGTTTGATGGCCATAACCTGATTTGGTGAGGGCGTACATGCTTTGAGTGTGTGATCTGCTTGTTTATCTTGAACTATTTTGTTGAGTGGTCTGGAGTCTTGATGAGTTGGAGTAGTCTATGGGATCTATTTGTGTGGTGGAGGGAAAGAATCATAAAGAAGGTTAAACAATCTCTAAAGAGCTTTCTTTGTTTTGGAAAAGAATCTTCTTCTGAACAACGTGATCGAATGAACCCCACTAAATAACCCGAACAACCGCCTACTATGGACGAGGAGACCTTCAAGAGTAGTGCAATTCACAACAGATATGAAATTAGTCCCTCGAGGATTAAGAAAGAATTGTATAAGAGCAAAGCCAATTTTGACATGACAACTTATAATTATGTGTTGTTGGTAAGCTGTTGTATTAGGTGTAGAAAATGTTCAAGATACCTGAATTTTGAAGTTACAAATAAGTTGTTGTTAAGAATGTTTATTGACTACGATAAACAAATAACTAATGATCTTTGGTGGTCTTGCTACAGCTCAGAATTGTTATGCTTTTGCTCTTATATGATCAATCACAAGTTTGCTTATGCTTCTATGGTTGAATATTACACTATGAAACTTAATGGTGGAAGCAATATGATTGGAACCATGAATTACTGTTGGAACTTATCTTCTTGTTGGATATGTATGAGAAGTGATGAAATCGATGATAAAATCATTGAAAATCTGATCTCTAATCACTTATTTACCACTAAAAATGCTCATAAGCATGTGTATAAGTTAAGCATATATCTATGGTGCAATTGCAGGGAATCAAATTTGTTTTTTGCTTGTTCTACTATGCTTAAGGAAAGGCATATTTATGCTCCTAGGATGAAAGATTGTGATGACAAAATTCAGACTGAATCACTGTATTGTAACTACAATTGTTATGGTTGCTGGAAATATCATAGAAATGATGACACAAAGGGTCAACCCACTAGCACCCTGATCTCAAACCTCTTATGTAATTCTAAAAATGCTAACGCAAAGAAACGTATGATATATACCCATGTTAAGATGCTATTTGTTGATTCTAACATATATCATGAAGCTTGTCTTTTTTGTATTAATGACCCTAATCTTATACATACAATTGTTAATCATTATTATTGTATGCAAGTGAACATGTATTTTTTGCTTAATCTCAGACTCTGGAGAACCAAGCACACAACACTACTCAAGGAGAGGATCATCACGCGGGATGGGAAGAGGAAAATTAATGAAAAACATACCAAAAGAATAGAGAAAGTGACAACTATATAGCAATTAGACCGTCCAAATGGTCAAACTTTTATATGTTGTATATCCATTATTGTAAGAAGAGTAACACGTGTACCTTAGCTAAGATGAAATGCCAAAAAGTTTATGGAAGTCTAAGGAAAGGTTTGATTTGTAAAGAAAGTAGTAAAACATCTTTGAAACTCCTCCTCTACTACTCAAGAGGGGTTAAAGAAAATTGTAAACAATTGAAATTGCTTTCTAAGACAATTAAGGAGATATATTTGCATGCTTGTAATTTAGAGCACCTGAATTGTATTTGGGTATGTAGGATAAGTGAGAATCGCTCTTCTTGTTTGTATGCCTATGTTCAGGTGAGTCTTATGAGCTTCTGTGATACTGATGACCGCCTTTCTAGTTGTGTTCTTAGAGTGTGTTTATGTGTGTTTGAGTCTTTTTCTTTAGTTTTGTGTATTCTTTTGAGTTATTTGTGTAGGTTTTCGTATTTCCTTAAGATATGGAGTCTACATAAGCTTTTGTGGTGTTTTTGTAGGTTTTCGTGCTATTTGGAGCATATTTTTAGGAGAAGATGAGAAACCAAAGGAGAGCACTTATGGAATGAAGTGAAGATCAAGTTTGAGCCATGAAGGAAGTTTAGAGACCCGTTACCGTGCCAATGGAAGAAGAATCAAGGCAAAAACGAGTGTAATGTCCCCAATAACGAGGGAGACATCCCGGTTCCGAGCCAAGTTTCAACGCAGTAAGGGTCGTTACCGAGGTGCATAGGGTCGGTAACGAGGCTCTCAGCAAAAGAAGGAAAAGTTCAGGAAATCCTACCGACCCTGACGAGGTCGGTACCGAGGCTCCCGTGCCGGTAGGAACATCAGAGTCGGCATAATTAAATGTATTTTATCCCTTTTATTAGATAGTTTTAAGGGATATATCTTTTAGAGATCTATTTCCTTATAGATAGATTAGTTTTCTCTATAAATACTCTTGTCCTAGCTTTAGTTTTCTATTCATTCAAGTTAGTTTTAGGGTAGAGGAGAAAGAGAGGAGGCGTGAGAGAGAGAGAAGAGGAACGAGTTTGCTTGGAGAACAAGTTTTATTTTGAATTCAGTTTGTAAGATTTTCCTTTCTCTATTAATTCGATTGCTTTGTTTTAATCATGATTTGTGAGTAGTTTCTCCCTCTATATATAAGGTTGGGGTTAAACCCAACAATAGTTATTTATGCTTGCCTTTGATCATGTCTTGATTGTTTTTATCATAAATCTTCTCTCTTGTTCTTAAATCCTTGAAACAAAAGTTGATAAGGAATTTCTCATTCATAGTTGAAACGAAAGCAGAATTCTTGATCAGAATAGTCAATTTAGGGTTTTGAAGCGAAAGTCGATCAATCCTAGTTGAAGTAGAGGAGATGGATGGAACAAGTTTATTGATTTGGAGAAAGTTGGTTGAGTTACTTGCTTAGTTCACGAAAGTTAGCGCATTTATGTGATAAAAGAATGATCTATATGTTTCATTAGCGTTTGTATGTATAATTATTGTTGTTGGGATACCAAAACTTTAGATTTCTCTCTTATTTGATAAAAACCCTACATTTGATTGATTCATGCGCTCTAAGTAAAAACAAAAATTGACTACTTTCTCCCGTGGATGAACCTAACTCCCCTATACTCAGCAGAGTCTTGATTATAAATTTATTTGTTGTCAAGAAACCCTCTCAACAGATACTAATTTGTTGAATAAAAATTATACTAAAATCATAGGCAAAGCGATCACCATGAGAATTCCCCTTAAATTGAGGAACAAAATGGAACCTATTTTACAATATTTTGAACTAGGTGTAAAACAGGTCAAATTTAAATCAAGAAAACATGAAAATTGGATTTTGGAATTGTAGAGGGATAGGTAGAAAATCGTTTTGGCCAGAGCTTGACTCCTTTTGTAAAATTCAAAAAGTGCAAATTATGGCAATAACGAAAACTAAAACGGACAAATTGCCATGTGACCAGATTCGGAGACGAGCAAGGTTCAATAATGTTGTATGGTCTCATGCCTCGGGCCAAGCGAGAGGTATTGCCATCCTATGGAAGTCTCATCAACTCATTAACGAGGAAGTCATGATTCTCGTCCAAGAACCAAGGTATGTGAAGTTAAAATATCACCACTTAGTTACTAAATACATGATAGCCATATGTTGTACCTATGCCCCCCCCCCCCCCCCCCCCGAATGATGGGGACAAAGAGGAGTTACTAATGAACAAATCAAGACAATAATAATGAGGCTAGGCTTTGACAAATCTTCGGGCCCGGATGGTATGACTACGAAATTCTACAAGAGATATTGGGATATTGTAGGACCAACAATAACCAAAGTTGTACAAAGTTTTTTCCACGCAGGGAAGATTTTACGACAAATTAATCATACATTTATAACTCTCATACCTAAGGTAGAGAACCCAAAATCAACGAATCATTACAGGCCAATCGGTCTTTGCTCAACTATCTATAAAGTCATTTCGAAAATCATAATGGAAAGGATTAAAAACGTAAAAACCAAAGTTATCCACTCTCTCCAAGGAGAATTTATAGGAAACCGAGCCATTCAAGATAACATCCTTATATCCCATGAAATATTTAACTCATTTAGAAACACAAAAAAAACAAAGATGGATGGATTGCAATCAAACTTGATATGGAAAAGGTGTATGATCGAGTGGATTGGGAATATCTATTAAATGTATTGCATAAATTTGGGTTTGATAAAAAGGTTATAGGTTGGATAAGGGAATGCATTTGCACGGTATCATTGTCGATACTTGTAAATAATGAACCCACGGAACCTTTTAACCCGGAATGAGGGCTCAGGAAGGGTGACCCTTTATCACCTTTCTTATTTGTTATCGCATCATAAATCCTTGCAAGGAAACTACAGTTAACTAGCGAACTGGACAAAACATGATAGGATTTCCAATCGCTCGAGGAGGGACTCGGATCCCCTTCTTATCCTTTAGGGATGACATCATAATATTCGCCAAAGCATCTCAGAGATCATGGGAACAAGTAAAGACCATTATAGATGCATTTTACAAAATTTCGGGTCAAAGTTAACTATGACAAGTCAGTCATTCAAGCCTCTAAAAATATGGCTTCCCATCAAAAAAATGTAGCACAACAGGCCCTAGGGATCGCAACAATGACGAACCTATAAAAGTATTTAGGTTGCCCAATTATTAATGGCAAAGTCAACAAAGACACCTTTAAAGATACGATTGGGAGTGCACAAAAACAACTTACAAAATGGAAGGAAAACTCAGTATCTCAAGAAGGTAGGAAGACATTGATTAGAGCCAACTTAGCCACAAAACCAAACTATGTAATGCAGAGCTTTATGCTTCCAGCTTATTGATATGTTCTCTTTAGTATAGGTTAACTCTTGTATTTTAGGCATGATTTGAGTGTGTTTATGTTAGTTTTGAGCATAATTGTCATATGAAGACCGAAGACACGATTTGGAGAATTGCAAGAGTATTGAAGACAAGTGTTGAATTGGAGTTGTTGTTTCGATACCACTTTCTTGTAAAATTATTTCGGGAGCTACGGTGGTCGGATGAAGATGAATGTGGTATCATTGGAAAGCTAACTCGAAGAGCTACAATTCATATTTACTCAGGGTCGAAATTCCCACTCTAAGGTGGTCAAAACATCTTCTGAAAACATCGCTGGAATTCTATCACGATCAAGTCCGCGATCGCGGACAGTGTTCACCGCGCCCGCGGAAGTCAACGTCAACAAAAATCTGAGAGCCGACTTTTCTTTCGTTTATTCTATCTTATATCTATTATTATATCTTTTAGGTTTCGGTTGTTATATCGACTACTTAAGCTTAGTTTCGTTTTCAGTTTAGGTTACACATTCTAGCATACTTTCAGAGATTATTCCAGTTTTTAGTTTTATTATGGAGAACTAATTTCCTTTGGAGTTTGTTTGATCAAGGAAGCCTTCTTATGTATTTCGTGAGATTCTGGTAACTTTTCTATCCCTTGGTTAATATCAAAACTCTTGTGCTTAATTTTATGATTATCAATTGATTTCTCTTGGCGCGCGACTTGTTGAATTTGATTGTTATTCTACTGTTTGGATTAGTTTGATTGTTGTCTGTGCAATCTTATTTATCCTTGAAACAACTCTTTTCTAGGACTGTGGACTAGAATTGAGAAAGAGTGTTTGATTGTTATTTTATGCATGAGACTCGTAGCTTGATTACATGATTTGATATCCTTCTATCCTTAATACTTTGCATGATTTAAATTAAGCGTTCTTGTTCATATCATCCTTTTGTTTGGACCGTGGACAAGCGAAAATATTTTATAAGGATTGGAATTAACTTGAGAATTAATAAAAAAAAGTGGATGAATTGATGATCGAATGATTAAAAAGGTGGAATTGATTGAATAAACTCTGCTTTTCCTTACTTGATTTGATACTTTAATATTGTTTGCTTGCTTAAATCCCAAAACCCCCTGTTTTATCTTTGTTGATTGTTCAGAAAACCAATTCTCTTGGGTTCAACCCCTTGCTTTCTTATTATACTAGTTTGTAGTTTAGGGTTATTTATTTTTGATCTTGGCAACAACGACTTTAGCCGAGTCACTTATGCTCATTCAAAGATAGACATGATAAACAGGGGGTTCTTTTGCAACAAGGATAGAAATTACAAACCTTTAGTGGGATGGGATAAGATATGCAAACCTAAAGAGGTAGGGGGACTAGGAATCAGAAAAACAGAACATATGAACAAAGCAAACCAAATGAAACTACTCTGGAAAATTTTTGCAAAACAAAACAATATATTAGATAATCTCACAAAAATACCTTAGAAATGATAATTTATTCTCGTACAAACTAAAAGCAAACACCTCATGGCAAAGGAAAAAACTAATGCATCTAAGAGAAGAATTCTATAAAGGTCTCATTTGGCAAATTGGAGACGGGAAAACTGTCAAATTTTGGAAAGATAATTGGCTACCAGTAGGCCCTCTTCGATCTCATACAAAGAACCCAACAAATGTAGACGAAACAGCAACGGTAGATACATGGATTACTAATGACCATAGATGGAAAATAGATGAACTAAAAAAATCCTCCTAGATAACATGGTTGAACAAATTCAAAATACTCCAATCTCGGATAACTACATCCAAGATCGATTGTATTTGGCCCCGAGATAAAATGGCTTGTTTTCCACCTCTTCTACAATGGACTTAATCACAAATTTAGAAAGACAAACACCGCATATAAATAACTGGTTGTGGAAATTGGATAAAAACTTCCTTTGGAAAGTTGACAATAATGGACTTCCCACGAAAGCTAGACTTAGGGATAAGCAAATCACGACTCCAGGAGGATGTGTTTTGTGTGATTGTCGCAATGAAGACACAAATCACTTACTGACAAAGTGTTCGTATATGATCTATATAACTAATAAAGTAAATCCAAATATTGCTAATTATATCCAGGGTTATGACCCCCCAAAACAAAACGTCTAGAACAATTGTAAATGAACTAGACCAACTCCTAGGGAAAAAGATTTCATGTGTCTAGCAGTTGTTTGGTGGAGCATCTGGCATCAACGCAACAAATTGATATTTCAACAAGACCAAAGCGAAAGAACATTAGACCTAACAACATACATAAGAAAATTAATAGTAAATTGGGAGAAAGCTTCGAAATGGATAGAGGATGAAGAAATACTACAAACATCTCAATCGAAAAATAGAAACAAAAGTATAAGATCCCAAAGCAAATGGAAAAAACCCAAATCGAGATACACTAAAGTAAACTTTGATGTCTCTAAAATGCCCAATGAAAACACTTCTGGTAAAATTGTTTTTCAAAACCACCTTGGTGATACAGCATATAGTTATAGGTTTTAAAGCATGTATCTATTCTCTTTTTATGCATTTCTAGCTAGATTTTCACCTTAATTCGTAGTTTAGTTTTGTTTTAATTTAGTTCGGAATCTTTGCTCTTTTGTGCTTCATTGCAAGATTGAAGAAACCGGAGCTATGGATATAGGAACAAGTGCAAGGAATGAAGAAACCGGTGGAGAGCATTGAAGTATCAAGGCACAGCTAAGACCGGGTCGGCTCGGGGGTGCTCAGGAGACTCAAATCACGCCGAGGAGATGGAGGCCACTGCAGGCTGAGCGCAGGCAAAGTATGGCACAGCGCGACCGCACTCAGGGGTGTTTGACCGCGCCTAAGGTCACGTTGATCCGGCGTTGATTCCGAGGCTTCATTTTATCTTTTAGTTATTTTCTTGTTATTTTAGGATATTTGGAGATTATGTTATAAATACTTTTTAGGGTTTTATTTTGAGAGAGAAGCATTATTACGTTATTCAACTTTGGGAGAGAACTTGGGGAGACTAAAAACCCTAGAGAAGAATTCGAAGAGAAACCCAACTCTTGCAAGAGTGATTCCTCTTTAATGTCGTTTTCTAGCTAATTTTTCATGTCCAACTAGTTACTTGAACTATTATGCATGCTTGTTTGTGAGATTTGAATTATTTCAACTTGCCTTGACTAGATTGAAGTACTCCATACTTAATTGATTAAATTCGCTTAGGATTTTAATAGCTTGATCACCTATTTTGATTTCTAGGTTGAATTACAACTAGAATAACTTAATATACGGTGGAATTCGGTTGTTCATGGATGAATCCTTTGATTAGACTTATACACGGTGGAATAAGTTCAATCAAAGGAAGAGAATTCAATCACCAAACTTCATGAATATACGGTGGAATTTATGAACGATGTTTCTATTGAATGCTTTGAACTAATTTGCATGATCAATTTGACATAGGAGTGCTCGTCACTTGGCCATGTAACAGATATTATAACAGCTAGGTTTGGAAAAGTGTCGGTTTTAAAGGCTGAAGCTTTATCCCTCCGAGAAGCGATTAGGCAAATAAAAAATAGAACGATAGAAAACTTGGAAATTGAAGTGGATAATCTCCAGGTCATTAATGTGGTTAAAAGGAAAATTCATAGCCCTTGGGATATTGAACTCATTATCATTGACATCCTTGTTTCCATTTATGGAAACCAGGATATAGGGATTAACCATGTCTTTAGGGAATGTAACGTTGTGGCCGACAAAATTGCTAATTTGGACCACAGTCTCACAGTTGAGTGTATGAAGATTCATCCAGAATTTCTAGTTCTCATCCGTAAAGATGTTCTAGGGAGCCCTCTGTAAAGGAGAAAACCCTAATCCTTACCTAATTAAAAAAAACAAGAAAGAAAACGATGAAGAAGAACACGCAAAAACCTAAGGCACGAGTTTGTTACAAGTCACTATATACGAGCTAAGACTAACTATTGATGCAACATCAGTGACTTCTAACTCTAATGCCACGTAATTGTCACAAAAACATAGCTAGCGCATTCCCATAGTACTTTTAAACTAGTTATACTCGTCGTGCCATGCACGACTACATGAATTTAGTACGTAATTTATTTAATTAATGATTTTAATTTAAGGGAAATTCTAGTTGGTACCCTCGAGTTTTTGGTTTTTTCGATTGGTGCCCAAAAAAACTTATTCTGAGTGGTACCCCTGAACTTTTGCAAAAGTCCGGCTGATGCCCTTAATTGTAAATTTTCGTTCGTTTACAGCTAAATTAGTATGTTTTCTAACAAAAAAAATTATTTTTGTATTTAATTAAATTAAAATACAATTTTAATTTAATAATAATAAAAATAAATCATATAAAAATATTCAAATAAATTTTATTATATATATATTTGTCAAATAGATTTTATGCTGTATAATTCAAAGTTTTTAAGTTTAAGATCAAAATATTATAATATTTGTGTAACACCCCCGATTTCCCTTGGAGAGGTTACACGCCAGTGACCTAGGAAATTCATCCTAAGCCACCCAAGGCTTTACAGTAACAAAACTTTCATACAAAATTCATAATAAAATATAAAGTAGAATAAAAAATTATAAAAAGAGTGCGTCCATAATTTAATCAACTTTAATAATGCGGAATTAAAACAATCCTTTAATGCAAACTTGTTTTGACGAACCTCACAAGTCAAGGATCTCGCCTTTATTATAAATAAAGAAATAACATAATAGAAAGCTTGTCAACAAATAGAAACTCCAAGTATGCTGTAATCACCTTCTTCACTCCGTAAGCTTGAGACCTGATGTTTCCGTATAGGGACGAGTTGACACCAGCCGACCATGCAAAAGAAAGAAACGACCGGGTTAGTCTTGTGACAGACTAAGAAAATGGGACTTTTTGTGAGTGGTTCTTGTGGTTGTATTAAATCACCACCATTGAATTCCGAATAAAAGTCAGTCAACGGTTTAGTAACTACAATACTTCCACTGAAAAAAGAAAAGAGAAATGCAATTAAAAGAGAGGGGACGCCACAAGAAATGTGGTTCCTTTAAGGAAATATGCGATTGTTGGGAACGTTTTATTATTCACATAATTTTATGTTGAAAAGCCTCGCGTCGACTAATTGGGTCCCGACCAACCTCATCATACTCGGAGGGTGCTGACAGGGAGGTGGCCGCGAAGGCGCTTAAGTACCAAGCCCGTCTTGCCATTTTATAGGCGTTTTAACAAACCCGAGCATGCATTCAGATTGGAAAGAAGACTTACTTAGCCGGGAGCAAGAGTAGGGTCACAAATTGTAACCACCACCCTGGTTCATTAAAGGTGTGCATTGGGCACTTAACTTATTTAAATGACAAAACATTACACATCGAGTTATAAGCTTTTAATACTTCTCGAACTAGTCGAGGCGCGAATACAAGAACTACCCGGGATTCGATTGAGAGAATTAGCTAGATGCTGCACCCCTCATGCACGGATGAGACGGGCAGGGTCATGACCAGCATTAGGGTTTAGGTCCATCCTAATGCGAATGTTATAGAGAGGTGTCCAAAGATCACAAGTCTTACACCCCTAGTACTAGGCTAGCATACAAGTCCATAGACAAATCACAACAATTCACAAACAAGCCCGAGGCTACGCACAACCTAGCATATATATATATAGAGCTTTATAACAAGGTCATTAAATCTAAAACGATAAATAAACCTAATCCAATTATTCCACACAAACAATTCCCAACAATAATTAAACATGGATTCAATTCCAATGCTTAAAGAAATAATGCAAAGCGAACCAAACCACTTGCCTTATTTCCGAAGACCAACTTGATGATGGTAATTGACTTTAACGCTTGGAAGTACCGTCCGCTCCAAATCCTAGTTATGGTAGATCGGTAAAAATAAAATAAATTAATTATAATTTATTTTATTTATCTTGACCCAAAAAGCAATCATATATAACATGATTATACAACTAATTCATATAATTATTTGTATATATATGTGCATGCTTACAATGTGAGACTAATTAACTATTGTTTATACATATACAGGGAGTTAATTCAGCATTTTTAAACACTCCAACTCCACGTAATGTATGCTCCTTTCTTATGTAAGTGTGATCAGAACATACATATAATATGTATGTTAAATTTGTAATCAAGTACGTATACATGTTCAACTAAATCAAATACGTATACATGATGATCTAAACCAAATACATATACATGTTCAAGGCTGAACTGAATTAATTCAGAACGCAGGCTTACCACACGAAAAGGCTCGGTTGTTCTTCGAAAAAAAAAAAAAATATAGATGGTTGTGTTTGATGGCTCGGTTCTCCCTCGAATGGACACGAAAAAGGACGGGACCGGCGGCGTTGGACTCGTAGGATCGAATACTACCTACTGTTGGCAACAAACGCAGCTTTCGTTTTCGATTTCAAGCCGAAAACGCTCAAACACAGTGGCTGCGCAGAAACAGGGTACGAGGTTTCGAAGGGTTTTCTAGAGGTTTTTGGATGAGTAAAAGTGATGGGTTTAGGCCTATATTTATAGGGAGGTACTAGGGTTCATGAATACTTCGTTTCTAAGCAAAATCCGAGCCAAAACGCTGCTTGATTCGGATAAGAATGTATCTTCAACCGAAAAACGCGTTTACATAACCTCTTATCTTCAAGAGTCAAATTAGATAGGATTTTCCACAAAATTTACGGAGTTTGTTGAGGGGTTTCGTAGATAACATCTAGGAGAGTATGTCGGTTCTTTCGGAATCGAATTTGGTTAAGAAACGAGTCCAAATTAGCCTTTACAAGATTGAATCTTTCCTTGAACAAAGAAAACGTCTCAGCTGTGTATTTTCCAGAAATTATGCGCGAGTGCCCGTACTTTAAGGGAAATTACGAAAAGTTCCCAATTTTTCTAATTTCGTCCATTCTCCGCCCCATTTTCAACTATAATGTTGTTTTTTAATTATAATTAGTCTCCTTAGTATATAAGTCAAATATATTATTTGAAGTATATACATTATTAAGTAAATTTTACTTTGCTCAAAATCATTTATTGAATTATTTTCCTACAAGTTATATTTATTTCATGCTTTTTCTTATACAAGAAAGAACAAAATAAACTATAACAAGTCATATATAATTGGGTAAGTAATTTCAATAATTTCTTCCATGATTTTCAAAAAGAGGAGTATTACAATAGTACCCTCTTAAAAAGAGTTTCGTCCTCGAAACTGGACTAGAAAGCAAAATTTAACTACGAACACATGTTTATTAAGGACACGTATGTTTATTTCGGGAAGGGATATTACAATAGTACCCTCTTAAAAAGAGGTTCGTCCCCGAAACTATGGTACGAACAACTCTGGGAACCGATTTTTCATGTCTTGTTCTGTTTCCCATGTCTCCCATGTAACATCCTCGTCACCATTTTTAGACCACAAAATCCGCACTAATGGAACCTTCTTGTTGCGTAACTCTTTCACTCGGTTCTCCAAGATACGGATTGGTTTCTCTTCATATGTGCCATTTGGTTGTACTTCAATGTCATCATAATTAAGAACATGTGATTCATCTGGCACATATTTGGGTAAGAGTGATATGTGAAAAACATGATGAACTGGATGTGCTGACGGAGGCAGAGCAAGGCGATATGCGAGTTTGCCAATTCGTTCCAGTATCTCAAAAGGACCAACATAGCGAGGGTTTAGTTTCCCTCGCTTTCCAAAGCGGAAAACACCTTTCGTCGGTGATACCTTAACAAACACCTTTTCTCCCACTGCGAACTCCAAATCCATTCTCTTCAAATCAGCGTAGGATTTCTGCCGGCTCTGAGCAGTGATCATTCTCTGTCTGATCAAACCAATTTCAGCAGCGGTTCTTTCCACCAACTCTGGCCCAAGAAGGAGTTTATCAGCTGGCTCATCCCAGCATATCGGTGATCTACACTTTCGACCATACAATGCTTCAAATGGTGCCATTTTGATCGTTGAGTGCCAACTATTGTTGTATGTGAACTCAATCAGACTCAAACTATTCTCCCAGCTAGTAGGGCGATCTAGTACACATGCCCTAAGCATATCCTCCAATGTTTGAATAGTCCTTTTTGATTGCCCATCGGTCTGTGGATGAAATGCAGTGCTGAAATGCAATTTTGTCCCCATAGCCTTATGTAGCTCTTTCCAAAAATTAGCCATGAATCGCCCATCCCAATCAGATACAATAGTCTTGGGAGTTCCATGTAGACGGACGACTTCATGTATAAATACTTCTGACAACTTTGGAGTTCTCCACTTAGACTTAATAGCTATAAAATGAGCACTCTTTGTAAGTCTATCAATGATCACCCATATGGCATCTTTCTGGTTCTGAGTCTTTGGTAGACCTGTAACAAAATCCATGGCAATGTCTTCCCACTTCCATTCTGGCACTGGAAGGGGTTGCAGTTCTCCTCCTGGTCTACGATGCTCAATCTTCACTTTTTGACAAACCAAACATTTTGTCACAAATTCTGCTACTTCCCACTTCATGTTTGGCCACCAGAAATTCCTATGCAAATCCTTGTACATCTTACTAGATCATGGGTGTATCGAGTAAGCAGAAGAGTGCGCCTCCTTCATGATCAGTTGGCGAAGCTCCTCATCAGCTGGCACACAAATTCGGTCACGAAACCATAAAGATCCATCATCCTGGATGATGAATCCAGGTGCCTTTCCTTCTTGCACCTCACTTCTTATCTTTACTAACATGGCGTCATCCACTTGTTTCTCCTTGATTTGGTTTAATAATATAGCCTGAATCTCTAACGTGTTCAACCTATTTTGTTGATGTCCAAACCAAACTTCAGTCTCAGTCCTCAATAGCTCATTCTGCAGTACTGGTTGTGCTGTGAGCAATGCTATCATGGTCTCTTGAGTTGCCTTTCGGCTTAAGGCATCAGCTACAACATTGGCCTTACCTGGGTGGTAAAGCAGCTCAATGTCGTAGTCCTTGATTAAATCTAACCATCTTCGTTGTCTCATATTTAGCTCCTTTTGGGTGAAAACATATTTCAGGCTTTTGTGATCTGTGAAGATTTGACATTTCACCCCATACAGATAATGTCGCCAAATCTTCAAGGCAAATACAACTGCTGCCAACTCTAGGTCATGTGTTGGGTAATTAATCCCGTACGGCTTGAGTTGACGAGATGCATAAGCGATGACTCTACCATGCTGCATCAGTACACAACCTAGCCCTCGCTTGGAAGCATCACTGTACACCACACACCCCTCTTCTCCATTGGGTATGGTTAGGATTGGGGCACTAGTCAAGCGTTTCTTCAATTCCTGGAAACTCGTCTCACACTTCTCATCCCATATGAACTTCTTGTGCACCTTGCGGAGTAAGTTACTCATGGGGAGGGCGATCTTGGAGAAACCCTCCACAAACCGTCTATAGTACCCTGCAAGGCCTAGGAAGCTACGTACTTCCTTAACATTCTGAGGTTGCTTCCATTCTGCTACCGCTTGTATCTTTTGAGGGTCCACCATTACCCCCTCTTGGTTGATTACATGTCCTAGGAATGCAACTTCCTTTAGCCAAAAGTCACATTTGGACAATTTAGCATATAATTGATTTTGTCTTAGTATCCCTAGCACAGTCCTCAAGTGTTCTTCATGAATTGCCTCATTAGCAGAATATATCAATATGTCATCAATGAATACCACCACGAACCTATCCAAGAACTCGTGGAAGCAACGATGCATTAAATCCATGAAAACTGTCGGGGCATTAGTGAGACCAAAGGGCATTACCACGAACTCATAGTGGCCATACCTTGTTCGGAAAGCAGTTTACATGTTCAACTAATATGTATGTTAAATTTGTAATCAAGTACGTATACATGTTCAACTAAAACAAATACGTATACATGATGATCTAAACCAAATACATATACATGTTCAAGGCTGAACTGAATTAATTCAGAACGCAGGCTTACCACACGAAAAGGCTCGGTTGTTCTTCGAAAAAAAAACAGAGTATAGATGGTTGTGTTTGATGGCTCGGTTCTCCCTCGAATGGACACGAAAAAGGACGGGACCGGTTGCGTTGGACTCGTGGAATCGAATACTACCTATTGTTGGCAACAAACGCAGCTTTCGGTTTCGATTTCAAGCCGAAAACGCTCAAACACAGTGGCTGCGCAGAAACAGGGTACGAGGTTTCGAAGGGTTTTCTAGAGGTTTTTGGATGAGTAAAAGTGATGGGTTTCGGCCTATATTTATAGGGAGGTACTAGGGTTCGTGAATACTTCGTTTCCAAGCAAAATCCGAGCCAAAACGCTGCTTGATTCGGATAAGAATGTATCTTCAACCGAAAAACGCGTTTACATAACCTCTTATCTTCAAGAGTCGAATTAGATAGGATTTTCCACAAAATTTACGGAGTTTGTTGAGGGGTTTCGTAGATAACATCTAGGAGGGTATGTCGGTTCTTTCGGAATCGAATTTGGTTAAGAAACGAGTCCAAATTAGCCTTTACAAGATTGAATCTTTCCTTGAACAAAGAAAACGTCTCAGCTGTGTATTTTCCAGAAATTACGCGCGAGTGCCCGTCTTTAAGGGAAATTACGAAAAGTTCGCAACTTTTCTAATTTCGTCCATTCTCCGCCCCATTTTCAACTATAATGTTGTTTTTTAATTATAATTAGTCTCCTTAGTATATAGGTCAAATATATTATTTGAAGTATATACATTATTAAGTAAATTTTACTTTGCTCAAAATTATTTATTGAATTATTTTCCTACAAGTTATATTTATTTCATGCTTTTTCTTATACAAGAAAGAACAAAATAAACTATAACAAGTCATATATAATTGGGTAAGTAATTTCAATAATTTCTTTCATGATTTTGAAAAAGAGGAGTATTACAATTTGTTGGTGCACAAAAACTTCGTCTTCATTGCACTAATTAAGAACTCCTCCTCTTCCACTCCGCCTTCAATCTCTTGACCTAAAAACCTGGAAAACAATGGACATAGGGGGCGGGGACCCCCTAATCCACCTCCGATGCTTAAGTCAGTAGAGCAATTGTCGAATTGAGCGGCGAGGTACAACAAGAGAGCGATGAACCCCTGAACAGTCGAGCTAAGCGAATAATAGCCTGTCCAGAGTTTGTGAATATGCCGATATGCACATGTCTTCAATAGCCTGAGCGAGTATCAGTCTATCAATCAATATGAAACCTCCGTCTCTTCCTACACGGCGAAGACGTGTATTTATAATGGAAGAGGGAGAGGTAGGGGGCCGAATTTATTATCAATAATGCCGAAAATATTATCCTTCTAGGGCTGGCCAACTGCCTTAAAGCCTAAGTAAGGAATATTCCACCCTTTTTCCAACTTTAATTCTATCTTTAATTAAAGATAAAATCTTCCATTAAGTTGTATAACCGCCATATTTAATATAATAGGAAAATAAATAAGACTAACAATAAATACGTAATATTTAAGAAATACCTTTATGATGATAACGAAAATAATAATATGGTATCTATTTCATACCCGCTCACAATATTTATATTAAAATAAATATATTCAAGATGAACATTTTCCATGTAGATTTTATATAGTAATTTTGACAATTTTGAAAAATTGATAGAAATTAAAATTTTAATGTAACTCAAGAGTACCATAATGAAATTTTTTTATAAAAAATTAAAATTGTCACAAAAAACCTATATGTAATATATTTATTTTAATGTAAATATTGTAAAAAAATTGAACTTAAAAGTTTAAATTATACAACATACAATCTACTTGACAAATATATATATATAATATTTTTATTCTAATATTTTACATGATTTTTTAATTGTTATTAAACTAAAACTTTTTTAATTTAACTAAATAAAAAATTGTTTTTTTTCCATTAGAAAACATACTAATTTAGTTATAAACTAGCGAAAATTTACAAGTAAGGGCATTAGCCGGACTTTTGCAAAAGTTCAGGGGTACCACTCGGAATAAGTTTTTTCTCAAGGCACCACTCGGAAAAGCCAAAAACTCGAGGGTACCAACCGAAATTTCCCTTAATTTAATATAAAAAAACTTATTTATGAGAAAAAAATTATGTAAAATTTTATAACTGGTGTTATGTGAAACGGGGCCGAAATTATTAAGGTGAGGCCACTATAATTTTGCTCGCTTAATGATAATTTATTTACGTAAAAATATAAATAAAAATTATTTGAATTAGATTCATTTAATTTTAATAATGTTTTTAAATAATATAAGAAGTTAAAAATTATCTAAATTCTTGTAATTTTTTTATCAAATTCAATTCTTTAAAAAATTTAATAAAAATTTTAAAAAAATCTAATAAGAAACGATGAAAAAATATAAATAAATAATGAACTTTTTAATGATAAGAAAATTATTTATATTTACATAAATAATTCAAAAAGAAAATTAAGGAAAAGATAACGTAATTTTCTTTTTATCAAAAGTCAATTTAAACAAGTAATTGTTTAGATTGAAAGTGCTATTTTTTTATCAAAATTTTATTTAAGACAAAGTTTTTACATAAAAAGATAAAAAATAAAGATAAAATAATTTTCTTTAACTTTTAAATAAAATTCGAATTTAATTTTTTTTCATATAAATAGATAGAAATTTAGTTGAAAAAAACTAAATTAATATATCTATCTTAATATATAATATCTAATGTTTTATAATTTATTTTAATCTTAGATAAAATCTTTTAGATCTATCATAATTACTAATATATAATGGATATCATCTTTATTTTAGATAGTATCTTTTCTGTATTAATTTATTATATTTCTATATAATCTCAAAATAATATCAACATATATAATTTTCTAAAATAAAAAATCTTATGTAGTGAAATATTAGGTGACTTAACGTGAGAACGATACGAAAAAAATTTTAGGTAATACAACATGATGGCTCTGCAATTCGTTAATAATTCCCGTGAAACCAGACCAAAAAAATAATAATTCCGGTGACTGATACATGGCATCTTAAGGAATACGGGACCACATATATTGAAAAAAAAGTTTAATTTATGAATGTATTTAATCGGCAGGTCTATTATTTCGTTATCATATATGGAGCCGGCCCATATAGACCCTGGAGTTGCTTCATCGTCCCTAATACAATTGATAACGAAATAATTGTGCAAATTGCATTTCCCCAATACAATTGCATTTCCACAGGTACCCTTCATATACCACTTTCAATACTATTTTCAAATATTATTCTAATTAACTTTCTATCCCCACTACAATTGCATTTCCACAAGTACGTACCTTTAAACAAATGTAATTTAAAAATTAATTGTGCAAATTTGTTATGGTCGACTAATTCTTTTTTGGTCATATTGTTTCCTCTTGTTTTTCTAGAATTTTATCTATTATTTTTTCTACATGTTAAAAAAAATATCATATGATTATTATATTCCAAAAACTTTATATAGGAGTATTGTTGGCGCTCTGCAGTACTTCACAATAACTCGACCTGAGATCTCTTATGTTGTTAATCGTGTTTGTCAATTTATGCACTCTCCTACATATACAAATTGGTAGGCTGTCAATTGCAATCTTAGGTACCTTAAAGCTTCTCTTACTACTGATCTTGTCTATAGGCGAGCCACTGATAGATAACTCGTGGCCTTTCTTGACGTCCGTTGGGTGTCCGATACCGATGACTATAGCTCTCAACATGGTTTTGCGATCTATTATGGCGGTAATCTTGTTAGTTGGTCTTCCAAGAAGCAGAATGTTGTTGCAAGTCCATTTATGTGGCTGAATATAGGCCTATTGCTTTCACAACTACTGAGCTCATTTGGATTTAACAACTTCTTGAAGAAATTCGGATACCGTTCAAGATGCCACTGATTTTGCTCTATGATAATTTTAGTGCTACTTATATGTCAGCTAATCATGTCTTCCATCAATGCTCTAAACATATCATGAGTGATTACCATTTTGTTAGTGAACAGGTGAATGATGGCTCTGTAGTAGTTCGACATGTTCGTGCATTGGATCAAATCGCAAACATCTTCACAAAAGTTGTTGGCATTGCTAGGTTTAAACATTCCAAGCTCCATGTACATACTCTTCCATGAATTTGCAGGGTATTAGGATAAGAAATTAACTTGGAAACTATATCTTATATTTGTAGATATCCTCAGAATAGTCAAGAATACTTGGAGCATGGAATTCCTAGATCTTTTTGTATAAATACTCTTCCAATTTTTTCAATGAAAGCTAGGAAAAGAGTTCGTTTACAAATAATATTCAACTAATAACACAAATAAAGGAGTTAAGCTTCACTAACTTTGGAAGAAAGTTAATCCGAGAAAGGAACTTGAAACTGCGAAGAAGATCTATAACCTAATTTCGCAAAACCCGTTTTCTCCATAAAAAACAACAACTCAACGCTAGATCTTCATTCCGCTATAATACCGTATTTCAGTAAATTGTAGTGAAAAAAAATGATTTGAGAATGAAAACTGAGAGTTTACTTAGAGAATGAAAGAGAGGAGGAGAGATTGTGATCGAGAAACAATGTTGTTTTCCATATTCTAGGTCCCGTTTGGTTGTAATTTATGGAAACGTAAACGGAATGGAAATGTATGTAGTCCATTTTAGTGTCACGATACATTGACGAAAAAAAATCAACTTATTTTGCACAACATCTTATCCATTGTTAAAAGGGGCTTGCTCCACCTCAATCATTCTTCCATCAAGGGGGTGGGTAACAAAATGGTGGAATTACTCCCTTCTATCACTTTTACAATGAACAAGATGTTGGGTGATTTTTTTATATAAATGTATTATGACCGTAAAAATAGTCTAAATCCATTTCGCTTTCGTTTTCGTTTACGTTTACGTTTCCATATGTCATGACAAACTAAGTGGGACCTAAATCTGACTCTCAAAGGAGCTATATATTACACTTTATTTTTTGTGAAATATTACACTTATGTATATATATGAAACTGAGTTACACAACAGCCAGACCAGTTTCCCAAGTCATAGCAGACTCAAAGAGAGCGTAACCGAGACACCACTCAGCTACACAGCTTACTCACACACTTCACTAAGCATTAATTATATGTGCACATCATATATATCATGGCATTAAGCTCTATATTTGATTGAGCTCGCCTTTCCAATAGCACTATCAACCTCTCTAGCAAACCTTTCCATGGCACGCGCAGGCAGGCAAATCAGAACGAAGACGCCACTCTCACCCACGGCATTCGTCCCCTTGACGGAGAATCCAATTGGGCCTGGCAAGGGTCCGACCATGGCGGATGCGGGCCCACCGTACACCGGTTTCCCCCACCCAAAGTCAATGTCCAGGTATCCGGCCTTGGTGTTGTCGGAGACCACCCAACTCCCTGGCACCGTGTGAAGGGGCCTCCCTTGGGTTGCCATGAGATCAGTCACGGACCGCAAGTACTCTTCCGACACCATGGCCTTGGCTTGCTTGATCAGTTCCACCGCGTAGTCCAGGGCGTTCCCAGTGAGCTCCCCTGCCGTGGAGACCGCCGCTGGGTATATCAAGACGTTGCCGTAGTAGCCAACGGGAAGCGGTGGGTTGAGCTTTGACCGTGCGTTGGCTAAGATGAAGTATCGTACCTATTGAAAAATTCCCAGCACATAAATTGAAAAAAAAGTACCATTAATTGTAATAAAATAAATAATTACTTTTTTGGTGAAATACAAGAGACTACGTACGGTACTACTAGTAGTAGTTGAGAATCTTTTTTCACACCAGAAAGATACTAAACACGTTTATTACCTAAGCAGTTCTTATTATTAATTGGTTTTAGGATGTATATTGTCAAGCTTATAGTTAAGAGAAATCATGAATCAGAATAGAGGAGTTTGTCCCACCTATGAGTAAATGTGTTAAATTTACATACGCAGGAATCATTAATTATGGCCCACGAATTTTAACATGATATCTGAGCTCACGGTCTGATCCTATGCTCGTTGACTGGTTTATTTGAGCTTGTGTTTAGTGGTTGATGCTACCCGCTCGTAATTTGGGTTGTGTTTGGTTATAAAGAGAGTAAGATGTTAGACTCGTTTTGTCCAAGTGCCAATTGGGTCAGGTCAGTTGCACTTGCGGAGGCATGTTTGAAACTGAACATGCTTATAGGATAGAACCCCATCAAGCTTATGTGTTAGGCTTACCAACGCACGACCCCCAATATAATTATGGTCCACGGACTTTAACATAGTCATTGAGATTTAGCATTTTTTAAATAATTACATAAACTGTACTCCCTCCGTCCCCATTTGTTTGTGCACTTTCCATTTTCGTTGTCCTTTTTTGTCTATCTACTTTCCTTTTATAACTACACTTTTCTTACTATATTACTCCGATTCAGTATCATTTCTTACACATTTTATGCAACTTTATCACTTTTCAACCTTTTACATCCATTAAATTATAAAACTACCCATATTTAATTTCATTTTCTACCCCTTATCTAACTTTCCTATTCACCAATACTATAGGGACATAAAGAGTAATAAAATAATTAAAAATGCTTACATTAAAAATAAATCCAACGAACCCCCACAAATAATTGTACCTCTTCACGGTGGTCGAACATCAAAGCATTTGTACGACACCTCCATAGAAACGCTGCCATCAACTCGAAGGTGGTGCAACTCCGGAGATCCGGTTGCAGGAGCTGTCGGAGGGAGGATAGTTCGGCGGGACCAAAGAAGAAGGAGCGGTCGATTACCTCGTCGCCGTCATGGTGAGCGGGGAAGACCGTGCCCTCCACCTGTTCGTACTCTCGATGGTTAAATGTCACACGTGGAGGATCCCGGGAGAGGAGGAGTTCGCGGCTCCAAACGGGCACCACAGACGGCTGGGATGCGCCGCGCGCCAGCTCGGCCACGGCGCTCAAGAACTGGACGATACCTGCCGCGTCAGTCATGGTGTGGTTCATGCGTATCGCCATTACAAACCCTCCACATCTCAACCGTGTTACCTGACGTTTTTGGCACAATCTACTGTTACATCGCTTTCTCTTCTTTTATTTTGCTTGGAATTTTTCTATGAACGTTATTTTCTACTTTCGAAAGTAAACAAAATGATATGTACTAATTTACAGAAATTTTTCTCAATTCTTGAGATGAAAGAGTGAACTTGGTCCTTTCATATATTTGAGTTATCATGCTAACAAAAAAATAAAATATTTGAGTTATATTATTTTATTATTATGTTTTTTGGTTGAATTTATTATTAAGTACGATTTGATTTCATTTAATAATAATTGGCCATGTTTATTGATGAAAAGGAAGCCTCGTTTAATTTTATATCTGGTTTGGCAATATTAGGGTTTTCATTAAGTTTAAAGATAATATATACTCTCTCCGATTCAAATTAGTTGTCGTTTTACCACTTCAAATTTGATCTATTTTATATGTCGTTTTAGGTTTTCTAGGCAATTGATTAGGAGTGAGTTATAAGAATTGTTTTGGAATGTGTTTTTATTAATTAATGTTATTCATTCATTGGCTGAAAAAAGGTGATGAGTAGTAAAATTTATAAAAAAATTTACCTTTTTTGAGTTTAGTTAATGTTTTTCTTAATTCTTGTGTCGAAAACTAAAACGAAAATTATTTTGGATTAGAGGGAGTAAAAGTTTTTCGTTTGTCCTCTTAGATTTTTTTCTCAAAAATTAACAAATTACTTGATTTAAATTAAATATCCTCTATCTTGTGATACAGAGAATCTTAAAGCTTTTATTGTAAATATATGTAATTATATTTAATTAGTAAGGACAATGTTGAAAAAACAGTTTGAAGTATAATAAATGACAAATTTTGTTGAACAACACAATTAAGTTAAAATAACAAGTAAATCTGAAGAGATCGAAGAAGTATAAACTTAGGATATTGGCAACATTTGAACTGCCTTCTCCGACCAAAAAACATTTGAACTGCCTTCAACTCAATTAAGCTTCCAATATATTAACTAATCAATAGAATTAAACATTTATGTGAGAGTTTATTTATTTGCGTAAGTGTTAATAGGCTTCCTTAAGTTCAATTTAAATCACATTAAACAATCCATACTATTTTTATTTTTGCTTTTGTAATAAGATGGAATAATTTTTTGAAATTTCTTTATAAGCAAAAGAAATGTCATCGATCATCATATATTAATCTAAACTTGTAATCCATGTGAAATGTACTACAACTTTAAGCACCATTCTAAGAGCTTGTGGTTTTTTTTTTCACCATTTAAATTCAAAATTATACACAATGAAAGATACTTTATCATTTCCTTTGGAGTGAAATGTTCTTGTATTTGTTTACCTGAATGAGAAGCAAAGGACAGTGCAGAATACCAGCCGACCAAGGCACATCAAACAACAACTCCTCAGGAAAAGGCGGTTGAAGAAACCCGCCTTCTCCACCCGAACGTATGTCCTCCAACCCAGCGTCGGCCTCCGCCTCCACAAACACCACCCCTTCGCCCGTGCAATCCACCACCAGCTTCCTGCCGGGCCCCTCCCTAAGCCGGCCCGCCCACGGGTAGTAATACACCAGCGCCTCCCCTAACGCCTCCCTTATCACCCCTGCCGGGTCCCGCTTATTCTGACCCCCTCCACCGGGATAAAACTGCATCACAGGGACATGGAAGCGCAGGCTCAGTTGGTCGTCGATGTCGGATAGGGGCTTCAGATCTCGAGGCGTGGCCTTCGCTGGACCCACCAGCTCTGGCTCACGCCGTGTCACACTCAACACTAATGGAGTGGATATTGGCATATTGTGACTACCTATAGTTCGATCGAGTGACTATCTAAATTGGTATAATTAGAACATACAATATTGTCTGTAGGGTACGGTAGGGTAGAATTAATAGTGTGGTTGTGATGAGCTCTTGTTATTGCTGATTTATATTCTTGTGGAACGATTTGAGGGAGAGTATGATTGAGTGGCCGTACGTACGTGTCTTAGTTTAGGATTTCCAATCATATTATTCAGGTGCAAATATTCTTCCTTTCATACTACACTAGCATAAGCTTTATAATAGTTAAATGTAAATGATATATTTTAAAAATATATTATTTTTTAAAAATATTTTTTTATAATTTTTATCTGAATATAATAAAAATTGGTGATTGTTTTAATGCGAGATTTACTATTTTATTTTTTTTTCATTTTTCAAATGACTTTTTAAATTTTTATGTGATCTTAATGAATACTGTCAAACTATTTTATTGGGTGATCTAATATTTTTTATTTTTTAAAAACCAAGGAACATATAACTAATTAATTAAATATATATAAGTAATTAAGGATGAATCAAAATTTTGAATATATATATATATAAGATTTAGTTATTATTTTTAACAAACTTAGATAATCATCATTCAATTATAACAAGAGAAATTAGTGCCACATGCCCCACTTTATAAATTAGTTTGCAAAAATGCCTTATTATTTCCAAAGTTACATCAATGCTCAAAACAATAGCATAAGTGCCCAAAAATTTAGCAAAAATGCTCAAAATCATGTCCTTTCCTTTTTTAGAGAAATATTAAAATAATTTATTTTTTTAAATTTGAAAATATGAAAATTATTTTTAATTTAAAACTAAATTTATTTCTCCTAATTAAAAAATCGAGATTTAAATTTTTTAAATCAAAGAAAACTACCCAAAAACTAAATTTATCTTAAAAGATTTTTATCTTTCTAATCCATTATATTTCTCATTTAAAGGAAACAAAATATTTCGTAACAAATCTAATTCGTTTGCAATTTCCTTTTCCTTTTTAAGTCCGTAACAGGATCATATAGAGGTATGACATTACAATAGACAAGCATGACAGTATATGTTGGGACGTTGTTGGGACCTCTGGTTCTAAACAACGGATCAACGATGTAATTCTCAAGTTTTGATAATGACAAACACCATAGGGAACTAATGTGGTTTGTTCAAGTATTTCTAAGGAACACAGGTACAGCCAAGAACTCCTACGAATGACCAAAAGCCACTGCAGGCCACAATGAAGAGTTTCCATCAAGGGAACTCTGAAGAGGAAAGTTCCCATGAAGTGGGAACTCCCAAAAACAATCAAGAGAACACAAGCTTACAACGATGAAGAGTTTCCATCAAGGGAACTCTGAAGAAGACAGTTCCCATGACATGGGAACTCACATGTGAGGACAACGACCGTTCAACGCAGATCGCGGGATTCTGTCTCAGACAGCCCGAGGGAACAGTCTGAGGATCAGACTGTCACGCTTCATCCAACGGTCCGATTGATCCAAGAAGTTGACCTAGTTCAAACCAAAGTCACATGTGAAGGAAGTACAACTTGGGCATCAAGCAAAGGGCATTTTGGACACAAACGAAAGATGCGACTGCCCAAGCTCATTGGACTATAAAGCCAAATGAATAGTACTCGGTCAGAGTACTTCTCCCAGAACTTACAAACACCCACATCAGAGAAAAGAAAGAAAAGGAAGAGAAGTCCCCGCCGGCGAGTGTGTGATCTCGACGACGGTGAAGCTGAAGTTCCCAGGAGCAAGGGAACTGAGAAGTCAGTGTAAGGTTTGAGTTACTTGTGTTTTGCTGTTGTGAGCTTCGGAACTCAGTTGAGAGGATTTACTAGTGTTGCTAGAGTTAGGAAGAACTTGTAGGAACAGAGAAGTGTAAATTCGGCTGTGTAAATAAGGAACAAAGCAATCAATATAAGTAAGTCATTCAAAATCCTCCAAGCGGAGGTAGAGGTTTACCCATACAACTAGTTGGTTGTAGTGGGGTTCCTCTATAAAGGAACTGTGCCTTTTACTATTTTTATTACTTGCGATTATTTACTTCCGCTGCCTTGGGAACAGCTTAATTGCCAGTTCCCAAGCTCACTGCTAACCGGTTACGATCCAACAATTGGTATCAGAGCTTGCGCTCTAGATTTGTGTTAGCATCGCAGGTGTCAAAATGGCTCAGGAACTTACTCAGGTGGGGAACAATACCAGTAAGCCGCCAAGGCTTATCACAAGAAGATTTGAAAGTTGGCAACGCGACATGAAGGATTGGATGCGTGGCCAAGACTACCAAGCCTGGTGTGTCATCGAAAGGGGGAACTTCGAAATCGATCCAGCTATTGTCAACGACCTTTCAAAGTGGGGTCCCAACGAGTACAAGTGCATGAAGGCAAACTACAAAGCAAAATAGTATCTAAAGAGGTCCATGTGTGTACAAGATTGTGACAGGGTTGCAAACCTTGACACAACCAAGGAAATGTGGGAAGCCATCCAACAAATGCACGTTGGGAACTCAGATCTCAGAGAAGATCTTTAGATGAATGCAAAAAGGGAGTTCTACAACTTCCAAATGGTAATGGGTGAGTCTGTCGACAGCTACCAATCCCGGTTTGAAGGACTTTGCACTAAGATGGAAGGATTGGGGATCACAAAAGAAGAAATCACCCACAAAATGAAGGTCCAACAGCTCTTCAATGGATTGACTGGAGAATGGGCAAACGAGAGAACGATGTTCAAGGAAAACCCAGAAAATCGAACGCTTATGCTCCATCAAGTATTTGGAAAGCTAGTGGGACATGAGAAGAGGAAGATCGATGATAAGAAACAAACTCGAGCTCATCGAGGGATCGCACTCAAGATCGAAAAGATGCTCAAATCAACCCAAGAACAACATGAAGACTCCGAAGAAGAAGAGGATGAAGAGCTAGTTCTTGTAACAAAGGCTCTTCGAAACTTCTACAAAGGAAAGTCTCAACGGAATAGTGGGAACTGGGGAAAGGGACAGAGTTCCCAAAGAAAGCCCACAGAGAAGGATCTCTCAGAAGTGACTTGCTACAAATGCAACAGGAAAGGACATTTTGCAAAGGAATGTCCACAAGGAACTGATGGCAGGAAGCAAGGAAAGAAGGCCTACATCGCTACCTGGAGCGATGATGAAGACGAAGATCCTGAGTCATGGGCACTCCCAGACATGTGTGGCATGGCCATAGGAGAAACCACTGGGGAACAACCCAGTGAGGTAACCACTGAAACTGTTCTTGATTCCTTGAGTAACTATGAAAAACCTGAGTTGTTGAAAATTCTTTCAAGTCTTGTCAAAGATAACATAAAACTGCAAAACAAGTTGGAAAAACAGGAACACATAACTCAATTAGTTGGTCTTGAGCCCTGTCCCAACTGCATATCCCTTCTAGAAAAACTCAAGTCTCATGTGTCTCACATCGTAGACCTAGAAAGAGAAATCAAAACTCTAGAGAAAGATGAGAACACCCTCTTGCAAAACCTGAGTAAGACTCCCGAACATCTTGAAGCCTCTAGTTCCAAAATTAAGTTTGTCCCAGCCAGACATGGCATATGATACAAAGGTGAGTGCTCCAAGAACGGAAAGTCACCCCTGAGCGAACATGAGATCCATGAGTGTAGGGCCTTAGAACTCCAGTGCGAGAAACAGAAAAATGCTCATCTCGAGGAGAAAATCAGGGTCTTAGAGAGTGGTAACAATGGTGAAAAAGACTACTATACTGGGAACTCTGGACATAGAATCTATGTCAAAATTGCTAAGGGAAATGGGTCTCGAGTGTACAACAAAGAAACCATGGATAGGAACCGTATCCAGAGACCACACCCAAAATACTACCTGGGAGAATACTACAAGACATGTTGGCACTGTGGTGCTCATGGGCACTACAAGGATGCATGTCCCAAGAAGAGAGTCCAAACCCCTAGAAGCCATGAGTTCCCAAACAGAAAAAAACGTCATGCTCATCACCAAAGGAACTCCAACTCTCAAAATTCCAAAGACATCAACATTTCTGACTATATCTTGAATGAAAATGTTTTCCCTTGCAAGGGACCTGGCAAGAGTCATCTTGCTTGGGTCTCAAAACACTAACTTTTCCTTGTAGGTGGCAGTGAGAGGGAACAGTACATGGTTCATAGATAGTGGATGCTCGAACCATATGAAAGGAAAGAAGGATATCCTCATCTCACTCCACACTCATGCCGAAGGAGGCCACGTCTCATTTGGCAACAAGAACAAGGGAGAAGTTATTGAAAAAGGAGAAGTGTTGCTCAATAGATCTATTAAAGTTAGCAACGTAAATCTGGTAAAGGATCTGGGATACAATCTGCTGAGTGTCTCCCAGATGTGTGATCAAGGGAACAACATCGTCACTTTCGACTCAGATGAATGTCTCGTCATTAACAAGAAGACCAACAAAGTAATTCTGAGAGGAAGAAGATACAACAATGTGTATGTGGTGGACACCAACTTTGAACCACCAATGAAGTTGTGCCTTGCGAGTTCCCAGGATGACACGGAACTCTGGCATCGAAGACTGGGACATGCTGGTGTAAATCAAATTCTGAAGCTTTATCTACAGGATCTGGTCATTGGTCTTCCACGGATCAATCTCGAAGGAGTCAAAATGTGTGAAGCATGTGTTCGAGGGAAACAGACCAGGACCTCCTTCAAACCCAAGAAGGTGGTAAGCACAACCAGGTCCCTAGAGTTAATTCACATGGATCTCTGTGGTCCCATGAGAACAGTTAGCTACGGTGGAAAAAGGTACATGTATGTTTTAATTGATGATTTTTCAAGATTCACCTGGGTTATTTTCTTGAAGGGAAAATCACAAGCATTTGAAGAATTTGAGCCCTTCATCAAAAGAACAGAAGTAAGCTTGGGACTGAAATTGAAAGCAATCAGATCTGATCACAAAACTGAGTTTTGAAACTCGGAGTTCCTAAACTTCTGTGAGCAAAATGGGATCTCTCACAACTTTTCAGCACCTCGCACTCCTCAGCAAAATGGAGTGGTCGAGAGAAAGAACAGAACTCTGGAGGACATGGCTAGAACCATGATGATCGAAAGTGGAGTTCCTGAGTACTTCTGGACTGAAGCCATCTCCACAGCTACATACATCCTAAATCGAGCCATGACAAGGCCCCTGATCAACAAGACCTCCTATGAGCTCATCAAAGGGAGAAAACCAAACATCTCACACTTGAGAACATTCGGTTGCACATGCTTTGTTCACAACAACGACAAAGACAATCTTGGCAAATTCGACCCCAGGAGCGACGAAGGGATCTTCCTGGGATACTCATCACAAAGCAAGGCTTACAGGGTGTACAATAAAAGAACCAAGAAGATAGAGGAAAGCATTCATGTCGTCTTCAATGAAAAGTCTATAAAGATGGGAACCGAGACCCAAGGGAAAGGAACTCTGTTCAAGTTAGTCAGACATGAAGACGATGATGATGACGAGGATGAGCCAAGGAAAAGGGATGAAGACTATCCAAGTGCAAGCAATATCCCACAACCAGGGAACAACGACGAAGGTCCAATCCTCACTAATCAAACCTCCCTCGAGGCTCCTTCCTCAGAAGAACTACAAGACACCTCCAACTCTCTCGAGGTCCCCTCTTCAGGGAACAACTCTGCTGTTCCCCAAGACAATACCCTTCCAGAATCAAGTATTCAAGGGGAACAAAGAGGGAACCTGCCAGAAATCTCTGAAGAAACATCAAATGAAGAAGCTAGAGATGAGAGTTCCCATGACAAAGAAACACCAACTGAGGATGATACACATGAAAAGGAACTCACTCATACAAGAACCTTTCAACAAAGGAAGGACCACCCCCTTGAGAACATCATCTCCCCTCTTGATAAAGGTGTGCAAACGCGTTCCTCTCTCAATAATTTTTGTGCTTTTAACGCGTTTGTTTCAATGGTGGAACCCAAAAATATCAAAGAAGCATTAAAGGACCCAGATTGGATTCAAGCCATGCAAGAGGAACTCCACCAATTTGAGAGGAACCAAGTTTGGAAGCTAGTTCCTAGACCCAAAAACAAGAACATCGTAGGAACTCGATGGGTCTTTAGGAACAAGCTCGATGATACTGGAGTTGTAGCAAGGAACAAGGCTAGCTTAGTAGCACAAGGATACAGGCAAGAGGAAGGGATTGACTACGATGAGACCTTCGCACCAGTTGCCAGGATCGAGGCAATGCCGCTCACAAGGGATTCAAACTTTATCAAATGGATGTGAAAACAGCCTTCCTCAATGGACATCTCAAGGAAGAAGTGTATGTGGCTCAACCTCCAGGATTCGAAGATGAAAAACTACCCAACCATGTCTACTTCCTGGAGAGGGCCCTTTACGGACTCAAACAAGCTCCCCGAGCTTGGTATGACAGGTTTGCTCAATTCTTCTTGTCCCATGGGTACATTCGTGGTTCCATAGACAATACTTTGTTTTTAAAGAAACAATCTAAAGACATTTTGATTGTGCAAGTATATGTTGATGACATTGTGTTTGGAGCAACTAACGAAACTCTTGTAGAAACATTTAAGGACCTCATGAGCAGTGAGTTTGAAATGAGTCTCATTGGGGAACTCACGTTCTTTCTGGGACTCCAAATATCCCAAACCAAGGAGGGAACAAAGATTCATCAACAGAAATACATCAAGGAAATGCTTGTGAAATATGGGATGGAACATTCAAAGCCCATTGACACACCCATCTCACCAAATTCAAGGCTCAATGCGGATGAAACAAGTATTAGTGTGGACCAAAGGAACTATCGAGGTATGATCGGGTCCCTTCTCTACTTAACAGCTAGTAGACCTGATATCATGTTCTCTGTATGTCTTTGTGCTCGTTTTCAAGCTAACCCCAAGGAATCACACCTGAAAGAGGTGAAGAGAATTTTCAGGTATCTCAAAGGGAATGATAACTTGTGCCTATGGTATCCAAGGAACAGTTCCTTTGAGCTCATTGCATACACAGATGCAGATTTTGCAGGGCACTTGGTTGACAGAAAGAGCACATCAGGAATGGCCCAGTTTCTAGGGTCATGCTTAGTCTTGTGGGGATCTAAAAAGAAAAACTCAGTGACACTCTCCACAGCTGAAGCCGAATATGTGGCTGCCGCATCATGCTGTTCCCAGGTTCTATGGCTTAAGTCACAACTCCAGGATTACGGTATGTCTTTTGGCCCAGTTCCCATACTCTGTGATAACACTAGTGCCATAAACATTTCCAAAAATCCTGTGCATCATTCTAGAACTAAGCATATTGATATAACGCATCACTTTCTACGTGACAATGTCGAAAATGGGAACATCTCGATGGAACACTGTAGAACTGAAGAGCAAATTGCGGACATTCTTACCAAAGCTTTAGATAGACGTCCCTACCAGCGTTTTCGAATGCTTCTAGGGATAATAACTCTAAACTAAACAAGTCCCTGTTTGTCTCTCTCTCAATGCCTGACTAGTTTATATAAGATTGCATGATAGGGAACTTGGATTTATTGCTTTCACTATGCCATGATTACTAGTCCAGAGAAAAATGTGTACAAAGGAACTCTATTTCTTTTGGCCCAAAATGATCAACCAGAGTTCCCTTTATCCCTCATTACAAGCCACCATGACGGTTGATCATATGACCCACCCTAAGCTAGGGACCAGACAAATGCTCCTCATGAGCCAAAATATTTCCTTTATCGAGTTGCAAATTGTCTGGTTCCCTTTGAGTTCCCTAGCCCCACAAAAAGATGAGTGTGAAATTCCCATAACCACTTCACTCTCCCTGACCTTTAAAAGATCATGGGAACTGATGCATCTACAAAGGGAACACTGACTAATCTTCAAAGAAAAATCGTCACTTGGGAAGCGGACTTTTGTGTCAGAAGCTCTAAAGCGTTAAAGGCCAAGTATTCAAAATTTGAAAAGGACCTCCCAAGAGATTGTGACGCGTGTCCAGAAGCGTGCTTGAGAAGTTGAAACGGCACCCCACGTTCATTGGGCAACGGTTATCGAGGTTATTCCACTTCCCTTTCTACCCTTCACCTCCTCTCTCCTTTAAAACCCCTCTTTGCCATTTTTGGGTCCTTTATTCCCTCTTACATCTCTGTCAATCGTCTTCCCCAAATCTCTTTCACTCTCTTTTCAAGAAACCTCCAAAACCCCCCAATCTCTTACAAAAATGGCCCCTCAACACACCTTCGCCCAGATCAAAGCGTGGGTACATGCCAATCCTCGCATCCTCTTCGTCTCTCAACTAAAAGAGATCGAGCAAAAATCGGACCCAACAATGAAGGATGTACTTATCCAAGGGCTATACAATCAAGTAAGCCCCTTCTTGCCCCCTCCTCCTCCTCAGGCCGACGAAACCGTCTCCTGGACCTCTTCCTCCTCCGAATCTCTTCCTCTCCCTCCTCCAAATACCACCACCTCCTCCGGAGTTGTCATCGTTGACAACTTCGGAGACGCTCGCCCCTCAATCAATGAAAAACCCCACAAATACAAACACCGCCACTCATCCAAACGCCGTCACTCATCAAATGATCCCTCAAAACCCAAAAAATCCAAACACTCCCACGACTCCTCCAAATCCAAAAAGCGTAAACACTCTGAGGCCTCTGAATTCTCGGAGCCCAGAAAGAAGGCTTTCTTCAAGTTTGAGGAATACCTGAACTGCTCCAAGGAGAGTTCTTGTGCTCCCAAACCTCCTTACCCTTTCCCTTCCGATGATGGGACCTCCGAACCCCAGAGTCTACTCCCCTCTTCCTCCTCCATCCCTCCTCTTCAAATCGAGGGACCTCCCAAACCTCCTCTCACAAAACGACCAACTCCTCCTCCGCCACCTTCTCCAGTTCCCGCCACGATGGGAACTCCACCATCCCAACCTCCTTCACTTCCTCCCGTTCCCATCATTACGAGATCTCCAACTCCACCTTCACCTCACAAAACGCCTCCTCCTTCCTCCTCACCAAAACACATTTCCACCACTCCCATCTCTGCTTCGGGGATCTCTCCTCCCCAGGTCACCAGATCCCTTCCTCCTCCTTCCACTCAACTAACCACCCCTCTTCCTTCTTCTCCTCTCCCCTCGTCCATCACATCTCCCACCACCACCAAACTACCCTCTCCCTCACCATCCAAAAGTACCGTCGCTCTCTCCTCAGACGACGACGATCTTCCTCTCTCTGTGGTCATCGGCAAAATGACCAAGGACCCTCCTCCAACCATCATGGGAACTCTGGAGGAGGAAGCCCAGCTCAAGGCCATCGAGGAAGAACTCAACAAGGGTCCCTCTGAGCACATAGTCTCCCAAGGGACAAAGTCCCCAGAAAGGTGGCTCCTGAAGAGCCCACGGAGAGAAGGGACCTCGCACCAGCTGGAGGTGCTGAGGCAACAACAAGTCATCTTGGAGATGACGCGGAGGGCTCAAGTTCGAGCTCCTCCGAGGAAGAAGGGACCTCCCAAGATGAGGTCGAAGAAGAAGAAGAAGCTCCAGCCACTAAGGAGCCAGCACGGATCCCTACACCTGGACACTAAATGGTGGTGTCCACGAGTTCCCAACCACCAAGGGACCGCGTGCTTATGATTGAAGCGGTTGCACCTCCTCAGCAGAAAGGACCTCGCACGGTCTCTAGGGGGAACACATCTAAAAGCACTTCAAGGAAGGGGAAGGGGACCACCAAGCATCATGTCGATGAGCGCAGGAAGCTTCTTCCTCACCTCATTGTTTCAGAAGAAGTGCTGACTGAAAATGGTCTGGGGGAACTGTGGGACCTGATCAAGGCCCAGGGCTGGGAGAGACTCTGCCAAGAGACTGTGAGCGTAGATCCCTCACAAGTGCGTCGATTCTACAACAACTTCACTATCACCAATGACGGCACTCAGGGAACTCTCTCCCACGAAGGCGACGAGTTCATTTTTACAATGTCGACAATCCGCCTTCAACTCCAGGTCCCTGGTCAAGGGCTTAGCGAGGTGCCCAGCAAGCTCTGGGGCGACTTCAACAGCGTCGAGGTGTGCAACACAATTTTTGAGGGTCGAGTTCCCTCTAAAATCCTCTCGACGCATCATCTGTCCTTGGTCGCCAAGCTCGCTCACCAATTCATCATCAACGTGGTGATCCCACGCCAAGAGAAGCGCCTGGTCGTCAACATCCCAGATGCCATCATCCTCTACCACTTCCTCCTCAAGAAGCCCATAAATCTTCCCCGAATAATCCTTGGGCACATGGAGAAGTGCATGGCCTCCAAGTCCCACTCCCTTCCCTACTCCGGGCTGATCAAGAAGCTCCTACAAAAAGAGGGTCTTTACGACGCCTCTAAAGATGAAATCGAGCTTGGAAGGGAACTGGACATTACAGTTGCCCAGAAAATGAGGCACTCGGAGCCTATAGAGGAGACGGCTCCACTAGAGTCTGGTCCACAAGAGGGTAACTCTCCAGTGTTGCTCCGCATTACCAACACCCTTGACCAGATTGCTAGGGACCAAGCAGTGTTGGCCAGAGGACAAGAAAAGCTTACACAAGTCCTTACGCGCCTTTGTGACGCCCTGTTCCCTCAGAACCCATGATCTCTCCCTTCTTGTTCCCTTAATCCAAAAATGACCACAAATTGTACTTGGGTTCCCATTGTACATATTATCTTAAGTAATGAAATGGTCTTTATTTTGATTGCGTGTTCCCTTCTTTCCTAATATTGCTTTGCTTGTTTTCGATGATGTCAAAAGGGGGAAAGACAAAAAATGCGATATGAGTTAAAAGTTTAAATTATCACAGACCACACATAAGCTAAGGGGGAACAACTGCATAAAAAGCTTAATAGGAACTATGTGTCTCACCAGAAGTGGCTCCCTAAATCTAAGTATTTCACTAAAAGTGACTTCCCAAAATCATACTTAGGAACTCATCAGCATATCATTCATTGAAATACTTGCATTTTTGTGATGGGTTTGTCATCATCAAAAAGGGGGAAATTGTTGGGACGTTATTGGGACCTCTGGTTCTAAACAACGGATCAACGATGTAATTCTCAAGTTTTGATAATGACAAACACCATAGGGAACTAATGTGGTTTGTTCAAGTATTTCTAAGGAACACAGGTACAACCAAGAACTCCTACGAATGACCAAAAGCCACTGCAGGCCACAATGAAGAGTTTCCATCAAGGGAACTCTGAAGAGGAAAGTTCCCATGAAGTGGGAACTCCCAAAAACAATCAAGAGAACACAAGCTTACAACGATGAAGAGTTTCCATCAAGGGAACTCTGAAGAAGACAGTTCCCATGACATGGGAACTCACATGTGAGGACAACGACCGTTCAGCGCAGATCGCGGGATTCTGTCTCAGACAGCCCGAGGGAACAGTCTGAGGATCAGACTGTCACGCTTCATCCAACGGTCCGATTGATCCAAGAAGTTGACCTAGTTCAAACCAAAGTCACATGTGAAGGAAGTACAACTTGGGCATCAAGCAAAGGGCATTTTGGACACAAACGAAAGATGCGACTGCCCAAGCTCATTGAACTATAAAGCCAAATGAATAGTACTCGGTCTGAGTACTTCTCCCAGAACTTACAAACACCCACATCAGAGAAAAGAAAGAAAAGGAAGAGAAGTCCCCGCCGACGAGTGTGTGATCTCGACGACGGTGAAGCTGAAGTTCCCAGGAGCAATGGAACTGAGAAGTCAGCGTAAGGTTTGAGTTACTTGTGTTTTGTTGTTGTGAGCTTAGGAACTCAGTTGAGAGGATTTACTAGTGTTGCTTGAGTTAGGAAGAACTTGTAGGAACAAAGAAGTGTAAATCCGGCTGTGTAACTAAGGAACAAAGCAATCAATATAAGTCATTCAAAATCCTCCAAGCGGAGGTAGAGGTTTACCCATACAACTAGTTGGTTGTAGTGGGGTTCCTCTATAAAGGAACTGTGCCTTTTACTATTTTTATTTCTTGCGATTATTTACTTCCGCTGCCTTGGGAACAACTTAATTGCCAGTTCCCAAGCTCACTGCTAACCGGTTACGATCCAACAGTATAAAATCTAGCCCGAGTAGAGTTTGACAAAAATCTCAACCAACTAGTATATTTGCCATATCTTTCACTTTTCTATCCTTTAATAATGAGTTATTATTGTTTCCATTAGATTGGTATCTTTTAAGATTTTTCTTTTTCTAATATCCGTTATATTTCTCATTTGAAGGAACAAACTATTTCGTAACAAATCTAATTCGTTTGTAATTTACTTTTCCTTTTTAACTCCGTGACACGACCATATAGAGGTATGTCAAGAGAATAGTCAATCATTGCAGTATAAAATCTAACCCGAGTAGACTTTAACGGAAATCTCAACCCACTAGTATCTTTGTCATATCTTCGACTTTTTTTTCCTTTTTTACTCATTTTCCGTATACACTTCAAGATCATAACCAATAAATTGTTTAAAAATATCTTTTCCCATGACTTTTATATATTTATTTTTTGTTTTTTTGTTTTTTTTTTTATTTTAATTCTTTCAATTTAATAATTCATTTCTAAAAAACATTACAAATTTTGAATTCAAATAATTAAAAAATAAAATAATGAAAAATAAAATTACCAAAATGCCAAAAATGCATGATTTGCAATTTGCTAGAATATGGGGTACTTTTGCAAACTTTTTTTTGTACATGGGGTACCCTTGCAAATCTTAATTAATAAAAGCAAACTAGTAAAAATTGGAAGGAAAATGAATAAAAGGATACGAGGCGGACTAGTATTAAAACGCAGGGGTACCATGCGGAATCACTTTTTTTTTGTGCACAACTCGAAAAAGTACAAAACTAAGGAGTACCACTCGGAATTTCCCTATAATTAATTATTATTATTAAAGTTTTGAATAATTTTTTAAGAGGTTTGATGGTGGTGTCATGTATGTGAAATGAATATAGTGATGACTATTGGATTAGGTGTGTTAGAATACAGACACTGATCATTAGGGATCAATGAATTGAGTAGAGGAATTAAGCAAAACAAGTAACGATAGGGCAAGCATTTCCCAGTCAACTATAGATTTGAACTTACAAACGCGAACAATCATTCTTAGGTGTACACAAACACAACTCCAGTACTCAAACTCTTGTTCCTAAGTGTCGAAAGACCTCTACGAACTTAGACTAGAAACTCAACCCTTGAACTTGACTCGTAGGCAACATCTCAAGCTTCCTCGTGTTTTTCTCTTCCTTGATCGCACAAAGCTCTCAAGAATATTCCTAATGTGATCAACATTATTTTTAACCTAGACATACACTTTATACTAATTTATACTCATGACTTAGAATAAAAGTTCTATCCATAAATATAAGAGAAGGATGTCAACTGATCCCTTATGTTTTGATGATGAAAATCTTGTGGATTTTACACTTTGTACTTGAAGGTGTTTCAGGTATAAATTAACAAAGAGAAGGATGCTAGGATCAATCGTAACGCATCAAAGGAATAGAGGAAGCAAGTTTTTATGTTCGTTGCGCCCGGTGGAACAATGTAAAGGAAAATGAAGCTATTTATGGAAGGTGGCATAAACGTGCGTGTGATCTCTGGATGTGCTAGGAATTTGAGAAGTTTAAAGATAGATTTGTTACACAAGGACCAAATTTATGGAAAGTTTTAGATAGATTTATTTTTAGGAAACTTTGTGTTAGATAGAAATAAATCTGTGTAAAAGATATATTTCGTCTTATACATGTGGATAGTTTAAAAAGCTATTCCATGAGTATAAATAGGATGTATTTTCTAGGTTAGAAAACAAGGGTTTTACGTATTGTTTTTGAGAGTTGATCATAGAGAGAATTCGAGAACTGTGTGATCGAATTTAGGAGAAGATAGGAAACGAGAATAGCTTGATGGAGTTATGTACGAATCAGGTTCGTGGGTCAAAGAATCTAGTCTGAGTTGGTAGAAGACATTCGACGCTTAGGAACATAAGGTTCTTTCCTAGGAGTTGTGTACACCTAAAAACCTAAGGTTTGTGTTTGTAAGTTTGCTTCTACTAATAACGATAATAAATTGGATTTGGAAATAGTTTTTCTTAGTTTACTTGTTTTGTTATTTTGTCGCTCAGTTCACTAATCTCTCATGCTCAGTTCACAATTGGTATTTGGGCATTGGTGCTGTAGATTGTGTGTTTTTGTCATAGGTAAACAAGGATGGGTTCCTCTAACTTCGAGGTCGACTCTGGGAAAAACAAACCACCTCCGCGACAATAATCCCAAATGGGTACAATATCAACGACGTTCAGAATAAACTCAGTTTTGTACTTTTCCGAGTGGTGCCCAAAAAAACGTTATTCCGTGTGGTACCCCCGAGTTTTAATATTAGTCCGCCCCGTACCCTTTCATACATTTTCCCGTTAAATTTCGTAACTTTCCGTTAATTGTCATTGAAAAAAAAAAGAAAATAATTACATAATAAAAAAATCGAATTAACCCAGAGATCAATCATTTTCCTTTTTTTTAATTAGAAAAAAATTATGACCGGAGAAGTCGCCGCCGCCGAGTTCGACCTGATCACCCCGTGCCTGTTGAGCCAAATCATCCCGTCCACGGTTTCCTTCGCTCGGCTTCAAGGTCATCAACCTGTCGATCCGATCGATCGAGAACCGCTCAAACTACGCCCGGAGCTACCTCGGCGACATCCTCGACCCTTGTGTGGGCTGGGTCATCTACCTCGACCCCGACCTCGTCGACGAGCTCTGGACCACCCGATTGAGCCGGAACAGGGTCATCGGGGCCCCGTAATACAACCACACCATTTTCACATGCTACTTCAGGGGCTGCGTTCTTGGGCCGGGCCTACTACTTCAACATAGGGGTGATGGTGATGGATTTTGGGGGATGGAAGGCAGGGGATTTCCGGCGGAAGATCGAGGGGTGGATGGAGGTCCAGTAGAAGATCTACCAACTCCATCTTTTTATGTATTTATTTTCTTTTCTTTTTTCAATGGGAATTGACGGAAGTTAAGAGTAAAATGTATAAAAGGGTATGGGACGGACTAATAATAAAACTCGGGGGTACCAAGCGGGATAACTTTATTTTTTGGGCACCACTCGAAAAAGTATAACAACTGAGGGGCACCATCCGGAATTTCCCTTTAAAATATGACAAGAACATCTTATATTGACAAAATTTCGTGCCATGACATGATTGACAAAGCGAAACCAACTCTCAGATGAAAACGGTGTTGTTGAACACATTGTCAAAAAAAATAAAAAAACTCTACGGAGCAGTCTATGTTGCTCCAAAATAGTACAAACCTACTCGATCGATTGTTCATTGTATATGGCCGACAGTGGTTGTTCAGACATCAGACTCTAGTAAGGGTGTCCATAAAAAACCGAAACCGAAAAACCGATTACTTTTTAGCTTAACCAAATCGACTTTTTTTGAAATTTCGTTTTGGTTAGCCGAACTGAAAATATTTTTGGTTTATCGGTTTGGTTTCGGTTCACGACTTTACATATAACGGTTAACCGAAAAAGCAAAAATATATTAATATTTTATTCAAATATTAGTTATATTTATTTATTTAGTGGTTAAACTATATGATCTTCAAGGTGTTAATGTAGTTTGAGTCTTTTCTTCTTCAATTTTAACAATTTACACACTATTTTTCCACATCACATTGATATAAGAGTCGCTTATTAAATTTGATGTGATAAAAATTAATACACACAATGTTTAATTCCACACAATATAGTATATACTCTTAATATTTGTTTACAACAACCAAAACAATATGATGTTAGTACATATTTAAAATAAAAGTCTTACTTGATCACTTTTTTATTCAAATTTTATTATTTTAGTCTTAATTATTTAAGCTAAACTTATATAAACGGTTATCGGTTAACCGAGAAAACCGAACCGAAAAATTGGTTAACCGAACTACGGTTCACCGGGATTCACAGTTCGGTTTCAGTTCATGATTTTAACTAACCGAAATCATGGTTAACCGAACTTCGGTTAATCGAAATCTCGGTTAACCGGGTTTGGACACCCCTAGACTCCAGATTTTTGTCTACACTAGCATGTGAATCGTTTTTCTTTTAATTTTATTATTAATGACCTATCACATACGTTACGTGTTTAGCTGGTAAGAGCAAGAAACCACGTACTCCCCTCAAATATCCTGATTCGGTTCCACAATTTTAACGATTTTATGATTTAAAGTGACAGAGCGATTCACGATTCTAGGTAGAATCTTATTTGTAGTAGAATCTTAAGTGATCACAATAAAAACTTATAAAATCTTTTGTGTGATCCGATTTTATATACGATTCTATAAACGATTATAACGATTTTACAAAATGACTATTCTATTTATATATTATTAATTTGTTCATGGTTTGCCTCTCAATTATATTCAATTATCTAACCAACAATTAACTTATTACATTCATAAAGTTTATAATGTCTTACACTTTGTATATAATAAATCGACAATATATAATTTTTTTTACATACTTTAAGTTATAATTTAGAATCTTATGATTTAACGATCTAATCCGAAAATCCTTCGCTACGATCAGATCCTAAAATCTCGATTGTAATAACATTAATCACCTGGATGTGGATCAGCATGTTGTGCCTAGCTCGGTCTAGCTTTTTTAACTTGTATAATTAGAACGTACAATGTTATTACTGATGAGCTTATGTAATTATCCATTTACATTGATGTAGTACGATTGAAGGACAGTACGTATATTTTTTTTTGGTAGAAAGGACAGTACGTATAATTGAGTGGCCATATTTGAGTTATAATATGAAACTCCAATGATTTTTGTTGAAGAGTCGACCAAAAAATGATTTTTATTGAAGAATTAATTTCAAGAAGAATAGGAGGGGAGTCTATTATTCCTTAGTAATTGACAAAAATGACCTAACCTTTTATACTACTAGGTAAGTCCTCGGCGTGCGTTGCATGCCGGAATTCGAGAATGAAATTATGTACGGAATCTTCATACAGACTATGAACACATGCGATTTTTATAGTAATTGCTTATCAAAACAATCATAAAATAGATACAATCGATGATAACCATATTGATTTTGTTAAAGATTAACTATTCTGCTTAAATAATTTTACAATGCTCTCCGACAAAATAATTTCCGCTTTGCTACTTTTCTTTACTCATTAAGTTGTTGTTTATCATTTGTACTTGAATTTGTTTGAACAACACATAATAGTAATAAACAAAATAAATTACTAAACGTTGACGTTATGGAAACTATACACAATGATGAATTTCAAGCCAATAGTAGAAATCACCTTTTGATAATTTCTAAACGTTGGCGTTATGGAACTTCGGGACATCAATTCTAAGAACAGACTGATCCTATGGCATCGTGGCAACGTCACGATCCTAACGACGTCAATGTCGGGCAACGTAACAATTCTGAGAGATCCAATAAAGGTGAAGGAGTAATATGGAAGTGAAAGCATGGTTTTATATAGAAGGGATGGAAGAAGACAAATTCAATTCAGTTTATATAAGACATAAAGATCATGGCACACCAATTTAGAAGATATCGCACGAATATTGAGGAAGATAAGATAAGTATGACACACATATCTACAAGATAAGATAAGCATGACATAAATATCTAGAAGATAAGATAAGTATGACACACAAATCTAGAAGATAAGATAGACATGGAATAAGACAAACTCAATTCAGCTTGTATAAGATATAAAGATCATGGCACACCAATCTAGAAGATATTGCACGAATATTGAGGAATCTTATAATTAATATTGACGTGCTAAGATATAAAGATCGTGGCACACCAATCTAGAAGATATCGCACGAATGCATGGCTTTATATAGAAGGGATGCAAGAAGACAAATTCAATTCAGCTTGTATAAGAGATAAAGATCATGGCACATCAATCTAGAAGATATCGCACGAATATTGTGGAAAATAAGATAAGCATGACACATATATCTAAAAGATAAGATAAGCATGGCACACATATCAAGAAGATGAGATAAGCATGACACAAATATCTAGAAGATAAGATTGAGATGGAAGAAGACAAACTCAATATATTATTAACATGTAAACAAAGAAGATCACATTTTCTAGCATGCAAATGCTTTTATATTACTATAATTCATTCCAAACTTGTTAAGATATTCAAGAAGCTATTAATTAAGCCAATATAACTAAATTAAGCATTCTCAATACAAGCCAAAAGTAGAAATTGCCTTTTGATAATTTCTAAACGTTGACGTTATGGAACTTCGGGACATTGTTTCTAAGAACGGATTGATCCTATGGCATCATGGTAACAACACGATCTTAACGACATCAATGTCGGACAACATAGCAACTCTGATAGATCCGATGGAGGATCCGAAGATGATTATGGCGTCGACCGGGGTGGAGGTGGCTTGCACGCGCGAGGATTCTCGACTGGTGACTCTTGGGCTAGCATGTCCGGGAGGTGGGCAACGGACCAGCAGCTAGTCTCGGCGAGGCCGAGACAAATTTGGTTTTGACTGAAGGTGGTAGCCGGTGGTGGAACGAGCAGGTGGAAGGAGCCAAATGTCCTTGCTCACGAAGAAGACAATAACCAGAGAAAAAGAAGAAATAAAGGTGGAGGAGTAATATGGAAGTGAAGGAATGGCTTTATATAGAAGGGATGGAAGATAACAAATTCAATTCAGCTTGTATTAGAGATAAAGATCAGGTCACGCCAATCTAGAAGATATCGCACGAATATTGAGGAAGATTAGATAAGCATGACACACATATCAAGAAGATACGATAAGCATGACATAATAATGTAGAAGATAAGACAAGCATGAAACACATATCTAGAAAATAAGATAAGCATGACACACATATTTTGATAATAAGATTGAGACGGAATAAGACAAACTCAATTCAGCTTGTATGAGAGATAAAGATCATGACACACCAATCTACAAGATATCGCACGAATATTGAGGAAACTTATAATTAATATTGCCATGCTTAAGATATAATTAAAGATCGTGGCACACCAATCTAGAAGATATTGCACAAAGGCATGACTTTATATAGAAGGGATGGAAGAAGACAAATTCAATTCAGCTTGTATAAGAGATAAAGATCATGACAGAACAATCTAGAAGATATCGCACGAATATTGAAGAAAATAAGATAAGCTTGACACACATATCTAGAAGATAAGATAAGCATGGTGCACATATCTAGAAGATAAGATAAGCATGACACACATATCTAGAAGATTAGATTGAGATGAAAGAAGACAAACTCAATATATCATTTACATGTAAACAAAGAAGATCACTGTTTCTAGCATGCAAATGCTTTTATATTACTATAATTCATTCCAAATTTGTTAAGATATTCAAGAAGCTATTAATTAAGCCAGTATAACTAAATTAATCATTCTTAATACAAGCCAAAAGTAGAAATCACCTTCTGATAATTTCTAGACATTGATGTTATGGAATGGATTGATCATATGGCATTGTGGCAATGTCATGATCCTAAAGGCGTTAATGTTGGGCAATGTAACTACTTTGACAGATCCAACAGAAGCTCCAATCATGTTATGGCGTCGACCGGGATGGAAGTGGCTTGCGCGTGAGAGGATTCCCGGCTGGTGACTTGCAGATTAGTAGGTCCGAGAGGTGGGCGGTGGACCAACAGCTAGTCTCGGCGAGGCCGAGGCAGCTTTGGTAGCGGCTGAAGGTGGTAGCCAATGGTGGAACGAGTAGGTGGAAAGAGCCGGATGTCCTTGCTCACAAAGAAGACAAGAACCAGAGAAAAAGAAGAAATAAAGGTGGATGAGTAATATGGAAGTAAAACCATGACTTTATATAGAAGGGATGGAAGAAGACAAATTCAATTCAGCTTATATAAAAGATAAAGATCATGGCACACCAATCTAGAAGAATCTAGAAGATATCGCACGAATTTTGAGGAAAATAAGATAAGCATGACACATATATCTAGAAGATAAGATAAGTATGACACACATATCTAGAAGATAAGATTGAGATGTAAGAAGACAAACTCAATTCAGCTTTTATAAGAGCTAAAGATCACGGCACACTAATCTAGAAGATATTGCACGAATATTGAGGAAGCTTATAAATAATATTGACCTGCTTGCTTTACTATTCACAAGGAAAGATTGAGATGTAAGAAGACAAACTCATTCAGCTTGTATAAGAGCTAAAGATCACGGCACACTAATCTAGAAGATATTGCACGAATATTGAGGAAGCTTATAAATAATATTGACCTGCTTGCTTTACTATTCACAAGGATCATTCCACTTTTAATAATAGTATAGATTTGGCACATTTAAAACTAACAACTAGTAGCTGAGCCACAAAATTATGGTACTTCCATTAACTTTTACAACTATGGCACTTCCATTAAGTAATGTCGTTAGTGTTAGTGTATAAAAATTCACCTTTATTATACTAATGAAGGTTCCTCTTTATTTAACTCTTCACCTTCCGTTCCAAGCTTCTTCTTCAACCTAGGACCTGCAAAACAATGGACACAGAGGGCGGGGTCCCCCTAATCTACCTCCGATGCATAACTCAAAAGAGTAATTTGCCGAATGAACGTTGAGGTCAAGTCAAAACTACAAGCGAGCTGAGCGAATATCAATATGTGTCCCCATACAAGGTGATCTCATGTATTTATAATGGAGCAAAGGGAGAGAGTAGGTCGAAAACTCTTATCTCTAGGGCCGGCCGAGATACCTTGAAACCCAAGCAAGTGATATCTTGATCCCCAAATCACTCGGAAATTTTATCTTTTTATTAAGATAGACTCCTCTATCGAAGTGGCCATGCGGATTAGTCGACGCGTCCACTATTCATATATTCGTATATCCGTAAATCCGAGCGATGATCATGGGATCCATGCTCTCCCTTAAGCATATACTATTGCCGGATTTCAAGATATACTCATTGGAACAAGCCAAAGAGAGAGGAGGGAGAACTAAACGTTGAAAAAAGGTTCCTAACCAGGATTTTATTTTGTGAACAAATAAAAACAAAAAACGAGCTTGTTCCATTAGCCATTCTCAAACCAACATCTATGTGAAGGGCTTCATAAGGCGCTCATTGTCAGTGATCCGCTGTCGCGATGATATGACCACGATCGTGGTGACCGAACCACGACCGCGACGATAATTTGTGGCCACGGTTTTATCTACGGGATTTTTTTTCAAATGAGTGATATTCCATGTCCAAGGGACGACATTCCTGTCAAGACTCTTCAACGAGTAGGCTTCTTGATCGTACTCTGCGGTCACTTAATACGGTCCCTCCCAATTGGGGTTGAGCTTTGCCATCCACGGGGTAGCGTGCGGTTCCCATTACCTATCGAAGTACAAGGTCACCAACTCGAAAAGTAAGATATCTCATGCGAAGGGCTATGACCCGTTCGGCTGTCCATTGGTACGCCACAAGCCGTATTGTTGCAGCGTCTCGGCGATCCTCGATGAAGTAGAGGTGGAAGGAAAGAGAGTGACTATCATAATCAAAGCATCTTTGTCCCCTTGGCTTCATAATGCCCCAACACTTGGTTCACTATCAGTTGTGAGTTGGATAAAATGAGTAGTCTAGAGATTCCAAAACTAACTGCCATTCTAATCTGAGTATTAACGCTTCGTACTCGGCCTCGTTGCTGGTGGTGTCGAAGCAAAGGTGGATAGCGAGTTGAAGAACCTCTTCGGTAGAGGATGTAAGCACGATTCCAACTTCGGACCCTTGATTGTTACTTATGCCACCAATTTCAAGGATCCATTCCAAAATTGTTACATTCTAGGGTGACCCACGATCGCGGCTTGCAACATTGTTCAACTGAGAGTCACTTCCTTCCTATAGGCGGTCCGCGACTGCGGCCTCATCGGCCGTGACCGCGGTTATGCCAATCGTGACCGCGATTCTAGAGATCACCCGCGACCACAGTTTCGCTTGTCGCGCGTGCGGCTTCATTTGGTACACAGGAGAACTCGGCTACGAAATCCGCCAACATGTGTCCCTTCATGGAGGTTTCAGGGACGTAATCGATGTTATATTGCCCCAAATCCACAATTTATTTTACGACCCATCCCTCAAGATCCAAGCTTGCGAGGAGCACTCGAATAGGATAAGTTGTAATGACTTGGATTGGGTGATCTTGAAAGTAGTGGTTGAGCTTGCGAGATGCAGTGACCAAAGCTAGCAGCAACTGATCCATGGGTGAGCACCTTGTTTCGACGTTGAGCAACGTCTTTCTTGTGTAGTAGACCAATATTTGATTTCTGCTTTGCTCCTCAACACAGACAACGTTGATTGCTTGAGGGGACTCGGCTAAATAAAGATTCGAGGGACACCTTAATCAAGCACAATCAAGATTGGAGGAGATTGCAAATATGCTTTCAACTTTTGCAAATCTTCTTCGCACTCTAACTCTTGCAATTGATCATGCCCATGTGAGCCTTGATCAATTTCGGATCCGATGACACTCGTCATTGAATCCAATAGATGGTTCAACCCATCGGGATTAGACCGCACAATGATACTACCTTCGATATCGTCGCTCGCTCGGTGCATGCTATGATTTGATCCTCCGAGCAATGATCGGAGTATGCTTCATCGCCCTATGGGTCGTGATCACTGTTTACTAGGCCATTGTCGTGGTCTCGGTTGGGAGCCAGATCCTTCGAGCAAATATCGGATTGCGTTTTATCGGTTTGTGAATCGCAATCACGTTTTTTGGGTCGCGGTTTCGATCATTGGGAAGACCACATTTGCTTTCAGTTTGCGTAGTTGCTTCAAGATCAAGAAGGGTCTCTTCTTGTATTTCGAGGATTGATTCCAACACCGTAACTATATGGATCAATTGCTCATTCCCCGTTGTAGAATCCACTAGTTGGTCGATCTTTAGAAGCGGAAACAAGTCCTTTGGACATGCTTTGTTGAGATTGGTAAAGTCTATGTAGACTCCCAATCACCCATCTTTTTCTTGACTACAACGGTGTTCGCCAACAAGGTTTGGTACCACACCTCTTGAAATGACATTAGCCTCTTTCAACTTCTTTATTTCAGCGATCACAACATCAATATGTTGGATAGAGGATTGTCTTGCTCGTTGTACGATCGACTTCACGTCTAAGAGAACGGCCAGCCTATGGCAAGTAAGTTCTAGGTCTATTAAAGGCATGTCAAATGAGCTCCATGCGAACACGTCACGATTACTTCGTAATAGATGTGTGATAAATGAAAGTTCATCGTTTGAGAGATTTGCTCTAACAAAGAATTTCTTTTCGGGCTCATCCTCTCCTACGGAAATTTCTTGTAGTTCATCAACTGACTTCTCACTCGGCTCTGAGCCTATGCTGCTCAGATCATTCGACCTACCTCATTTCTACGGGTCTTCGGCATCAACAACGTTGCGGTCATGGTTATGCAAGCCACGGTCGCGATTCCTCTGGTAACTAAGATTGCGCTCCGTAGAAACGCGATCGCAATTTTGCAAGCCACAGTCGCAGTTTTCAAGTCGATCATGCTTGGTTTTTGGAGAACTGCGATCGTGGTTTCCCAAGCCGCGACTGAGGTTGTCCCCGCGGTTGTCCCCACGATTGACTTTGATCGTTGCACACGATCGAGCAGGCGAATCCCAACCATCGTCTCTTGTGCGTTTTTTGGCCTCGGCCTAGGAAGTTGATAGCTTTCCTACGCTCGGACTTTTCCATTTTGATGGCGGTTAATCATCGATATCCGATTCATGATCAAGCTTCCGACTTTGGGCTATCGACCGCGCACCCGGATCCAACCCTTCACTCGGTGATTGACTACCAACCTTAGGTCGGACTGAGATCGAGGAGGGATTGTCAAGGTCGCTCCTTGCCCCAACACCTTCAATTTTGCAGCGCTCGCTGCGATCGGTGCTGGTTGCGTCCACTGTTTCCTGTTGGCCGCAATCGCTGTGACATTCCACGAACGCGGTCGATCGGGCCTAGGGTTCGCACGAACCCTGAGGCGGCAATCGTTTTCTACTCTTTTGATCATAGCGGTTTCTTATGGATTTGAATCTTCTCTCCCCACGAACAGCGCCAATTGTTAGTGTATAAAAATTCATCTTTAATGCACTAATGAATGCTCCTCTTGATTCAACTCTTCATCTTCTGTTTCAAGCTCCTTCTTCAACCTTAGACTTGCAAATCAATGGACACAAGGGGAAGGGTCCCCTAATCCACCTCTGATGCGTAAGTCAAAAGAGTAGTTTGTCAAATGAATGTCGAGGTAAAGACAAGCTAGACTACAAGCGAGTTGAGCGAATATCAGCATATGCTGAGCGAATATCAGCATGTGTCCCCCCATACATGGCGGAGACCCCTTGTATTTATAATGGAGGAAAGGGAGAGAGTAGGTCGAAAACTATATCTCTAGGGTCGGCCGAGATGACTTGACACCCAAGCAAGCGATATCTTGTTCCCCAATCCACTCGAAAATTCTATCTTTTTATTAAGATAGACTCCTCCATCATAGGGACAATAAAACTTGGAATACAAACAAACTTAAGAACCACATTAATGTGACCATAACACAAGAAATTGCTAGCATACCTATACCTCTTAACCAAATTCAAGATAGGCTTTACTAGGGACCAAACAAAGACAAGTGGTTTGTTGATTTCTAAGTTGGTATTTTTTTATTAAAGTTTGAAGGGAAATTCAATTCTTGTAGATCCACAAGGGGTAATCAAGACACGATTGAATAAACCCCGAAGGGTAATCTCATGTGGGTGGACCCTTAACCAATCACCACCAAAATTAATCTTGTCTCGGATAAAGATAGCGAGTCACTCAACGAATCAATTTTTCCTTCAATGCTTATTGCACCTATTATGCCAAGGGTTCACTACAATAACATTTCGGGATAAAACGCTTCCTCACAATGAAATCGTGGCACTCAACTCCATTGTATGCACACACATCATTGGTTCGATATAAGTGTTTTGGATTTTATTTGTTTCTCTCAATAAAAAAACACTCATTTGTTTTCACAATTCTTCCACCATCAAACATATCTCAAAATGCAACAAACCATGCCCTTTTATAGACAATTTGATCGGTGGTGTATGGAATTTTAAAGAGGTTAAAAGTGGTTGAGAAGTTATTGGAGATTTGGAGGATTTCTCCTTAAAATTCTCCAACCAACTCACCACAACTTCTCCTAAAGAGGAGACTGGGGGTGCAAAAGGCCTTCTTATGGCCCATATGTGCCGTCCATTTCATGTCCAATAGAGGCCCAAGACATGTCCAAGAAAAGCCCGATCTTAGCTCAAGTGGAGCTCAATTTGCCAGACCATGATGGGCCCAATTTAGGGCCAAGGGACCAGCCCATGGAGGCTCATGCTAGGTTCCAAGCTAGCATGACCTAGCTAGGTGCCAATCTAGCTTACATAGCTAGGTACAAAATTACCATGGATCTAGGTTTCCAAGCTAGCAAGATGTAGCTAGGTACCAAGCTATCTTACGGAGCTATGTAGCGAGCTAGCAAGATGAGCTCAATCACTCCCAAATCTAAAATGTGTAGAATATTCATATAAATCTTAGTGAAGCTTCCGTCCAAACAAAATGACACTCCCCAAGCTCATTTGAGCTAACACTCGAGATTGGCTCCAAAGTGGACCTAGGTCATTCTCAATGCTCCAAAGCTATTGCTAGCTTTGAAAATTTTCTACCATGTATTTGAGCTTCCTCTCTTCCTTTACAAACCATAATACACCATGTCACTTAACCAGATCTGTTAAAATAGATCCAAGGGATGCCAACTCCTCGAGCAAAGGTGTGCCTGGCGAAGGCATGCTAAGTATAGGTGTGCCAATGCCAAGCTACGAACAAGGCATTGATGCTCTTCAGGCATTATGTTGGCATCATCATCTAATGATTTCTTTTCCTTTTAGCCCACAGAACCACTTAGGTTCGATCACATAGGTCGTGTTTCTTGCACTCCTTAAGCCCGAGTGATACCCATTTAGTAATTCTCACACTTATCATTTATAACTTGCACACAACGAATCGATGACTTTCACAAACAACCAACATAGTTCTCCACCAGATTGGGAATCCATGCAATAAATAGTAAAAGAGGGTCCAGTCGAGTGTTTTTTTACTAGATTTGGAAAGTTGACATTCCACCCAAAGTCAAAATTTTCCTCTATAAGTGTGTGAGCAATGGTCTCGGCACCAAATCTTGCTTCTTTGAAAAACATGTATCGGTTATACTTCAATGTTCCACATGCGAACATCCCCTTGAGGATATGGATCACATCCTAATCAGATGTCCCCACATTATACAAGCAATTGCCCAATTAAACCCCAAGATACAAAGAACTAGGTACCATCTAGATAACCGTAACAAAAAAAACCCCAAGAAATTATAAGAGAAATATGAGCAAGGCTTAATAATAGAGACTTGGTAGAAATCACAACTCCTTGGTGGTGCCTTTGGTACTATAAAACCTTAAGGTCTTCCAAGATCAAAGAAACAAGAACATCTGAGACATTTTCGGATTTATTACAAAACAACTATGAGATTGAAAACAAGCTAAACAAAAGGACGATGAAGAAACATTAGAAAACAAAGGAGGAAGGAAAAAAATCAAGCACTCTATGGAAAGTAGGACATCAAATGGAAAAAATTTCAACCAACCTACTACAAATTAAATTTTGATGCAACACCAATTAAGGATGCCCATGCTTCTATTGATTACATCATTAGAGACCACCTTGCTAACCCACTAATAAAAACAATGATTCTGCAACCAACAATATTGTTTTGATGGTTGAAATGTTGGCACTATGTTAAGGTATTCGAGAGGCTAGTAGATGCGGAATTTCTCACCTTGAGATTGAAGGTGCAATCTTTGATTGGTCAGCGCTATCCAAGGCACTTGTAGTTGTCCTAGGAAAATTAAAATCATTATTGTTGATATCCTCCTAAAGCTCAACAAGTTTGCAAGATGGTAAATCTCCCATGACTTTCGAGAAACCAACGTTGTAGCAGATCATATTGTTGAAAGTTTCTTTTTGTTGAGGCCTCAGAATTTTGCAACTAACTCGGATCTTAGTGATATCATCTTCAAGGATGCCCCAAGATGGACTACTTCCAAATGAATTTGCCCTCACCCCCACTACTTACAATATCAAAAAAATATATTAAAATTGATAAATCGTAAAGGAGATAAAATTATAAGCATTAAAATTATTTATGTATGTTTGTAACATTAATTGTCAAATCTAAAATTTTAAAATATTTATGATGGGTGGGCCAGTAAGAAAAGAAAAGAAACTAGTGGTTGTGTTTTCTAATAAAAAAAATTAACAAAGTGGCGAAGTGATTTAATTCAAAGTGTGAAAAACAACACTTGTATTCTTAAATATGCTCGAATCTATACCCTACTGTTAGAAAATGAAGCTTTGATTTTGATGATTCGAAACTTGAAGGAAGTCGACAACATGGATTCTTCTATGAAGTTGTGGACATGTGAGAAGTCGTGAACATGTGAACCAAGACGGAATAGAAGAGTTGGTAGAATGTGAGCTCAAGACTTTGATAAGTCGTCAACTTACGCAAGAGAGGTGGCCAACTTCAAAGTTGCAAAACAGGTCACCAACGTGAGTCACGTCCTTGACCTATCAGGTGGTCGACCTCGATTCTATGAAACAAGTCGCCAACGTGATCCATGTCGCCGATGTGGGCAGGTCGTCGACGTAAGCCAGATCCCCGACCTGACAAGAAGGCGGACTGAAAATGTGTGAGAAGATTGCGCGAGATATCAAATCAGTTCGGTTAAGGAAAGAATCTTCTCAAAACAAGAAAGGATGTGGATCTTGCTAAAGCCCTAAGAAGTTTGTTTATTGTAATATTTATTTTATCCTTAGGAAGATTTGTAAGGATTAGATTTATATTATCTTCCTTAATTAAAAAAGGAAGTAATATATCTCTAGATCCTAGTGTGCTAGCCTATATAATTCGTGGTTATTAGGTTAGAAAATGTTTGAGCTAGTATTGCATATTAAGAGAGGAAAAAACACGAGCTTAAACTCTATATTTGTGAAAGAGAAACGATGGAGTGACTCGTTCGTGGGATTCGATCGAGTGGTGCGCTCGGAGAGACGTAGGCTTGCTGGTTGAGGGTTATAGTTACTCGGTTCACAACGAGTTCTCGAGTACTTGGGAAATAGGTCTAGATCCAGGGTGTTCTTGTAAACAATCCAAAAGATCAATAAAGCAAGCTGCTACGACTTTTAATCCTACCAAGAGAGATCTTGGAAGGGAGTGATTTTCACATTTGATTGGTTGAGTTCATCGATCAAGTGTTTCCACTATAAAAAATCATTGTGTGCAAGTAAGTCTTTCTTGTAGTTATTTTCGTTGTATTTTCTTAAGAGGTCGACGACTTTGGCTAGGTCAACGACTTAGAAGTACTAACGTCCTACAATTGATATCAGAGCCTTGGCTTTAGATTTGTTTTAGTACTTATTGTTTTACATGAAAGATGAGTTCAAAGAACACAATAATCAGCGACTCATTTTAGAAATCGCCAATGCTCAAATCTGGAGAATATGATTGGTGGGTTGAGCAAATGGAAACCCACGTATGTTCCCTTGATGGAGACTTTGGAAAGTGATTGAGATTGGTCCTGAAACCCTTCTCACTACTGATGGGAAGGAGGTGAAGAAGAGGGAGGACTACAATGACGCCGACTTCAAGAAGTTGGAGAAAAATGCTCGTGCAAAGAAGGTTCTCTATCATGCTTTATCTATTGGAGACTTGAAGAAAGTCGTTCACTACAAGACGGCCAAAGAAATTTGGGATGCTCTCAAACGACTTAATGAAGGAAATGATGATGTGAAGAAGGACCGCATCATAATACTTGATAGGGAGTATGAAGGAATCAGTCAAGAGAAGAATGAAGCCTTGGGTGACTATCACTCGAGATTTCAATCTGTGGTTAGCCAAATTGAGTTTCTTGGTGAGAAAGTTCCTCAGTGGAAGCAAGTTAGCAAATTGATCCAAGGGCTCAACTCAAAGTGGAATGAAGATGATGTTGCGTTGCTAACTAATAGTGAGACCAAGTCACTCACCTTGGAAGATGTCATTGGGAAGTTGACCATGTATGGTGGAATCAAGAAAAGGCGAGATGACCGTTTTGAAACTGACATTACCTTGAAAGTGGAAAGATCGTTTCATCTCGCACAAACTGAAGAAGATCAAGTCGATGTTGATGACGATGTTGCACTCATGGCTAGAGCAATGAAGAGGTTGGGGAAGTGCAACAAAGGTCTGACTCAACCCTCTGAAGATGTTTTGTTCCACCATTGCCAAGGTATGGGACACTTTGCAAAACATTATTTGAAGAAGAAAGATGAGGAAAGAAACTTCTCAATGTTCGCAACTTAATTGGTCTGATAAAGTCATTGAATTAGAAAAGGTTTCGTTTGTTTCTACTTCAAATGTGTGTCACACTTGTACCGGTCTGAAAAGTGAAGTTGGGAACATAGAAAGAATGTCACTAAACTCATGTTGAAATTAGGGAATGCTAAGATATCAAGTGACTTTGAAAAACTAAAACTGGAGGATGAATTCAAAAAAAAAAGAAATCAGTTGATGAAAGTGTTGCTAATCAAGTTGTTGACATCAAGAAAGAGTATCCAAAGAAATTTGTGAAGCAAAGGTCTGAAATTGGGTACACAAGTACACCAAATAATCAAAGTACTAGTAAATGTTTCCCCATGTCCAAAGGTAAAACCCCCATGTGCAATAACAACGCAAGTTGTTCCACATCTGAGGTGGCCAACCCGGAAAAAGGTAAGCAACTCTGGTACTCTGATCATAAGGTGCCCAATGTGTGGAATAACCAAGTTCAGAATTCTAAACCTTCACAAATCAATTGTAATGCTCTTACTTGTAAAAAACCTTTGTATCCCATGCATAGCAAGTATGTTGGTCAAAAATCTCATAGAGCGTGTTGGTATTGTGGCAAGGTTGGCCACTACCAATATGAGTGTAGCAAAAAGGTTCAAGATGATGAAAAAGCTAGGTGATGGAGTCAGTCAAATCATGAAAATTCCTATGCTAATAATCAGATCGATGTAAACTCTTGTGCAAATATCCATGCTTGTTGTCAAATTATTCATATGTTTCCCAACCCAAAGGAGTTGTTAAACAAGTTTAGGTTCGAAGAAACTAACATTTTCCTTGCATATGTGAGTGAGAGGAGGCTTCCTTGGTTCGTTATAATTCATGTTTAGCTCGGGTGATGAGTAGTACAGGGAACATTATCTCACTTCAACAAAATGGAGGAATTTTTACCTTCAAAAACAAGGGCGAAGTTTCAAATAAAGTGTTAGAGGGTACAATATGCACAAGACAAGGGTGAAATAAGCTAGAGAAGGTTTTGGCATGAAAAGAAATCGTGAAAAGTAAAAAAAAGAGTGATTCTAAAGGTTGCCAACCTTAGAAAGTCACAAACTTGTGGAGGATTGCTAATCCTAGAGGATGATCCAGTATGTTGAGAAAGAAATTGGAGTTGTGGACAGTGTTAAAGTTCCCAACTCAGAAGATTTGAATGTGCATGATGAAGAAGTGGATGGTGGTGATGTTGGTAGAAGTTCCCAACTCTGCAGAGTAGTATGATTCCAAAAAATCTTGTGAAGAAGCTATCGCTGAAGATGAGGTTGTGCAGAACAAGTGACCAACGTGTAGATATATTCACAAAGGCTTTGAGTTGGGGACCCTTCGAGTAATTCCGCATGGAACTTCGAGTAGTATGATACTCTTTTTATGATTCAGTAGTCTCATGATTTTAAGGTGTTAAGTCTTGAATGATTCAATGTTACCAACTTAAGAACCATGCATATCTTTCTTTCTCTAATTCTTGCTTCTTGAGTAATGTTCTTAATGCATCATGAAACCTCTCTCTTTGATCCCAAAAGAATCAAACCTGATGTCCCTAACCCTCATTACAATCACAAAGGACGATTGATTCTACAGCATACCCAAGTCTGTCATGTTAGGGAATCTCTATGAGCTTTTTTTTGCTTCTTGATTAAAACGGAGACTTATCTACATGATTGACAAATCCACATTAAATATATTCTTTCCTTGGTTCTCTTTGGTACCTCCGGTGCAACACCCCAAAGAACTAGGCGTATTCTTTTGTTGTGGATGTTGGCAACTCGGTGACAGTTTAGAGCAATGAGGTTTATGTAGGGTGAACCTTGTGGACATTGAGAACTTTGTGTAGGGTGAAAATGTTGACTACATGTATTTCATTTTGGAAATCTTTGGAAGAAAGATATGCCAACAAGTGCATTATACAAAAAAAATTTGGAATACCATGAGGTTTATGAGGTTGAGGGGGAAGTTAGATTTGTGAGGAATCTGAACCATTTCATTGTAAAAAAATATGAAAAAAAGATAAGAAGAATTACAAAATTGGGTTACAAGTTGGTTGGTAACCAATGGGTCTCTAAAGGTGTTGGAAAAGAAGTTGTCTTTGATGATGATATTGATGATGTTGATGCGGGCAACACAATGATGGAAGAAGATGGTTTGCACTTTGTTGCTAGAAAAGGTTGGGCAACTCTTGAATATTAGTGTTGCACTTGCTGATATGCCTGAGTCTTTGACTTAGCTTGAGTCGCCAACATCCATCTCCTTTGTTTTTTCCCCTATCACATCTACCCTCTCATAAAAATTATCTCTTCGGTTTCATGTGTGTGTTTTGACTTCTCATGCCTGCTTGGTTAAGACTATATCGTATCTTGTTATGGTTTGGTGTTTGTAACTTTTGTTGACTTCTATGGTTTGCCCTTCTATGACTATTCTATTGCTTGATTATTCTGATTATTCTTTTTGATGATACCAAAAGGGGAAAAAGGTTGGAGATAGATAAAAGGGGGGAGTTAATATTGAATGCCATGTAGGTTATCCAACTTAGGGGGAACTTCTTAGAGAATTTGTATTTATTGTCTACATTGTCGATGTTTGGCCTTTGAAGTTCTTGAACGGGGATAGAAATGTTTGTCACCATCAAAAAGGGGGAATTTTTTAGAAAGCGAAGCTTTGATTTTGATGGTTCCAAACTTGAAGGAAGTCGATAACATGGATTCTTCTATGAAGTCGTGGACATGTAAGAAATCGTGAACATGTGAACCAAGACAGAATAGAAGAGTTGGTAGAATGTGAGCTCAAGACTTTGATAGGTCGTCAACTTACGCAAGAGAGGTGGCCAACTTCAAAGCTGCGAAACAGGTCACCAACGTGATTCACGTCCCCGACCTATGCAAGTCAGGTGGTCGACCTCGAGTCTTTGAAACAAGTCGCCAACGTGATCCAGGTCGCCGACGTGGGCAGGTCGTCGACGTAAGCCAGGTCCCTGACGTAACAAGACGGCAGACTGAAAACGCGTGAGAAGATTATGCGAGATATCAAATCAGTTCGGTTAAGGAAAGAATCTTCTCAAAACAAGAAAGGATGTGGATCTTGCTTAAGCCCTAAGGAGATTGTTTATTGTAATATTTATTTTATCCTTAGGAAGATTTGTAAGGATCAGATTAATATTAGCTTCCTTAATTAATAAAGAAAGTAATATATCTCTAAACCCTAGTGTGCTAGCTTATATAATTCATGGTTACTAGGTTAGAAAATGTGTGAGCTGATATTGCCTATTAAGAGAGGAAAAAACACAAGCTTATACTCCATATTTGTGAAAGAGAAAAGATAGAGTGACTCGTTTGTGGGATTCGATCGAGTGGTGTGTTCGGAGAGATGTAGGATTGTTAGACAGGTTGAGGGTTGTAGTTACTCGGTTCACAACGAGTTATAGAGTACTTGAGAAGTAGGTCTAGATCCAGGGTGTTCTTGTAAACAATCAAAAAGATGAATAAGGCAAGCTCAGCTTTTATTCCTTCTAATCGAGAACTTGTAAGGGAGTGGTTTTAACACTTGAATGATTGAGTTCATCGATCAAGTGTTTCCACTATAAAAAATCATTGTGTGCAAGTAAGTCTTTCTTGTAGTTTATTTCCGATGCATTTACTTAAAAGGTCGACGACTTTGGCTAGGTCGTTGACCTAGAAGTACTAACGATCCTACACCTACTATAACATAATTAACCGATTTATCAAATCAGAAAATTGTATCTATTAATAAAATAATAAAGATTATAATCTAGTTAATCAAATAAAATAAAAAAATATGTGGAATAAAGCATAATAATGGAGTAGACAATTTGGACTGAGATTTTATTAGCATGAGTAAACATTTAAAATGTGGAGAATGTGAATGATTTAGATTGACTTGTTAACCAAACATTACTAGATCGCACAATACGTGGTTAAGAAAATTGCATAAAAGAAGTCTAAAATTAGGATGTATTTGTAGAACTATCAACAACTAAATTAACCGCTCTACCAATATATGAAAGTTGGGATGAATAGGCATTAAAGTTTGTGAACTGATAAATAGGGGATCATGTACATGTAAGCCCAATGATATTAGATAAGATAGAATTGTATATGGCCAGTGTATATTATTTTTTATAATATAGGAACATATTATCTTTCCTCTATAGTGTGAATCTTTTTATTATCAATATAGGGCTTTCTCTTGTAGGAAATCCCTAATTGAGTGTTTCTTCATAATCATTTCTACCCTTTATGGCAATAGAGTTCTGATCCTTCCAACAAAATCGCCACTTCCACCATATCTCAACACTTAGACCACTCTGATGCCAAGACATGCAATGATGACTTCTCGACGCTCATCACACTGACCCATGTTCAACACCATGTCCCGTCAACCACCATTACTCCACCCATCACTCCCTCAATATGCCAGCCCATGATGGGCCCATTCTAGGCCCAAAGGATTGGCCCAAGGTGCGCCCAACTGATAGCTTGCATTTAGGTATAGGATGCATATTTATGTTTATTTTGCATGTGTTTTAGCTTATTTTAGTGTAGTTCTTAGGTTTTTAGGTTTTCTAGGGAATTCGGGTTTTGCGCTTGTTTTGTTCGGTTTTGCAGATCTTTAGGTAAACAAGCATGGACGGGATGGATCTTAGTGGACTATGGAGGAGTTTGATAAAGCTTAAAGTGATTCAAGTGAAGATTAGAAGAGTAAACGCCCAAGAGCTTGTGTGAAAAGAACGCTTAAACCCGGGCTATGCATTGAAGGTTTTGTTTTGACACCTCTATCTTGCAATGGATGTTTTGGGAGCTAAAGTGCTCGGATGAAGCTGAATTTGCTATCACTGGAAAGCTAACTCGAAGAGCTACAATTTATATTTTTACTCCGAGTCCAAATTCCAACTCGAAGGGGTGAAAACAGCCTCTGAAGTGTCGTCTGAAGTGGTGAACCGAGGTATGCCGCAGGCATAACATGAGATGACGCGGCCGCGCCACCCTGGAATGAGACCGCGCCTCACATTCTGCCACGGGAGAGTTGGGCCGCGTGTTTTGGGCTTCGGTTTGGACTTTATTAGGTCTTGACCGACGTGTTTGATGTATTTTTGGGGATATTTTATCTTTAGATGTCTTAGGGTATTTAAACCTTGTTTTTAGTTTTTCTCTGAAGAATCATTATCATAACTTTGGAGGCTAGGGTTTTCTCTCAAGGAAGAACCTTTGAACCTTTGTAAGTTTGTTCTTAATTTAATTATGCATTGCTAATTTTCCTTTGTGTTTGGCTAATTAGTGAAGTCGTGATTTGTGTATGATTGTGAGATTTAATTGATTCTCAACGAACTTGAATAGAAATTATTCCATGTGCTTAATTGAATCAGAATTATACTAGGGTTTTGTTAGATTGATCACCTAATAGAATTTCTAGGTTAATTTACAACTGAATCTGATTATTACCGGTTGGAGTTAATCTGATCAAGAGTAGACTTTAATTAATTTAGTACCGGTTGGACAAGTTGATTAAAGTAGGGAATAAATTCACAAGTCACATAGATGTTTGGTTGCTCTAGGTGTTTGTTTCTATTGATAACTTGAATCGTCAAGTTGTTATTTAATTGAATCTAGAAGGTCTTCTAGGTTATTAGATAATTAGGGTTGTTAGAACTGGTTGGTCTATCAACTAATCTGAAGTTTGGGTTTTAGTCCTTAGTAGGATCAATATCCACAATAGATTATTCAAGTGAGAAGAGAATCAGGAGAATCAATGATCAATAAAGCAATATCATGATGGATCTAATTAGTTGAACATGCTTGTCTCTTAATTGATTAAAACCATCTTTTGCATTCTTAGTTAGTTTCTATTTTGCATAGTAGTTTAGAATTTACAATCAAAAAAAAACCATATTAGTTATTTGGCACTTAAGTAATAACATTAATACACGAGTCTCAGTGGGTTCGACCCTTGCTTGCCGCTCTACTGAGTTGGTTAAGTTAGGTTTCTTTGATAGGTATTAACGACCACTGAAAATACCTCATCAAATTTGGCGCCGTTGCCGGGGACTCGTCGTTATTTGTGTTTATTACTTTTGTGCTGTTTTGGGTGTGAACCTGTTATATGGTTCATACCCATGCTACTAAATCATCTTCCCTGTTGTTTGATCCAGATATTGACAGGACACTCTTCAAGCTAAGGAAGGAAATCCGAAATCACTTTCAGGCCTTACCGTTCTTTCTTGAAGAATATGACTCTGAATCTGAATCTGCTGAATCTGCTGAGATGGGTGACCAAACTCTGAGACAGTTGACTGCACCGAATCTGACGCAACAGCCATTGGCAGTGCAATTCCCTGCTCTCGGTGAGGGAGTCAAGTTTGAGCTGAAATCCGGGTTGATCCACCTTTTGCCTTCATTCCATGGGCATAATGGTGAAGACCCCAACAAACATCTTTCTGAATTTCATGTTGTGTGCTCAAGCATGAAGCCTGCTGATGTAACTCATGACCAGATCGCGCTGAGAGCCTTTCCTTTTTCTCTCAAGGATCAGGCTAAAGACTGGTTTTACTACTTGGCTCCGGGAAGTATTGATACATGGGCTAAGATGAAGGAAGCTTTTCTGGAGAAGTACTTCCTTGCTACAAGGCTCAACGATCTGAAAAAGCGAATCAGTAACATCGAACAAGAAGTTAATGAGTCCTTGTACGAATACAATGAGAGATTCAAGAGGTTGGTAGCCAGCTGTCCCTTCGATGGCTACACTGATCAAGACCTGATTCTATATCTTTTCAATGGCCTCTTGGATGATGAAAGAAGGATGGTCAATGCAGCTTGCCAAGGTCATATTCTCAACAAAACTCCTGCTGCTGCGTTTGACCTGTTTACACAACTGTCTGAGGGCACAAGACAGTTCAGAAAAGAGACTAGCTCGAGAGCTGCAAATTCAGTGGTGGCTAATACAAGAATTCAAGATGAAGTCACTTAATTGAAAATGATGATGAAGCAACTATTGCAGCAAGGTGGTCGACAGCAGGTGAAATCTTGTGAAATCTGCTTTGATAACATGCATCCCACCGATTCATGCCCTACACTTCAAGATAAAAATGTTGAAGTGAAAGCAGTGTGAGGATATGAACCACCTAGGCCGAAGTATGACCCCTTCTCCAACACCTACAATCCAGGTTGGAGGGATCATCCTAATCTGCGGTATGGAAATTCAAGCAATCAGCAATTCAACAATCAAGGTGGCCAAGCTCAGTACAGACCACCTTTCCAACCTCAGGCTCAGGGAATGAATCAAAATGCTATGCCCACTGAAGAGATGATCAGAAATCTGACTCAGACCGTTTCTACAATGCATGGCTCTTTGAATCAGCTTCAACAAGAGACCAAGTCTAGCATTAAAAACTTGGAGAACCAAGTCAGTCAAATTGCTAATGCGGTGAGCAAATTGGAGGCTAGAGAGTCCAGCAAATTGCCCTCACAGACAGAGCTCAATCCGAGGCAGAATGTGAGTTTTATCTCCATCTGCAGTAAACCTGTGGTTGGACAGTTTTACAAGACAGAGACAAAATTTGAGCATGTCATTGATGAAAACCACGGATTCCCAGTAGAGCGCGGGCTCCAACATGAAGTGGCGCGCCCGCACCATAGTGAGCCAAGCCTGCGTAAAGTCGCCAGGGAGCCCGAGGAACTCGACGCGGCCACGAAAGAGAGTGACGCGCCCGCGGCACGGGTGTGGCGCGCCCGCGCCACTTGTTTCAAAGGCCGCGCCGACGGTGCCTTTCCCGAGTTCCGATCCGAATCTTTACACGCCTGTTCCACCATTCCCAGAGGCTTTGAAAGAGACCCGGAAGTTGAAGAATGACAAGGAACTCTTTGAAACGTTTAGTGCTTGCGGAGTCAATGTGCCATTGTTGAAATTGATCAAAAGTGTGCCCTGTTATGCTAAATTTTTGAAGGAGTTGTGTACTATCAAGAGAGGTCAAAAGGAGAGGAGCAAGAAGCAAGTTAAAGAGAAAGAACATGTGTCTGCTGTGTTTCAGATGCGTTTGCCTGAGAAGTGTAGCGACCCTGGTATGTTCACCATTCCTTGTATGATCGGGGGCACCAAGGTGAATGAGGCTTTAATTGATTTGGGTGCATCGGTCAATGTCTTGCCTTACTCCTTGTATGAGAAACTTGATATGGGACCTATGAAGGAAACTCAAACAATTATTGAGCTAGCTGATTATTCCACTGTTAGGCCAAAGGGTAAGCTTGAGGATGTGTTGGTCAAAGTGGATTCCTTGGTATTTCCAGCTGATTTTCTGATTTTAGACATGGGACCGGGGAATGAAAAAGCGCCTATGCTGCTAGGAAGGTCGTTCTTAAAGACTGCAAACACTATTATTGATATTTCCCAGGGCATCTTGAAGATGGGATTCGATGGGAAGGAGATCGAATTCCATAACTCAAATCCTTCTTAATATCTTTTTTACGTCAAGCTAAAGACGTTAAACAAACGCTTCTTGGGAGGCAACCCAAGGTTTATAGTAGTTTTATTTTTTTCAATTATAATCTTTTGTTTTTTAGGTAGTTTCTGTGTGTGTTTAGATATCCCAGGTTTGAAGATTGACAACCCGAAGAATCACCACCATCGGATTTCCCTCCGCATTACCCAGATCACTAGAGTTTTGTGAGTATTTCTTTTTCCTTTTCTTTTTATTATACTTTGGGGACAAAGTATGTTTTAAGCATGGGGGAAGGGAATTACTTGTTTTGCACTGCATGTAGTTGCATTAGATTAGGTCATGTTTAAAATTTTTGCATGCATTGATTAAAATCCTAAAAAATGAAAAAAAAATGAAAAATTTGAAAAATACAAAAATATTGCATTTAGGTTCTTATTTCCCCATTGTTTGATTCCTCTTGTGTTTCTAAGTTGAGTATGAGTTCTAACCCATGATTTGCATGATTTACTGAAGTTGATATGATATAAGCATGATCATTGATTAAATGACTTGATTATAGGATGGAGCATGTATTTAGCTTGAGTATTTGATTCATTCTGAAGTTCTAGACAAAACAATTAGCCTTGTGAGATTTGATTTTTGGCCTTTCATGAAATATTTGTTCTCTACATTCTTGAGTGTATCACCATGATTATCTAGCTCTAGAACTTGCGTTAATACTCTATTTTGAGGCTGCTTTATATGATTGAATACATAGCATTAAAATGATTGAGGCAATGTTTCTTTATAGCCTATTATTTCCCTTCCTACCCTACAAGATCCATGTTTTTGACACCCCGTTCTTTTAAGCTTTAAGCCTATTTTTATTAGCTCCACAAAATTTTCTATAGCCGAATAAGCTTGACCCATAATCCGGGATTTAGGACTTTAGGTTTTGGTTGTATTTTGTGTGAGTTTGATGTAAGTATGGGGGAGTTGGAGAAAAAGGTGGAAAAAGAGGAGATAAAACTCTTGTGTTCAAAGTTGAAAAAAAAATGAAGATGAAGTTTGTACCAAAATAAGCAAAAGAAAAAGTGCTTAAATGTTATTAGTCTTCATTAGTAAAAGCAAGAAAGAGTTGAAAAGAGGCAAAAGAAAAGAAGAAAAAAAAAGAAGAAGCAAAGTGTTAAAATATAAATGTAATGAGTTGGTAGAATGGAAGTTGGAAGAAGTTGAGGAAAAGAAAGTGTTGAATTTTGGGTTTAGGATTAGTTCTTTATCCCGGATTTAGCACCACAGGCCAAATATTATCCTTTCCAAATTTCTCTTTACCTTGGCCCCATTACAAGCCAGAAAAAGACCTCATGATTTTTGTTATGTATTTGATCCCCAGCGGTGGAGATTTAGAACCCTGATGCAAGCTTATGGTAGTCTAGTTTTCATGGTTGATGTTGAGTGAAACACATACCCTTAAACACTTGAGAGTTTGAGTGCAAAACACAATTTCCTTGGTGAGGTCTAGAATGGATGAATGATCTTTACTTTTTGCTTACCATAATGCATGTTGAGAAGTCTTGGTTGAGTTTTTAATTATATGTGAAATGCTTGTTTGACTTGAGATGGATGTATGATTGCATTTCTATGGTGTGATTTGGATTTATGTCTTGCTTGAGGACAAGCAAGGGTTAAGCATGGGGGAATTTGATAGCTTGCATTTAGGTATAGCTTAGGATGCATATTTATGTTTATTTTGCATGTGTTTTAGCTTAGTTTAGTGTAGTTCTTAGGTTTTTAGGTTTTCTAGGGAATTCGGGTTTTGCGCTTGTTTTGTTCGGTTTTGCAGTTCTTTAGGTAAACAAGCATGGACGGGATGGATCTTAGTGGACTATGGAGGAGTTTGATAAAGCTTAAAGTGATTCAAGTGAAGATTAGAAGAGTTAACGCCCAAGAGCTTGTGTGAAAAGAACGCTTAAACCCGGGCTATGCATTGAAGGTTTTGTTTTGACACCTCTATCTTGCAATGCATGTTTTGGGATCTAAAGTGCTCGAATGAAGCTGCATTTGCTATCACTGTAAAGCTAACTCGAAGAGCTACAATTCATATTTTTACTCCGAGTCCAAATTCCAACTCGAAGGGGTGAAAACAGCCTCTGAAGTGTCGTTTGAAGTGCTGAACCGAGGTATGCCGCGGGCATAACATGAGATGACGCGGCCGCGCCACCCTGGAATGAGACCGCGCCTCACATTCTGCCACGGGAGAGTTGGGCCGCGTGTTTTGGGCTTCGGGTTGGACTTTATTAGGTCTTGACCGACGTGTTTGATGTATTTTTGGGGATATTTTATCTTTAGATGTCTTAGGGTATTTAAACCTTGTTTTTAGTTTTTCTCTGAAGAATCATTATCATAACTTTGGAGGCTAGGGTTTTCTCTCAAGGAAGAACCTTTGAACCTTTGTAAGTTTGTTCTTAATTTAATTATGCATTGCTAATTTTCCTTTGTGTTTGGCTAATTATTGAAGTCGTGATTTGTGTATGATTGTGAGATTTAATTGATTCTCAACGAACTTGAATAGAAATTATTCCATGTGCTTAATTGAATCAGAATTTTACTAGGGTTTTGTTAGATTGATCACCTAATAGAATTTCTAGGTTAATTTACAATTGAATCTGATTAATTACCGGTTGGAGTTAATCTGATCAAGAGTAGACTTTAATTAATTTAGTACCGATTGGACAAGTTGATTAAAGTAGGGAATAAATTCACAAGTCACATAGATGTTTGGTTGCTCTAGGTGTTTGTTTCTATTGATAACTTGAATCGTCAAGTTGTTATTTAATTGAAATTAGAAGGTCTTCTAGGTTATTAGATAATTAGGGTTGTTAGAACTGGTTGGTCTATCAACTAAATCTGAAGTTTGGGTTTTAGTCCTTAGTAGGATCATTATCCACAATAGATTATTCAAGTGAGAAGAGAATCAGGAGAATCAACGATCAATAAAGCAATATCTTGATGGATCTAATTAGTTGAACACGCTTGTCTTTTAATTGATTAAAACCATCTTTTGCATTCTTAGTTAGTTTCTATTTTGCATAGTAGTTTAGAATTTACAATAAAAAAAAACCCATATTAGTTACTTGACACTTAAGTAATAACATTAATACACGAGTCTCAGTGGGTTCGACCCTTGCTTACCGCTCTACTGAGTTGGTTAAGTTAGGTTTCTTTGATAGGTATTAACGACCACTGAAAATACCTCATCACCAACCAAGGTCCAAGGGGTCGGCCCATGGAGGCTCATGCTAGGTGCCAATCTAGCTTACATAGCTAGGTACCAAACTAGCATGGAGCTAGGTTCCCATGCTAGCATGATGGAGCTAGGTACCAAGCTAGCATGATGTAAGCTAGGTACCAAGCTAGCTTACAAAGGTAGGTAGCGAGATAGCAAGATGAGCTCAATAACTCCCAAAATATAAAATGTGTAGAACATTTATATAAAGCTTAGTGAAGCTTTCGTCCAACCAAAATAACACTCCTCAACCTCATTTGAGCTAAAACTCGAGGTTGGCTCCAAAGTGGAGCTAGGTCATTCTCAATGCTCCAAAGCTCTGGCTAGCTCTCAAAATTTTCTACCATGTATTTGAGCTTCCTCTCTTCCATTACAAACCATAAGACACCATACCACTTAACCAGATTTGGTAAAACAAATCCAAGGCATGCCAACTCCTCGTGTCGAGCAAAGGCGCGCCCTACGAAGGCACACTAAGTATAGGCGTGCCAATGCCAAGATACGAGGAAGGCTTTGATGCTCTTTAGGCACTATGTTGATGTCATTAACTCATGATTTCTTTTCCCTTTAAACCCACAAAACCACTTAGGGCCGATCACATAGGTCGTGCCTCTCGCAATCCCTACGACCGAGTGATACCCATTTAGTAATTCTCACACTTATCATTTATAACTTGCACACAACAAACCGATGACTTTCACAAACCACCAACATGGTTCTTCACCAGATTGGGAATCCATGCAATAAATAGTAAAAGAGGGTCCAGTTGAGTGTCTTTTGACTTAATTTGACATTCCACCCAAAGTCAAAATTTTCCTCTGGAAGTGTGTGAGCAATGGTCTCTCCACCAAAGCTCACCTCTTTGAACAACATGTCTTGGTTATACTTCAATGCTCCACATGCAACCATTCACTTGATGATATGAAGCACATCCTGATCAAATGCCCCCACATTAAACAAGCAATTGCCCAATTAAACCCCAAGATACAAAGAACTAGGTGCCAACTATATAACCATAACAAAAAAAAACCGCAAGAAATTATAAGAGAAATACGAGCAAAGCTTAATAATAGAGATCATTTTGGTAAAAATCACAACTACCTGGTGGTGCCTTTGGTACTACAAAACCCATTGTCCTAAAAAACGGCCTAGGCGGCCGCCTAGGCGATGGGCGGTGGTCCATCGTCCCGATTTTTCCCTGGGCAGTGTTCCGGGCGCCTAGGCGGTCTGGGCTGGCTAGGCATGTTGTGCGAGCTTGGAGGATTGGGCGGGCTAGAAAACAAAAGAGCTTCTATTGGTTACATCATTAGAGACCACCTCGTTAACCATTTAATATAAACAATTATTCTGGAAGCAACAATATTGTTTTGATGGCTGAAATGTTGGCACTATGTTAAGGTATTCGAGAGGCTAGTAGATGCGGAATATCTCACCTTGAGATCGAAGGAGCAATCTTTGCTTGGTCAGCGCTATCCAAGGCACTTGGAGTTGTCCTAGGAAAATTGAAATCATTATTGTTGATATCCTCCTCAAGCCCTACAAGTTTGCAAGATGGCAAATCTCTCATGTCTTTCGAGAAAGCAACACTTTAGTGGACCACATTGTTGAAAGTTTCTTTTTCTTGAGGTCTCGGGCTTTTGCAACGAACTCATATCTTAGTGATATCATCCGCAAGGATGCCCTAGGATGGACTACTTCCAAACGAAATTGCCTAAAGGAGATAAAATCATAAGCATTAAAATTATTTACGTATGGTTGTAAGATTAATTGTCAAATCTAAAATTTTAAAATATTTATGATGGGTGGGCCAATAAGAAAAGAAAAGTAACCAGTAGTTGTGTTTTCTAATAAAAAAAATTAACAAAGTGCAAAGTGATTTAATTTAAAGTGTGAAAATCAACACTTGTATTCATAAATATGCTTGAGTTTATACCCTACCATAACATAATCAACCGATTTGTTTACAAATTAAATTAGAAAAATTGTATCTACTAATTAAATAATAAAGATTATAATCTAGTTAATCAAATAAAATAAAAGAATAGGTGGAATATAGCATATTAATGGAGTAGACAATTTGGACTGAGATTTTATTAGCATGAGTAAGCATTTAAAATAGGAGAATGTGAATGATTTAGATTGACTTGTTAACCAAACATTACTAGATCGCACAATACGTGGTTAAGAAAATTGCATAAAAAAAGTCTAAAATTAGGATGTAGTTGTAGAATTATCAACAACTAAATTAATCTCTCCACCAATATATGAAAGTTGGGATGAATAGGGGATCATGCACAAGTAAGCCCAATGATATTAAATAAGATAGAATTGTATATGGTCAGTGTATATTATTTTTTATAGGAAAATATTATATTGCATATGTGAATCTTTTTATTATAAATGTAGGGCTTTCTCTTGTAGGAAATCCCTAATAGAGTGTTTCTCCATAATCGTTTCTACCCTTTATGGCAATAGAGTCCTGATCCTTCCAAAAAAAATTCGCCACTTCCACCATATCTCAACACTTAGACCACTCCGATTCCAAGACCGGAAATGATGACTTCTCGATGCTCATCACACTGAGCCATGTTCAACACCATGTCCCGTCAACCACCATTACTCCACCCTTCACTCCCTCAATCACCAACCCTCCCACTGCCACCAACAACAACTCAACTTTTGTCCTCCTTGTTGCCACAAACACAACCACTCATCTCTAATTTCCTATCTTTTCTTTCAAACTTTATTGGGAAAATTATACTCTTTGACATTCCTATATTATGGATACCCTACACTCCTTCAATCTGAAGATCTTTTTGCTCTCTTCCACCGCTCCCCAGCCGACGTTGCTCTTCTTTATCGAAGCCATGACTTCGTCGCAGTGGCGGAGCCAGCAATGCTCGAAAAGGGGGGCGGACCTCAAACAATGGACCTAGTCAAATCAAGCTAGTTTAATATATCGATGTAGATAAGATTGATATATCAAATATACAAAGATAGTTTACACAAAAAATAGTAAAAATCAAACTACATTAAAAAATATCAACAAATTTGAAAAAAAATCATTTAAGAATGACAATTTTTTTATTATGAAAAACCGTTTAATATGATTTTGACCAGAGATCAATATATTTTAAATATTTAAAAGTTTAGTTGTAATGATATGATAAAATAAGTAAATCAAATAAAATGTAAATAAAGACTATTAAAATATTTATAATGGAAGCTTTGGTCAAAAACACCATAATCATTTAAAATATAAAAGCCTATCAAATTATTGAGAACATTATGTGCACAATGTACTAAGGCCCAATTTACTAAGCCCTAAAAAAACAAAGGCCCAACTTCTTCTTTCCCTTTCTCCTCCAATATGTTCAAGATTCCAAGCGGACAAGCGCCGCTTTCATCATCGATCTCCGACAACAACAGCTCCGACCCGACCTCACCTCTCGATACACTGTAGTCCGCTCCCTTCCTCCCAATTCTCGAGCTTCGACTTCCGCCCCCGACCTCACCCCAGCCCTGGGGCGGCTCTTTCAGAAGTCGGGATCCTCCGGCCACCGGTGGGGGCGGCCGCCCCCACCCACCCCCCTCCCTCCGCCACTGCTTCGTCGCCAAATCCTAAGTACTCAATTTGGAAGGAAATGATAAATTTGTTCTTAATTAGTCATGCACCATAATATTCGTACCTCTTTTGAGCTACCTTGATTGTTCAAAATTGTCCTTTTATGCTTGGACCACCACTGAAAGAATGTTTCGGGTACTATCTCTCACTCATTCCATGCATCTCAAAGAGCAATTGTATAGCATGCCAAAAGGCAATCTTTCAATGCTAGAATACTTTTAGAAGTAGAATATGGTCAACGCGCTTACCAATTGCCTCCAAATTGTCTCCAATGTGGACCTTATAGGCTATATAATGGCCTTGGTTTGTCCTATGGCCCAGTTTGAGTTGTAGTCAACATGTGGCCCTCCTACGAGAAGAAGCTCGTCTAGAGGCAAAACCCCACTCCACCGGTGGCAACCAATCCACAATCAACTTTTTCCAACAATATTGTGCTCGACAAGCGATGGCGGCAGCTCCTTGGAGCATAAACAATACTCTCTACGCTCACGCCACCAAACGCCCACTCGGAGTATGGTTCGTCCTTCGACTCCTCCGATCACAACCAGTGTTGTCGCCACAGTATCAATGCAAAATTTGTGAACGCCTTAGGTATGTTGTGAGAGATTGTTTGAACCGTATAAATTTGCAATCTATCTCATCTTGCCAATCTCACCACCAATCTTATATACTAATTAATTTATCACCCAATCTCCCATGTGGGACGCTATATTCCAATAATAAGCAGTGAATGAGATTGGATGAAGTGACATGCTTGAGGAATCTAATTCAATAAGCAGCTTCATGAATTTTTTATGAATGACAAACTAAATCCCATGAATTGATTGCTTGCTCACATAGATGGCGATGTGATAATATCACGAAGAGGAGTTTGGTGTGGAAAAACCATTCTCATTTCTAGTGCCCCCGTACCGCCTGGATCCCACGAGTAAATCGAAAGTTGGATGTACATTGGATCTAAGGATACTTGCAAAAAGAGGGAGAACTGCGAGGAGCCAACCCTAGTACGAGAGGACTGGGTTCAGATAGAGTCAAAGGTACAACAGATAACGCTGCCTACACGCGAATTCGCTTTAGAGGCCGAGCGATCTCAATAAATTTCACTACCTATGGGGCATGAGGTGGCCAAACCCACATGCCTCCTACCAATAAGAGGCATGGAGATGTTGGGAGGTCCCAGTTTCGATTCCTGTCTCCGCCTCTTCATTTGAGTGAAAAACCAAGTCTCACTATTCTTTCTACCACTAGGTCGAGCCGGTCGGCGCAAACCGATTTATGTAGTTTGTGCGCTTTGTCAACTAGTTCACGAACCCAGGGTTTACAATAAAAAATGGCCCCTTATAAAAAAAATTAAATAATAAACTTAACGAAAATTCATCCTCCAATAAGAATATCATAACTATAACCTAAAGCGGAGGTTAAAAAAATTATCAAACGACACATGTCACTTTTAGATTGGACAACACCACCCCCTTTTTTTAAAACTAATCTTTGACAAAATAACCATTAATTTAAAAAATAATCTTTTATTTTAGGATATGAAATATAGGAAGATTATTAAGATATTTTTATGTCATATGTTATACAAATATTAGGATATTTATTTTATTTTTAGATAGAATGCATATGCTAGGTTTAGATATTATGTTCATATTTTTCTAAATATGTATAGTTTTTAAAAAATATCTTTACCTATATCAATTTAATCAAAATTTAAAATAGGAAAAATGACTCTAAATAATCCCAAGTATCAACTTTGAACCAAAAATAATCCCAACTTTAAAAATCACCGCCAACAATACCAACTATCACAATATTAACTCAAAACGATACGAAGCCACTTTCCGATCAGAAATCCGGCGAGATTGCTGACATGGCAATCGGAATCCTACGTGGCAAAACTAATATTTTACTTTTTTTTGAGCCATGTCATTTTAAAAAGCCAAGTCATTAAAATTTTAGCATAATAAAAAAATCATAAACTAATCAGGTTCCAAATATTAAAATCTGGTTCCATTTCCCTCAAAAAAATCAAATGACAAGCACGATATTATTCAACCCAAATTAAAACTTAAATTAAAACCAAAACTCAAAGGAAAAAAAGTTAATTAAGAAGAACAAGTGATTTACGTACATCACCCATCCATTCAAACTTGCAAGAAGAACAAGCGACGAACATCGGGGGCACGTTTGTACAAACATCGAACACTCGTGGACTTCGAATCTCTATCTTATGTGTGATCAAGTAAGTATTTCGAATTTACAGTAGTTAGGATTTTGGGATTTAAAGTGAAAATTTTAGAACGAGTTTAGGGTTTTTTAGTTGATATGTTTTAGGGATTCCAAATGTTTTGAGAATTTGATCAATTTTGATTGTAGTTGGGGGTCATATAGAACAAAGAAGTTTGTCGATGCTTTAGAGCACACCACCTGTTTGTTGAAATACCCCAAAGAATAACTTGTCTAAGTTTCAAGTGCTTGTTGTATTAGTTCTACATGTCCATAAACCAATCTGTTTTGCTTTTCAGATTAATGAATATACTTGATTGTGGTCGTATGGATACTCCAAATGCCATTGGAAGCAATCCCATTGAGGATGAAAGGAGGGAACTAGAAGAATCTGATGAAGAAGATGATCTGGACTGGAAAGAATTTGATGATGCTTCTGCTGAATATGAGTCTCAAGATGAAGACTCCAATGATGATGAATCTGATGAGGAAGAGGCTATTGAGAATGAATTTGGTGGCGAGGATGAATCTGACAAGAATAAAAGGCGATTGACTAGGAGTTTCGAAGGCAAAAAAAGTTTTATATGAACTTGAAGAATCATCTGAAGAAGAAGAGGTGGATTTCATTGGCTTGAATGCACGTGAAATGGATACTTCTGATGAGGAGTTTCAAATCGTAAGACATAGAGTAATTGAATACAAAGCAGAAGTTGAGAAGCAAATGGAAGAGCAATTGAGTGAATATGAAGACTCCGACGGTGACATGAAAATCATGTTTCAAAATGAAGATGATGACATTGCCAAGACAAGGAGGAGAACAATAAGCAAGCTGACCGTTGGTCCAAAAACAGATTTTAAGAAATTATGGTGGGAAGTTGGTTTGAGATTCCCAAACATTGTTGTATTTAAGGAAGCTGTAAGAAGGTATGGTATCTTCAATGGCTATAGTTTGTCATTTGGTGTGTCTAACAAACACATGGGAAGAATTGGAGTGAAGTGTAAGGAAGGTTGTCCATTCTACCTTTATGCATCATGGCATCAAAGAGAGAGTTGTTTGATGGTGAGAAAGGTTAAGATCGAACACACTTGCATTAGAGACATGCAACGGAATCGGTTGCTTACATCGAAATGGCTTGCTAAAGAATATTTGGGGCGTTTTAAAGAGAACCCGCAATGGGGAGCAAAAGCCATAATGGATAGTGTGAGGAGGAGGTATGGTGTTATCGTTCAAAAGTGGATTGCATACAAGGTAAAGACGTCTGCTTTGAAAATGCTACATGGTTCTGTAAAACAGCATTATAACAAGGTTGGAAGGTACATTGAAGAGTTAAGAAGAGCAAATGTAGGAAGTACATTTGAGTTAGTTACAATCCCATCAAACCCTCCAACATTTGAGAGATTTTTTGTGTGCTTCAAGGCATTAAGAAGTGGATTCATTAAAGGTTGTAGAAGATTTATATGCTTGGATGGATGTCATCTGAAGACATTCTTGGGTGGTATCTTACTTGCTGCAATTGGAAGAGATGGAAACAATCAAATGTTTCCAATTTGTTGGGCTGTTGTCGAGGGAGAGACTAGAGATAGCTGGGAATGGTTTCTAAGTCATTTGAAGTTTGAATTGGAGGGGACAAATGGTGAAGGATACACCTTCATGTCTGACCAACAAAAGGTAAGATATAATTTTTGTTTTTTCCTTCTATGTAAGTGATATACTTTCTTTTTTTTGGGTAAGAATTCATAAAATTTCATGTCGACTCTGCCTCATTTCTGCTACAGCTAATTAATACTACAGCCAACAACCAGCAGCCAGCAACTACTCTTTCTCAAAGTTGTTGTTGTTTTATAATGAGTTACAAAATCAGAAATTCAGCTGCCAACAGGCATTATCAGCAGACATTATAAAAAATACAGCAGCCAGCAACTTAAACTCTTTACAGTTGTGCAAAAAATTTAGCTTAAGCTTCATTACTTAAGCTTGAAAAGCAAACACATAAAATCTTCATTGCTTTAGCTTGCAAAACTTCAGCCAGTTGTGCAAAAAAATCAGCTTGTGCAAAATACAGCAGCCAACAACTTAAACTCTTTACAACTGTGCAAAAAATTCAACTTAAGCTTCATTACTTAAGCTTGAAAAGTAAACACATAAAATCTGCATTACTTAAGCTTGTGCAAACACATAAAATCTTCATTACTTAAGCTTGTGCAAAAAATTCAGCTTGTGCAAAAAAAAATCAGTAGGCATTATCAAAAATGCAGCAGCCAGGAACTCATTGTCATATATAACAGAAAATTCAGCAACTCATAACTACCACAAATCCATAGAATTCAACAACTCATTACATAAACTTCCATAGAATTTCCAATTCTCATTACATAAGCTTACACAAACTTTCAAACTCTTCATCAACACAATCACAGACATAACTACCACAAATCCAAGTACAACTTTCATGACTAAATTATCTCGTTGGATCTTCATAATATCATTGCTCAAATCCGATTGATGCGAGTTATGGGTCGTAGAGGTTCCACAATCTTCATGAATTCCCATCCTTGAAGTACTTGCATTGGCTCTAAAATAATAAGTCCCATCCTCCCATTTGAAATATTTGCAACTCTCACCCATCTGTAATACAAACAGAAATTAAATCAGCTCAACAACCTAAGAAATTTTAAGAGTGATAAAAACAAAGAGCCTATCTTAGCTTCCAACAATGTATGAGTTGTTGCAATTTATCTATTGATGATCAAATTACTAATGTGTTACCCATTTTAAATGTTTCCCCCATATTGAGTGAGAGAGAATACGACAAATCTAAGAACCTCCATCATTTGTGCAATTTATCTATTGAAGGCTAAATGCTCTCAGTTCAACTGAGCATAATATTATGCTTAACATCAATCAACTGTGCACGCTTGAACAAGACAAATCCACACCAAAATTTTCTTAATTAAACTTTTCACACATCCAATTACCCAAAAAAATTACAAACCCTAATCTAGAAAACCGAAATTTACCCCAATTCAGAAACCCTAAATCTACAATTGGCATAATTTAATGAGAAATTTTAAAACCTTACCTTCCATAAGGGACACCCATAGAATTTCTTCCCCGAATTTACAGTAAATCGACATTTTTGTAGCGTTGCAGGGAGGCCATGGACGCACGTCGGAGCTGTGAATCGAGCCCCTCTTCTAATCGAGTTCGAGCTGGCATGGGAGCTTTCGTGTCCCCAACCTTCCATCTCTCTCCTTGGTGGGTGTGCCTTCGATTTCTTCTTCTTCGTTTGATTTGAACGCGTCGATGCTCTTCTCCTTCTCTGTTCTTGTTTATCAATAGTTCTTGTTTACCTGATATACTTCTATCTCCTCTTCGATTTTTTTGTTATGAGAATAAATGTGGGAAGTTGTCGTTTGATTTTATTTTATTTTTGATTTTAAGGCTAAACTTTAATACTAACTAGATGGAAATGAACCTATTAGTTTATGATTTTTTTATTATGCTAAAATTTTAATGACTTGGCTTTTTAAAATGACATGGCACAAAAAAATAAGTAAAATATTAGTTTTGCCACGTAGGATTCCGATTGCCATGTCAGCAATCTCACCGGATTTCTGATCGGAAAGTGGCTTCGTATCGTTTTGAGTTAATATTGTGATAGTTGGTATCGTTGGCGGTGATTTTTAAAGTTGGGATTATTTTTGGTTCAAAGTTGATACTTGGGATTATTTTGAGTCATTTTTCCTAAATATATAAATAAATAATTTTATAATTCCGTAAAACCCCGTTCAGGACACGAGAACTAAGACTAGTTCAGGTCTAAATAACAAAAATAAAATAACAAAAAAAGATTAGTATTGAATTTTTTTGGGCCCAATAAGAATTCTGATGACACACAAAGCTCAAAGATACAGCCCAATTTTACACGGGCGTCTCCCAGCAGGGCCAGGGTTGTTTTTGTTTTATCTTTTCCATCGGTAAAATCGACGGGAAAGAGAGGGAGAGAAAACAAGGAAGAAAATGGCTAGACTGAAGAAGAGCGTCGGAGAAATGGCTTTCAACGCCGGCGGTGGCCTTATCAACTGGTTTCCTGGCCACATGGCCGCCGCCACCCGCGCCATACGAGACCGTCTCAAGGTCGCCGACTTCGTAGTCGAAGTCCGCGACTCTCGCGTTTGTCTCTTGCTCTACATCCCTCTTTCTCTGTGGTCTAACTACTTTCTAGGTTTCGAATTGATTTATTTTTTCTGTTTGCAACAGATTCCGCTGTCTTCTGCAAACGAAGACCTTCAGTCTATGCTCGCTGGGAAGAGGAGATTGATCGCTCTTAACAAAAAGGACCTTGCAAATCCCAACATTATGCATGTAATCTTCGATACCGTATCTTCCTGGAGTTTCTGATCGTTTTCTAGCATGAATTTTTCTGTATATTGGCTATTTGTTTGAATTTGTGCAGAAATGGATTCATCATTTCGAATTGTGCAATCAGGATTGTATTGCCATTAACGCGCACAGCAAGAGCTCGGTTAAGAAGGTTTTTTTTTTTATAGCTGTCGTTGATGGTTTTTGCTGATAATTTTTCTAAATGGAAGGTTATAACCTTATAGCGTGTAAGGTGAAAAGAAGCTAAAAATAGGTTATGATGATTTCTACATAGTTTTTCAGGGTTAAGGATTTGAAGGTTTTTAATTTAATTTAGTTTTCTTGTACTTAACCCAATTTTAGGATGATTAGTTTTTTTGTATTCATTGTTCGGACAAGTTAACTGGCTGATACTTTTGAACTTTATAGGACCTTTATAATTAGCCATCTGATCGTTGGGTTTCTATGTCCCAGCTTCTTGACCTTGTGGAGTTCAAACTCAAAGAACTTATAAGTAGGGAACCAACTCTTCTGGTCATGGTTGTTGGTGTTCCCAATGTTGGCAAGTCTGCTCTCATTAACTCAATCTATCGAATTTCCTCTGCACGCTTTCCTGGTAGGATCTCACAATAGTTTGATTTTTTTATTTTTTTTTTGTCGTGAGCTTACATGTTTCTTCTATGTAATTGATCACCAATTAGTGCAGGATAAGCTTAAACGTGCAACTGTGGGACCTTTGCCTGGAGTTACACAAGACATTTCTGGATTTAAAGTGAGTGCACTCTTATTTATCCCTTATTTCTTCTTTTATTCATAGAGGAACTGCGCTTTCTATTTTATTACTATGTTCATATAGCAAGGCTTGTGTGTTGCTTCTAATGGTTACAATGTGATAGTTGCGATGTAGCATGCTTTGGTTTCTTCTCTTGCATCCTACAATTGCACTAGTGTCTGTTTGGATGCATAAATCTTGCTTTATACAGCATGTTTTATGTGGTGTAATCGTATAACTATAAAGCAATTTTTTTTATAATTGTTGTTTGAATATCCAAATTATAATGCATCACACATCAAACACCACATTTGTTTGCTTTAAATTTGATACTGCATTTTTTAATTTTAATGTCTGATGATGCACAAATCACCTATACTACATGCTATGGACCTAATGCATAATGATGCTTCTAAGTGAACAAATTTTTCTAGACCATGCATCTTTAATTCCCAACTTTATTTCCTAATTGTTTCCTTGTATTTAATCTTCTTTTCTTACCACCGTCCTTTTACTTTCCAAACAGTAATATCATGAATATCTTTTCTCTGATGCTGGGCACCCTATTTATCTTTCTTTGATGCACAGATAGCTCAACATCCCAGTATTTATGTCCAGGACACCCCTGGAGTATTAGTTCCCAGTATACCTGACATAGAGACTGGTCTAAAGCTAGCCCTTTCAGGTCTATTTTTCTGCTGAATGATTTTTATTACACTTAGTTGCAAATATATCATGTTAGGTAACTCGGACCTGTTTTCTTAACTTGCCATTCTTCGTGTCTAATAGGATCAGTGTAAAGTGTCATATATAAAAGAATAATCAGGCTGAACTGTCTATCTCTGACATAATGTTGACGAAAAATTCTATGGGTTTAGCCATTTTTCACATCTGAGGTGTGTTCATTGATGTCTCAAAAGGTTGTATCAAGGATTCAGTTGTGGGTGAGGAGCGTATTGCTCAATTCCTACTAGCCATTTTAAATAGTCGTGGAACCCCGCTTCATTGGAAGCGATGGAGTGACAAAAAAATTGAAAGACTTGAAGACAACTCAGTCGATCAGCATCAGTTTGATCTTAAAGACCTTCTGCCAAGCAAGAGGAAACCTCCGGAGAACTCAGCTGTCTATTACATTGAGGTAGTCTTTTGATGTTTGACGTCAAATATATTCCCGTGCAGCTTTATTTTCCATTTATGTCCACAGCAGGTTTTAAATTTTAATTTTTTTATTATTTTTTTTGTAAAGGATCTCGTGACAGAAGTACAGCGCGTGTTATTCACATCTCTTTCAGAATTTGATGGGGACTTGGAAGATGAGAATGACATGGAGGTTATTATTGAAAGGCAGTTTGAACTGTTACAGAAGGCGCTCAAGATACCACTTAATGCATCAGAAGCTCGTTCTCTGGTTTCAAAGAAGTTCCTCACCTTATTCAGGACTGGTAAACTTGGCCCTTTCATACTTGATGACGTTCCCTAGTTAGTAAACCAGGTTTTTGGAGATTTTAGCCTGGTTGAATTGTAAGTGTTGATTAACTTATGATTGATGCTTGCATTCTGTGGTGTTTCCATGCTGGTTTTAGCTGTGGTCCTTGTATACCTTAACTTTGCACCTTAATATATGTGAAACACAGTGTAATTGTTATATAGACTGGTTGAAAATGTTTCCTTGTCTTCCATATGTAGTGTTGTTATCCTTGTATTCTTGACCAAAAAAAAAGTGTTATCCTTGTACTTCTCTAGCTCTCCCATTCTGTTGCAAGTTGCAGCTGATTCGAGTATGTTGATGTGATCAATTTTGATGTAAGATGATCTCTTTGGAGATGTTAGCTAAAATAAATAGTATAAAAGTGCTTCGAGTATGCATTAACTAAGGCCTCAAATGCATGTTTACTAGTCATCATTATCAACAACTTGCGACGTTATCATTAGGGTATGTTTGGATAACATATTATAGTTTGCATTATAATGCAAGATTTAATGTGAAATTTAGGGGTGAGTATCGGTCCAAAACTGGACCGGATCAGGACTGGGACCAGGACCGAGTTTCCTTAATCTTTGGACTAAGGACCGGACCGGAATTTCCTGTCCGGTCACGAGTACGGTTCGGTCCGGTCCACTTTCGGACCGGTTTTGGACCTGGAGATTTTTTTTTAATTAATATTTTTTAAAGAAAAAAAATTTGTTTCTATTGAGAAAATTTATATATTATTTACGAAAAAAATATAATGTTATGAAGTATATGCATAAAAGTGAAACTTAAATAATAAAAATTAAATTTTATAACATAAGAAATATTATTTATGTATAATTCATATTTTTATTTTTAAGAAAGTCGGTCCGGACCGAGACCGCACCGGTATTGGAATTTTAAAATTCAAGGACCGAGGACCAGACTAGTATACCCTCGGTCCAGTCCGGTCCAAACCGAACTTTGCCCAGCCTAGTAAAAACATTAAATCATGCATTATAATGCAAACTTTTGCATTATAATGCGCGATCCAAACAAGCCCTAATTGTTACGTTCTTGCCTTTTTGTGAAACGTGCTTCGATCACATGAATGGGGCATATGTTAGATGGATGGAAAGAAGCCAAGGTCTTATGAACATCCAACCATATATCTCAATGTAAGAATTATATATATATATATATATATATCCATATATAAGAACTTATACGAATGCACAAACTCCAACGGTAAAATAGGTTAAGGCCCCTTTCGGCACCAGAGTTTTGGAGCGGAGCTGAAGTAATCAGGCTACCTTTCATGGAGCTTGGCGACTAGCGGGAGTATCTTGTTCCAACGTGATTTCGCTCGATTTCTCCAGCTAGCATGACAAAATGGAAAAGCTCCATTTCCTGCTCTGAAATACCGAACAGAGCCTAAAACATAAACCACCAAGTAGAGCTTTATTGTGGTGGTCTGCGTGATAAGATCATTGTGTCAAAAAAAAAAAAGAATGATTCAAATTGTGAATCGTATTTTTTATAAAAATAGACCATTTTAAAAATAAAAAAGATCAAATGGCATTAGAGCTATCAAAAGCTGACCTAACCCGACCCAAACCGCCCGATAATTTTAGCGTCAAGACCCAAAAATTTAAATCCGAAATCAACCAAACCCGATAGAACCCGAAACCCGTTGGTTGACCGATTTAGTATATTTATAGAATTTTTAAAATTTATTTTGAAAATTATAATTTATTTTATTATCAAAATAAATGAAAATAATATATTATAATTAAATATTATTATTTATTTAAAAATTGGCTTTAAAAATCATTAAAAAAGATATTTTAGACCCATTGGTCAACCAGACCCGACCCAAAACCCATAACAACCTGACCTGATTGACCCGTGACACGTAACAAAACCGAACCTGATTTAACTCGAACCCTAAATGACCGAACCCGCTCGACCAGACCCAATTGATAGGTCTAAATGGCATCATTTTAACATTTTTACAAAATATAATTAGTGATATTATTTTAAGAAAAAAAATGTAAATTAAAATATGGGTTAATTATGGGTTTGGTCCTAAACCATTTCTACTCGTTCTATAACAGTCCCAAACCTTATAACATACATATTAATCCTGAATCTTTTTAAATTGTTTATTGATTAGTCATTTGGTTAATAATTTTAACCATACTCAACCCTAATGTTGATGTGTCATGATGAATTGGCATTTTTAACGTGTCTTTCTTTTTAAATTATATTATTTCAATTGGTTTTAACCTTGTAAATGCAAAATTAGGGTTTTTGTAAATCAATTTTGGGGGGAGGAAGATGCGATGAGGCGACAGACGCGGTCGATAAGGGAGGAATCGAGTCTTTGGCAACCGAACTTGTCGATCTTCCCACCGTCCTTTCTATAGGCACCTCCCATTGGTTCACCACATATTCTTCTTCTTCTTCCTTTAGATTTTGATATTCTTTCTCCATCTCTCATTGCTACCCCGCCGATTCCGTTTATATTTTTAAAGTAAACTTGAGTAATTCTTGTCGCAGTCGGTATCGGTGTCTGTGGAGGAGGAATTTCGTGGTAGTGGAGAAGCTTTTGATCTTGTCGTTGCCGATGTCTACTGTGGAGGAAGTGTTGGGAAAATCATCACCTACTAGCAACAATAGCGGCAACACAGACCCACAAGAGAAAATACAAACAAACAATAACAAGAACACAAGGGATTTGTTGACCCAGTTCGTCAAAATGACTACGTTTGGGGGCACTACCAAGCCAGGGATATCCACTAGATCTGAAACTTACAAGGATTACAAGACTTGTCAGTCTAACCTAATCTCTCTAGCGCTCTGATTTTTTCCCCTCTCTGCTCTTTGTTTTTCAGCACACCAATTACAATAACTATTGATAGGTTTAAGTAGAAAACAAGAGGCCAAAAGAACCCTAGAAACTCGTGCAACTTGGAATTGCGCCTCTTGCACCATCAAAAGCGCGCCCGCGCTTTAAGCATGACATCCTACGCAATTCAATTCCGTTGTCGCGGTAATGTTCACCGCGGTTGCGCTACTGTTCATCCGACTTGCCTTTCTCTTCTTTTCGGCCTAAATCGAATCAGGCTTCAAAACCTAACAGGAAGAGCTATTGATCGCGTTGTCACCACGGGTTGTGAAGGTGAAGGAGCTACCAGTTTCGAAGGGTTCAGAGGCGGTGGAGGACCCGCCCCTGGTGGCTATCTTTCTAGTGTTATAGGCTCGTCGGAGAAGCAACACGAAGAATTGTCGGTGATAAGGCGCTCGTTGTAACACCCCTATTTTACAACAATGGGTATTACCGCCAGTGACCTCAGACTTTACCGTCCAAAGTCACCCAAGGCTTTTAGAATGATATAGAACACTTAAAATGCGGAATAAAACATAATACATAAGTCGGAAAACATGCTCCCGAAGGAGACTTAGTTCATTACAAAATGTCTTACATTGTCTTTAATTTTAGGATTACTTGGAAACAAACACCAAATCCATTATGTCTCGGAGATAAAGTAGTATAAAAACCAAAATGGAAATAAAAGTACATCTTGAGCGATCTTGACTTCCTTCACTTCCCTTCACTTCGCCTTGCTATGATTTCCTGAATCTGACATAATTCGCGAGGGGCGATAGAATGCCAGACAAACATGCGGAAAGAAGAATTAGTCTAGGAGACTAAGCAAGCGGGAATAGAACTTCCCGAGGGTAATTTGGTAATTTCAACTTATCGGTGTAATGAGAGTAAAAAGGGTTGTGTTTATGAAGGGCTTGATTATGTGGAGCTAAGATACGAACGATAGCGATAGCATATCCAAAAGGGATAGCTTGATGAGCAAGAGAAGCACTACTAGATTGTAGTCTTCTTTAGAATTAGAAGTATGTTGGGAACATTCATTTATTCAAACAAGTCAAACACCACTCGCGCCCAAGCGGACCGAGGGCCGGATCGATCATTTGAGACCGGTCCGGTTTGGTATCTTAATTGTGCTTTAGCACTTATCTTATTTAGTGACAAAAGACATTCGATTTCATTTATAGTTTATAAGAGAATGTGGTGGGACACGGATAATCCGAGCCACCCGAGGGAAAACTCCATTTCCCGGCACTTAGCTAGAGTGCGCTCATCCCTCCTTGCAATCGGAGCGGATGGGATCATGATCCCGAAAGTCGTACTTCAAACGTGTAGGCACTTACGACTTAGTGGGGTTATGTAGAGGCGTTGGCTAACCCACGCCCATTACTAGTTCGACATTGATCTCGAAACGAGATCGTAACAATCAAGATAATAACCACACTAGCATAAATAATCCTAACAAGGAATATATATATAAAGCAATCTATGCTAACAATAGTCGTTACTTCTAGCAATCGATATTTCCTAGATTCATTTTATTTAAGCATACAAGTCGTTCCCAACATCGAGAAATAGTATAAAGACGGATATAAAGGGCACAAGGGGAAATTCCACTTGCCTTAGCGTAATCGAGTTTAGCAACGAGCTTTTGACGAAAATTAGGCGAGTTCCTACTACGAGCGAGGATTCCGACCTAATGATATGGAATTTACGAAAAAGCTCAAAACACGATTTTCATTTTAGAGTTCGAATTACCTCTTATACTATTTATAAGAGGGTTTAAGTTTCTAAATTATTATAATAATAATTTAGAAAGTCATTTTCCTAAAATAATAATATTCCTTTATTATTATTTTAGTTTTGGTAATATCCTTATTATTCCTAAAAAATCTTTATTAAAATAATTATTAACTTAATTCTTTTAAAAGAATTGTATTTACTTTCATAATTCTTATTACCTAAAAATATCATAATCATAGTTACTCTACTTGGAAGTTTCCTAAAGTAGGAATTCCTAATTGCTTGATTAGGTAACTTACTATTATTACTATATGTTGCACTTTCTTTATTTATAATATTCCTAGAATCCTTTTTATATTATAATGTTTATAAAAATATCCTCATGTCTTGTATAAGACTCCCTTATTGATATCTCACCTTATGATCATAAACTATTATTTTAATATTTTTATTTTATAAACTAATATTTACCTTATATAAAAAGGTTTCCTTTTCAAACAATTCACTTATTCTATAAATATCTTAGAATATTTGTAATATTCTACCTAACATATTTAATTCACACTTTGGTCTTGTGACTAAACCTTATACTTAGAGGTTATTTAAATTTTTCCCATTGTCTTTCTAGTACTAAATCCACTTAAAATAATATATTTCCATGATAAATAAATCAAGGTCAACTAGAGTCTATGTCATCAAATCTTTGGACAATAGTACTATTTTTTTATAGATCTCTCATCCATTCTTTTTATTTATATTTATACTAAGACCTAAGTCACCAACATATGTTATACTAAAATTTATATATGTACATATTACTAGAAGTCCTTATTTCGTAGTAGTTACTACACTTAAAAGTATGCTAATTTCATATTTTTATTTAGTAAAGGGTTTATTTCCTAATTCTATTTATTATGACCAAATTTATAAACATGATATATTCTATAGTTTAGTACATGCATCATAACTTCTAAAGTTCTTATATGATCAAGATGATAATATAAATTATAATTTTGTAAATTATGATTATTTTATACAATCTATTTATAATATGATTGGACATGCAATAACTTTTATCTATTAGAGACTTTATTATTTATTTTTGTATAAAGTTGATAATAGCAATTTACAATCCTATGTGTCCTATTTATTTTATAAATATCTATCTATTTTATAAAAACATACTATCAATATATTAATGCAATTTATTTATATGTTCTAATTAGCTTAAGTTACTATGGTAAATAAGTTTGTTTCTAATATCCAACTAACAAGATCTTTTTACCTAATATTTTTATCCCTTTTGATTTCTAGCCTTTTATAAAATAACTCAATAACTTATAAATACTTAAGTTAATTAAATAAAATAGGATTAGAATTTATACTCTGTATTCTGTGTTTACAGAACACTGGAGAAGAAGGCAGGGGAGAGGACCGGCGGTCTCGGCGGCGCAACCAGGGACGGCGACGGCTCCGGCGTCAGCAGTGGCGGCTCGGCGGTGGTCCGGCGGTTCAGCAGTGGTGGGTCGGTGGTGTCCGGCGGCTCCAAAGGGAAGGAAAGAGGGGAAATTGTGGTGTTTTTGGATGGAGAATTGATCTTGAAGAGGCTGATTTTTTGAGGCACTACAGAGCAACTTTAGCAAGAAGGAGAAGAATGGATTGAAGTGTGAGTGTAATGGTTGATGGGAGCCCCTATTTATAGCCAAGGTGGGTGAACTTGGCAATCCATGTCCATGGCTATGGACCAATGGAGGATGAGAAGATGGTTCATCATTGGGCAAAAGTGTGCTTCCTTGGTGATGATGGTAGGTGATGCAACTATGGTGAGTCTTGCAAGGAAGGAGAGGTGGAGGAAGCATGCATTGGAGGAGGGTCTCATCTTACGTAACTCACATCAGACATAGTCTGATGTCTATTTTTTTTTGTAGAAGAGAAGGTTAATTTGGTTTAAGTTAATTAGAATGGTGTGGTGTAGTAAGAAATTGCAATTGGTCTAGTGGATGGGAGTGTGGGGCGTGTGAGGGTAGGATGGAAGAGATCTCGGGTTCAAATCCCGGCTCTTGCATTCTTTTTACAAGGTTTTTGTAATTTGATTTTTAGGCCCTTATGTATTTTATTTTATGAAATAAAATTCACTTCTAAAAATCATTATTTTTAATTGATGTTCTTTTCAATAAATTCCTCACTTTATTAAACTATATCCCTCGAGTTATCTTATTTAAGTTTTCGACTATTTCGCTTTTATTGATACCCTTTTTCAAAGTGTATAGTAGAAATCAATTCGATTAAAATCCTCCTTTTCAATTTAGCAAAAATAATTGATAATAAACTTTATATTATAAAAGCTTGGAATATCGCGGATATTACACTCGTTGTAAACTCGATCTCTTGTTGTTGGCTCTAAAAGAAAAATAAGCAAATGACTAATTAAAAAAATTAAAAGAAAATACACAAATAAAAAATGCCAACTCATCATGACACATAAGCATTAAGTTTGAGTACGATTAAAATTATTAACCAAAGGACTTATTAATAAACAGTTCAAAAAGGTTGAGGAAAAATTTAGAACATTTATAAGGTTCGGGACTATTATAGAACGAGTAGGAAAGGTTAGGGATTAAATCTATAATTAACCCATTAAAATATTGACAAAGCCCCGAGGGGAAATCGACTAACCCAGTTATGCTCTAATTAATTGAGTTGCCCCTTTGTGCCCTTCATAAGTCGTTGAATAAATTAAACAGTGTTATGAAGTCAAAATTTTCCTCCTACAAGTTATCTATCTACACACACAAATTACTTATATCACACATATCATGTAGATGAACAATTGTATAATGTATGATTGGAGGTAAATTGTACAAGGTGAATTATTCACCTTCTTCACCTCCTTATATCCATGCATGAATCATGGAGATTCACATAAGTCTTACTTCACCTTTGTCCTATAAATATGGTCATCATCCATTGTAAAACTTGCACCAAAGTAGAGTAAGAAGTACACTCTCTAAAGTTCTTACTCTCCCTCCCTCTCTTCTAATGATCTAAAAGTTCTTCTAAAGTTGTTTAAGTGTTCTTTCCAAAAAGTTCAAGTGGTCTTACTTTCATAATCTTTTCATAACCAACAGAGATATGTACATTATTAACACACAATGAACCTTTTCGTCCCACACAAGCCGAAATGAACACATGGAATTGGAAAGAACAACTAACATGATAAGTGTGAAATAACACACAAAATCAATAGGGGGACAGTGAGAACAACTAAATTAATAAATTAACACACAATAACATTGTCAAATTTGTACAATTCAAAACAAAAAATCTGTACAATTCAAAACAAAAAAAACCGTAATTATAAACTCACGAATTCAAAATTGAAACCTTGACAATATATTAACAAGATCGAAGAAGAAAAAACATGAAGAAAGTCAAAATCAACAAAAAAAATGTAGAAAGTTAATGAAAATATAAGTGATGGTTCATACGAAATAAATAAAATCAACATATCCATTTGGGTCCTAAAATGGTGAAATCACAAACAAAAGTAGTAAAATGACATGAAATGTAATAAAAAAACACAAAAAAACATTGTCAAATCCATACAATTCAAAGCAAAATAACTTCAAACTCGAAAAAACCCCATATCCAACATTGAAACCCAAAAAAAGAACCTAGATCCATAAAGAAATAAACTCGAATAAGGTCAAAAATAACTACCAAATCCACTTGAAACAAGTGAATGGAGGCCCAAGTGATGACTAAAAAAAACCAAAAATTGCAACAAAAAAGTATAGTATTGTATTTAGGAGGAAGAAGGCCTTAAAACAGATCTAATTTTGGGAGTGAAATGAAAAAAATACCCCTTTGTTAAAAAATTTCACACTAAAAATGCATGCCCCTTCATAACTATAGATTTAGGATATCCAAAGCTCCAAAATTGTTCTCATTAAATGCCCTATTTTATTATAATATAATATTGATGCCAAAAAAGTTTTGGGATTTCACAATATTTGATAAAATTGATAATATTTATTTAAATATAAAAAAGTTTTGGCTCCCACACTACAACTTTTGCCTCCCTAATCTCCTCATAGCCATAAATCGATGTTCTACAAAGTGAACAAGCACAATTCCATTTCATCGCTCCCTTACATACCCCCCACCTCCCATCACAAAACAATAGTTGTCAAACAAGCCTTATAATTGTGGAACTACCAATCCTCATGAACAGCCTTCACCACCACTTTAGTGTTCACTTAATTTAGCAACTATTATACCAATGAATTAAAAATAACAACATGCTTCACTCCTTAACTAACCAGCCACTAGGGATGGCAATGGGGAGGGGAATACCCCATCCCCATTTAGATAATCCCCATCCCCATTTAGATATATGTTCCCATACTCGCCCCATTTCCCATCGAGGATCAAAATTTGTCCTCGTCTCTATCCCCGTTGGGTCCCTGTCCCTGTGGGGGGTCCCCATCCCCGCTTGATTTTCCCCATTTATAATCCCTGTTGGGGATTCCTCATCCCCGTTTGGTTTTTCCCATTTATAATCTCCATCGGGGACTCCCTATCCCCTTTTGATTTTTCCCGCCTTAATCCCCACGAGTTACCCGTTGCATTTTCCATTTACTTTCCTGTACACTTTTTTCAAAAATTATATTGATAAACAAAATTTGCAAAACTCATCAATCAAATTTATATAATTAGCAAGCCTACAATAGCTTCCAAAAACAAATACAACAATAATTTTGTAAATCCTATGATCATACCATTCATATGCATCAAGTACATAATATAAGGATAGTTGAATTACCAATAACTTAACAAGAGATTCCCAATAGTTCCCCCAACGGGGATTCCCCACAGGGTTCCCCAATGGAGTCGGGGTCGAGTCGGGGGGTCGGGCGGGGACACCTATCCCACCTCAGTCCCTATACCCTTACGGGGAATTACTTTTCCCCCATAATTTCCACCATCCCCACTAAAAATCCCCATCCTCATACCCATAACGGGGAATCCCCGCCCCATTACCATCCCTACCAACCACAATGGCAAGCTTAACCACCAATTTAGCGATCACAATAGTGAAGGCGATAAAGGTTGCATTCAATTATTTACTATGTGATATTTCTCCACACTATATTTGATAAATTTGAAATCTTGTCTCACTCCTTAAATTTGAAAGCATTCACGTTTAGGCGTCTATCTAGCTTTGTCATCGGTAGATAGTCTAGCCAATTTTTTTTAGTATAGGTTGCACGACCAATATGATGTCACATATATTTCTATTACATTAAGTATAAATATTGAAATACAATCATCAATCTCAATGTGATGTGATTCTGTTCCATCACGAACAAGAAAACCAGTCGTGAACCGACACCAACGTCGAGGGTGCACCTCGTGGTGATGTTGAGCCATTTCGATCGGGCACTTTTCAAGCTCTGTTGGGCTATCTTTTGGGAGGGAATCCTACTCATCAAATGAATACCAACGACACCAAGAACGCCCATGAAAGGTGTCTTGAGCTAGCCAAGTGTCGAGAGTCTCCTTTTAACGCGGTCACGATGGCGTTGTGATGCTCGGTTTGTGTTTATTTTGAAGGCCACGTTTGTGTGGTTATTTTATGAATGTAAGGATATTTTATCAATATTTGGAAACATTAGTTCATTTTGAAAACAACTCCTTATTTGTGGGAGCTTGTGGTTAAACGCGTATGTGGGATTAAAAGGGTGAAAGACTCCTTTTCTCCTTAGGCAAGATTGATGCAAAATTCTAAATCTTTATCTCTCCCTTTTGAAAACTTTTTTCATCGTTGTTTTTGAATCAAAATTCATATTTTGGTTCCTTGTATTGTGAGTCATATCAATCCGAATCTGAAGTTAGATCGTGGTGAGTCATATCCTCGATCGATTGATCTTCATAGTTCCAGTTAGATTCAATTCAAGGTGAGTCATATCCATGAGTTTTGCTTGTCCATATCCAATCCTCATTTCGCCATCACCATCCACTTTTGCATCACTTTTAATCCTCAAAATCACCAGCTCATCCTCCATCATACTCTAATCCACCAATCCTCTTCAAAACCTCAATCAAAACAAGTCGAAATCCTATCATGGTGGTTCCTGCGACCTTTCAGTGCTAAAGCAATGACTTTCGAACCACAAAAGATTTTGAACTCAAATTTTAAGGGATTCAAGAAGACTCGTAGATCTAACTTTGGGATTTGGAATCATCCAATTATGAGTTTCAAACACGTGCACCGAGTTGCATCTTTCCTTGAAGTTTGCCTTTGGATCAAGCGTCGGGATTGCCTTGCACCACCTCATCAACAAGATCCCATAAATTGATGTTCCATAGATTGAACAAGCACAATTCCATTTCGTCGCTCCCTTACATATCCCCACATCCCATCACAAAACAAGACTTGTCAAACAAGCCCTATAATTGTGTAAATACCAATCCTCATGAACCACATTCACCACCACTTTAGTGTTCACTTAATTTAACAAGTATTATACTATTGAATTAAAAATAACAACATGCTTCACTCCTTAACTTACCAGCCACAATGGCAAGCTTAGCCACCATTTTAGCGATCACAATAGTGAAGGTGATGAGGGTTGCATTCAATTATTTACTATGTGATATTTCTCCACACTATATTTGATAAATTTGAAAGCTTGTCTCCCTCCTTAAATTTGAAAGCATTCACGTTTAGGCGTCTATCGAGCTTTGTCACTGGTAGATCGTCTAGCCAACATATTTTAGTATAGGTTGCACGACCAATATGATGTCACAAATATTTCTATTACATTAAGTAAAAATATTGAAATACAGTCATTAATCTCAATGTTGTGGGGTGAATCATACATAGAAGTATTACATTACAAGATGGTCAACTAAGTTAAATGACGTTTTTTTTATTCTTTTATAATACAACAACATTTGGAAGTATCTGGATCACAAAAAATAGGGCGATGACCATACCCTTCCTTGTCACACATTGAAGCACATTGAGCTTGTGAAATGCATTTTCCGACATTTTTGCAGAATTCTTCTGATATTAGTTTTCTTCCTTGCTCTACATGTATTGAAGATGAAAAAAATTTATTATAAATTCTTAAATATTAATAACAAACTCACATCATGAAAAAATACCTTGACTAATAAAAAATCCTTAGAAATATAATTAAATGTAGATTAGTTTTTTTCCTAAACAATTGTGAAAAATTGGTCTATTGTGTCAATGTCTTGATAGAACTTCATATATATCTTACATGAATTCATAAATCTAAAAAAACTATTCCAATCTAAGATACAATCAATTCATTGATAATTTAATTTCTAACATCATCAATAGAAGACTCTGGTTTGGGTGGCCATTGTTTGGCATCTAAATCGTACATAACCAAAAGCAAATCGTTAAAATAAGAATAAGATATTATTAGTGTCACTTACCTGCCATGACACCGGTAGCAATGATAAGGAAGGAGAACATGAGAACGAGAAGCTTCCTATGCGCCATTGAAGTTCTTTCCTTAGAATTTTTGTTGTTTTTTTCTTGTTCTTCTAATATCGATTTTTCAAAACAAATTTATAAACAGAACATATGATAAAAAATAGGAATAGCCTATATAATGTAATTGCCAAAAATCTCTTCTCATTGAAAATTTCTCGATTAATGTTTGGCCATGGTTGTGGTTTGTAACTATTAGCATGCTTTTTTCTACACGTGTCCAACCTCTATAGATGATCTCTCTCTTAAATTCTTAGACTTTTCTTAAATATTACCTTACACATTAATTGGCCCGTAAAACCCCAAGTAGAAATCAGCTTTCATAGAGGGCCCAATGCCAAAGCGAGATTCAACATAGGTAGATCCTCCTAAGGGCTACCTCCTGAAGAAAGTAGACAACTAGGTTAAGGTTGTTGAGGGGAGCATTGCTGAGGAGGTCTCAAAGGAGATCAACACTCCAACATTTGAGTTGTTGAGTTCGACAAGCATAATAAGCAAAACTCCAATCAATGGATAATCCAATCCTTAATAAAAAGAAAATAGAGCATTCTAAAAGTCCACTCAACTCATTATCCATTCAATTATATTCCTTCGTTTGTATTCAATTTTAAAATATAAATTGAATGTAATTATTTTTCTAGAGTTTCATATTGAGAGACTTACATTCAATTTCTACAACTTAATTGAAGATCCTCAAACCTATGTTTAGCCATTACCTAGCTCGGTTATGAGCTCCTCGAAAAGGAAAGAAGTGATTTTGATCATTTTGTTTGCCCAAAGCACACACCTACCATTTAAATGTAAATATCAAGAGTAGTCTTGATTATTGTGTTTTAATAATTAAATGTGTAAAATGGCCATAAACAAAAGCAAAACTCCACTACTTAGCCCTTTGATTGAATATGATACTTGTAATGTTTACCAATAATAAAAATGACAATTTTGTGAAATAAATGAAAAATAGTGTGGAAATTAAGATATTGACCCATAAAATTTGTTATTTATCTGAATAATCAATTTGTACTATATCAGTGCAACATCGCTTGTGAGTTTGTTGATTCTCGCATCTAGGACAATTCATCGGTCATTTCTATGCCCTACACCTACACATATCTCCTCCATCAGTCTCACTCGAATTTCACATCAAAACGGAACAATAAATCATCTACAAACAAGTTAAATGAACAAAAATGGGAGATCATTTCCCCAAACCCATACTTGTTTTCGTAGGTCTTACTGTAACCGGCCTGTCATAGGAGCATAGATTTCTAAGGTGATCATGTAATGAGTAGAAGATGGAGGAGGCATACAAAGATGTAAAGTACCAACAACAAAACTAGGCATATATTGCATGGTGCAAAACACCCTTACCCTTTTTTGCATTACCATACATGATGTCACACCACATTTATTTTGAAAACATATTTGGCCAACTTGGACTAGAATTGATCAACCATGGACTAGAATTTTTTTTTGATAATATTTTAGTTTAATAATAATATTGTTAATTAATTATAAAAATAAATAAATTATGAGTGATGGAGTCAAATGTCTTAAAAAAATTATTTTAAAAATTATTATTTTTATCTAAAAAGGAATAAAAAAATTAAAAATACATAACCACTATGTAGTCCCCCTTATTCTAGTTCGCATTTTTTAAAACAAAAAATCACAATATAAGCTCACTATTACTTTCCTTCTTACTCTCTTGTCCCTTCCTCCTCCCGACTCCTAATTGGCGCGTTATTTAGGCTCTATTTTGTTGGTAGCTTTGAAATTTGCCTCCGACCATGGCCACTCAAGAGCAGTTTCAGAAATTTTCCTCCGACCATGGGCACTAAAGATCGACATCTTCCTCCTTTTGTATGCAACTATTTCACATGCAAAACCATTTGGCACACAAATTTTTTGTTTGCAAAACCTTTTGCACGCATGCTTTTCTTGTACAAAACCAAGTTGCACTCAGGTTTTTTGTGCACAAAACCATCTTTGCACAAAACCATTTTGCATGTATGTTTTTCGTTTGCATAACCACTTTGCACAACTTTAGCACACGTCGTAATTGAATTGCAAAACTTCTTTAAAGACTCATTTTAACATTGAACATACCATGTAATGTCTACTACGTAAATCATCCTTGGTACTAATTTTATTTTCACTCAATATTTTTCAAGCAATTAGAATTTATTGGGCTTTAAGCATGAAGTAGGGTTAGAGACAATAAGAAAGGAAAAGAGTAAGAGGAAAAGTGAATTTAGGCTAATTTTGCGATTTTTCATAGCTTAAAAGTTGTAAACTAATTTTATGAGTGTTGCATAACATGTCCTAATATTTATACCGGTGCAATGTAGCTTTGGACCAGACCAGAAAATCTGAGGCTGATCCGGTCTTCGATATGAATTTCCCAAAAATTCTGGTCCACCGGTCAGGTCGAGATCTTTTGAACAATCCTAGATAAACATCTCTTTTTATTGTAAGAATATATCTATATAATTTGAGGATGAGTGCCACGTAGATTGCATTAGAGGATCCTAGCTACTCAAGAGTCAAGACAATTGATAGTTAAATTACGATTGCAAATAAAAGTTGATTTTGTGAAGTATTGGCAACCGTAATTTTAAATTAAAATCAGAGAGAGAAAATGGTTATAATTTTCTGAAATGATGTACTCTCTCTTCTAGAGAGAGAAAATCCCCAATTTGAGAGAAAAATTAAAACTACAATATGAACGTTTTCAGATTTCTCAAACTCAAAGCCGAGAAGGTTGAGTTTTTGAAAAATCTTTTACTCAAACTCAAAGCCGAGAAGGCTAAGTTTCATCTTGAGACTCTTGATCAACCTTTAAGGTCGGGAAGGATAAGGTTTCGATGTTGATGGAGCTCTTCTCCTTTGTGAAAACAGGAAGTTTTTGGATCTATTTACAGAAAGCATGTGGATCTCTTGTTGGAATACGATAATAGTAATTCATGGTATTGGTAAATCTTGCTTCGGATGGTGATAGTTATGATTATATCTTTGGAATCTCGGTATTATCCTCTTCTTCATTTCCCTATTCTTCCAATACCAGAGTTCATATTTTAAGATCAATTTTCCATCCTTGGTCTAACTTCAACATTTTCAAATTTTCGATCTTCTTGATTTAAGAAAATATGCTTGTATTTTGGGACCGCTCTGACCATCCGGCTTCGACAATCGTCGGCTCTTTCGGTTTGGGGTTTTGTCGATCCCGTTGATCTCTGTTTGCAATAATTTTGCATGTTTCTGCCGTTTTCTGACTTGTCGACCCACTTTCTTCTACACTAAAGTTGTGCGTTTAGATCAGGTGATGTGGACTCTTGTCCATCTTGGGTTTTGTTGTGAGATTTTTATGAGCCACGTTTACGTATGTGGTTTTGGTAGGGCTTTTGTGCTTTGGGCTACTTTGTTGGGATGATATGTTTTGGCCCAAGTGTTCAGCTTTGCCCAATATTTTGAGAAATCAGGTTGAAGATATGTGAAGATATACATACTATCATTTTCGTTAGAAGAGGTTGAGATTGTTTTTCAATCTCAAAGTTATTTTCCTCTAGATTTTTTCTAGTTTTTTCTTTGTTGGTTTTTTTTTGTAAATTTGGCCCAAACTCATTAGTTAGGTGTGCGTACTCCTTCGTTTAAGGAGTTAACTTTAGGGTTTCAACCCTCTTCCAACTTGGATCATGGTGGTTTGGAGTTTCCTCCTGGTGTCGCCTAACCGCTTTTAACTTGCACCAGCTTGTCCGGTCATTGGGTTTCTTATCTCTCGATTGTACCAACCATATTTGGTCAATCAAATTTTTAGCTGCTCAAAAAAAAACTTTATAAATGTAAAGTGGATATCTCATTGTGAGGTAGAAGCATTTCTTGTCTCATTGCAAGTCGAAGCTGGGAGATAAAGCTTAACCATGTCAAAAGAGCGGCTAATACTACGGCAGATGCACTTGCCAATCAATGATGTGGTGATCAGATATATTTTAAACAAGCGTAAAATATTAAGTTAATATGTCAGATTTTTTATCGCTACATCATTGATTCCACCGGAAAACTCGTCGGAAAATGAGTTCGGATCGTTTTTGGTTAATATTGCGATAGTTCGTATCGTTGGTGGTGATTTTCAAATTTCGGATTATTTTTTGTTGAAAGTTGATACTTGGGATTATTTTGAGTCATTTTTCCTTATTTTTAATAACACACCTTCTTGTATTCTTAGCAATCTTAGCCATGACATTGTCGCTTCTGCAGAGCATGCTTAATTTTTCCATTTAATAAAATCGCAAAGGCTCTAACCTCCTTTCCTGATCAAAAAAGAAGCATTCCTTGTCAGAAATATCTTTTTTGTAAACTTTATAAATGTAAAGTGGATCTCTCTCTCCCTCTCTCTCTCCCTCTCTCTCTCTCTGTGATCAACAATATATGACAATTTGAAAGAGGGAATTATTGCCGAACTTTTCATATTATGTTTTATACATAGAGTACACACTACTACTTTTCGAGAGATCTAGGCTAACCAAAACCTTACGTAACGAGTGTTACAAAGTGTAGCTTTTAGAGTACGACCACAAGTTTAAAAAACATAGTATAACAGTGCAACTACATAATACATTTACACAGCAAACAAACCACAACCATTTTTGCAACTCAAATTACAGCCCATACTTTACACCAAATTTATATTTATTTTTTTTGAGGAAATAAGCAAACCAAAACGGCAAAACCAAACAACAAGAAATACGTTTATGTCCTCTTGAGAAAAGAGCCCAGAAATAAGAATGATCTAAACTAACCAATCTGTGATTGTAACAATGATTGGTAAAACGATGAAGAGACGGACAAAAAATAACTCACACTCTTCAAGTTTAGATACCAAAATGAATAAGTCAGTATGAACAACCAAAGTTCATATATGAACTGGTAATGATAGTGACCCAAGCCTCATTTTCTTAATAGCACTTAATTTTTAGCTTATTATATTACCAAAGCAGGAAGGATTTAGAACAGATCAAGCTTCTTCTTTTGCACGTCTTGCTTCCATCTGGGTAACTTATAAAAGTCATCCTTTGTCATTCCAAATACTGTCTGAAATTCTTCATCAGATAGATAGGCCTACACAAAGCGAGAAACATGGGAAGTTGTAAATGAACAGATCAGCACTATCTTTCTCGAAATCAAGGATATATATACAAGGGGGACCAACCTCTCTACGTTTGAAATCGATTCCAGTGACAGGATTTTCAGATTTAGCCCTGAGTTGCTCATAAGTGAATGTACTCTGACCACCTTCAGAAGCATTTTCTTCTTGTTCAGCCTGCTCTCTATGTTCGGTCTCCTGGTCATTTGTTTCTGTAGTAGGATTTGTATCACCTGCACTTTCTGTAGCTGCAATTTCTGGAACTTCTTGAGATTCTTCAACTACCTCTGAAGGGTCGCCTTCTACTTGAGTTGCCAGAAAAAAAAAATATTATTTACTTGTTAAATTGAACTGAATAAAAAAAAAAGGACAGGGCACAATCCTTCCTGTTTGGGCACTTAATAAGACAGCAAAGTTGGGTTACGAAACATCATTTTCTCACAATGTTTGTCTTTTAGGTGGGAAAGCTAGGAATAAGTACAGTTTCCATTTTCATTTATATAGATTTAAGGAAACTTTAGATGATTAGAGTGTGATGGGATCTGGTAGAGTTGTGATTTAATACTAGCGGAGTAGGTACAATCTGAGCCATTAAATATAATCTCTAAAAGATTAAATTTATCCCTTTCTCCAATTTTTTATTTTATCATCTTAGGATTCGTCCATTTCTACAAGGGTAATAGTGACTCAGTGAAGACAATTATATATTTGGACAAGAAGAAGATGAATAAACAACCACAGGACCACGGACCACTTATATAAAAAAAAAAAGGGCAAAACAATGGAAGTAGCAAGTAGTAAACAAAATGGGAATGGCGTCACTATATGAATGTGTTTAAAACGAGAAGAGGAAAGAATCATAGGGTGTACCAGCAGGGTTAATTTGTGGTGGTGAAGTATTCCGAAGAGGAGATGTATCAGGTGTCTCTTCTGGCTTCTTTTCAGCAGTAAGGGCTGATGAAAGAGCTGCCAAAGCAGCAGCCCTTTGTGAGCTCTGATTTTTAGTTGATGTCCTAACAACGGCAGGTTTTTTCTCTGGAGATGAGTTGAAAGAGGATGATAAAGCAGCTAAAGCTGCAGCTCTTTGTGTTGCTCCCTCTTGATTTGATTTACTTGGGCCCTGAAACAACAGATTCAGTTAATGCGGTGAATTACAAATATCAAACTGATTCCCCCAGAGGGAGGAGCATACACAGAAAAACATATGATGTAAGAAGGTCATGAAGCACTGAAATGGTAGAATTGACATGGAATACTTTAAGGCATCTTACACTAACAGGTTTATCATCGGATGAAGGGTTGAAAGCAGATGTCAGAGCAGCTAAAGCTGAAGCCCTCTGTGTAGGTCCTCCTTGGTTTGACCCATTAGATCTATTTGCACTCTGCAATAACCAGTATTCATGTTTGTAAGCTCATGCAGGTGGGGGGAATAGAGCCGAATGTTATATCCAAACAATTAGCAACCAAAACTGGGAGTGTACAGCTTATATGCCACATATTGTAGGTATCCCTATGTAAATGTATAATGAACATAACCAGCAGAATTAACTCTTCCTAGTCAGTGCAAATTGAAAGCATCACTTTCCAAACTGAAAATATTTATTCTTTTCTAATATTATTATAAGAATTTCTGTGGAACTAATACACAAGAAATCAGTAGTGCCATAGCATTCTTTCCTATTAGTTTTTAAAGTTATCCAAATTATATATTCCCAGGAAAAAGCTGTGGAGAAGACAAAGTGAAAGAATGAAGAGACAAGATCTAATCATTTTGTTAATAAATGTCTGGTCATCCTAAACATATCAGTAAGGCTGTTAAGCTTAATTGCCTTAATAGTTTTGTCATAGAATACCTCAAGATGTTACAAGATCATTAGTGTTCTTATTTTTTTTGTCCGTTCATCATGGAGATGCGGTGTCAAGTCTCTAAAAATTACTGCCCAATTAGAATATTATTTATCTTTAAAATTCAAATTTTCCAGAATGATCCTACAAAAGAAGTATCTCCTTAGCCAAAAAAAATGAAAGAAAACATTTGAAAGATAAGAAAAGGGAAGGGCGAAGTGGTAGAATAAATTTGCATTTGGCAGATAAGCTAAAAAAACAAAGACAATGGTGTTGATCTGCGTTTTTTTTTACGATAGAATCATAGAAGTGAACTTCAAACAACCAACATTACATACAACTTGTTCATCGTGATACCAAGGAAGGCTAGTGTGAAGCTTTCACTCATTTACCTCTGCAGCATGTCCAACGCCAAATAATAACATAACCTTTTTCTGAAATGAGTTTCCTTGAACCTGTCATGAAAACCATTGTAAGGAGCTTATAATGACCATAAATCAACAAAGTAACGCAAGAAAATTGTTGTAATCGTCTTCAAGTCTTCAACAGATTGATAAATGTAAAATGTTGCTGATTGATTTTATTTAAGATACACATTATGCTATTTTACTCTTGAACTATGCATCTATTTTAGCAATGCAGTTTGAGTCTAGAAGTGGCAGCATAAAATGACTTCCCAAAATGAGAATACAATATATTTTATCTTATGGTTCTGAAATTTAATCAATGTAGAGGAAAGAAGTTAATTCATACAGTAGCTTTAGCTGGGTCCCAGGAGAAATATGTGGTAAAGAAACATGGTTCATTTCCTTCTGTAATCTTGTACAATGGGACTTTTGGGGATAATCCATCCAGTGAAGTAGCCAGTGCAACATATTTCTGGAATTTAATACACATGTTAAGAATATTTCCACTGCCAAGTTGTACAGCACTGCTGACATCATGCATACCTCGGCGACTTCCAAAGCACTCTGTTTCTCTTTTGGGTCCACTGACTGACCAACCCAAACAAACACCTCAGCATGGGTATCAAGTATCAATATATCCTCAGTCAGCAAATCATCTTGTGTAAAGTTGTATATCTCCTCAACCTGAAACTTCCCTGGGAATCCAGGATGTAGAATTGAAGAGTTAACATATAAAAATTAGAGGAATTTAATCATTTATAAAAAGGAAATATTAAAAAGTAAAACCTCTGCTGAATGTGAATGTATATAGGTGAGGATCTCTCGTGATGTTATCAGACTCATTTTTGCTACTATAAATTTCTTTTCCTCCAAGTGCACCCCAGAAGATAGAATTTTCAGTTCCTTCTTTAGTATGCTTCAGAGGACCTCCAAGCTAGAATCAAAAACAAGAAGAGCAAGTGATGAAGCTTAAGCCTTGCATAAGGCAGTATGTTTCTATGTTACTTCCAGTTCACAGAATTTTAGGGCCAAGCTTTGATCAACTGGATTAAGGTGTTGATAGTTCATACACCCTTTTGATACTATATGCATACATTCTTGTAATTGCCCATGATCTTAGCAAATCCTGGGTTCAAACTTGGTACTAAGTTTCACTTTCATTACCATCATGAATTCATGCAAGGTAAAGTATGTCCGCTACTTCAGATACTCGGAACATACAGAATAATAGACAAAATTTTGATGCTTAAAAGAATAATGGATGTCACTAATTGTATATTCCTTTTGGCTCCATAAGAAGGGAACGCAATGATAAAAAGATGGTGACATGGAGGCTCTACCTTCAGAATCTCAGCCACCTTAACAGCCAATTGTTGTTGCTCAAAAGAACTTTGGTTTCCTTGCCATGCGAAAACTGAAGTTGCAGTTTGTAGGACATAACACGTACAGGAATCCAATGATGCTGCTACCTGACAATGGAATAGATAGTCAGTCGAAGAACAATGGACTTGATTGCAGTTCTCACAAGTACAAGACCCAATGCTGTTGGGACTACACATCTGAACTACAAATTAATCTGAGTAGAATTAGATGGAAAACCAGAATAAATCCGTGAAAGATCGAAGTTATTTTATAATCCATGAGCCAATAATTAACCATAATATTGACTTATTAGTTATTATATACATAAAACAATTTTATGCAAGATATAAGCTAGTGCCTCACAAGCTACAAAAGGAAGTGAATATGCTACTATATATGTATATAACAATGTCCAAACACATAGGTGGTCTTTAGGTTTGTTTTCCACAATAAAGGAGTCCAAAATCCAAATAAAGATTACGTAGAATTGCTACTCTAACTCCATGAATACAACACTATTGGAAACTTCAATGTATTTAAATCAAAAGACTACCTCCCTTATTTAAAAAATCACAGGATACTTTCACTGAGATAAGGAACTACAGAGTAAGCACTTATAGACCAGAAAGAAGTTAGGCAAGATTTCACTCCGGACTAGAAGGGAAGACTTCCACTATTGAAGAGAATATCACAAATCGGAATCGAAGCAATAACCTCAGGTTTAAATGAGATAGATTATGGCATATATAGTACTTACAACTTAGGATAAATCAAACAAGCAAAACCTAGGTAAGCATGAACATGATAGAATAATGAGATTTATAATTAGAAAATGATTTCCTGAAGAGTCTAGCATCAAACAATTTAGGCTTATTCTTTCTTTGTTGTGAAACTATTTATGAAGACCTTGAAATGCATAAAAAGTAATTACTTTTCACATATTTCAAGATTTTTATAAATATTTATTCAAAAGACAGAAAAACAAGGTCTTAATTGTATTGTGAGCAGTTTAGATATTTTTAAAATATACAAGTCCAATACAGCAGCTAGTCAAAAATAACGTTCAATACCGCATCGACTTGAACAGCTCTACTGTTATGTGAAGATGTTCCAGATAGCCGGAAAAGAGCAACACTGTCACTGGTATACGTTCCATCTTCCAATGCTTCTGTCAGTGATTCTTTATACCCTGAGCTCAACCCCCCCTGTTAGCAGAGTAATTGCCAGAGGAAACAATTTAGTTAGTTGAAGATATGGAGAGGTGAGACAAATCAGATGATGTAATTTTCAACTTCATAGGAAACAAATTACCTTAAGCACTATCATAGGCTCAAAAAGGGCAAGAAATTGAGGTGGTTCTTTTCCTTGGAATATACGACCCTGCAAAAACATGTATTGTTATTGACATGTACCAAATGCAGTCTATCAATTTTGTGACAAAGAGACTGATACCTGAACAGGTCTTCCTTTCAGTGAATTGGACATAGTTTTAGCCAGCTGAGCAGCCATCTTTTGCTCCTCCTGAAGTAAAATAATATCATCAGGATCACAAATAAATCATAAAGACATCAAGGAAAGGAATCACGGAAATAAAGAATAGATAAATCCTGCTCTAGGAGACACAATTCGCACTGATGAGTGTTAAAATCTTGAAAAATAATGCATTCACAAGAAAAGTGAATATAAACAAATGATTTTTAAGCTAATACTGTTACGTAATGCAATTTAGAAGTGCAACGAGAAAGACAGTGGATATGACATATTAGGAGTTTGGGAGGCAGCATCACATTTTAGAAAGACAAGTGTGTCATTTTCTTCATTATATATTGTACCATATTCTTTCTAAAAATAATGCTTATTTCTCCATGTATCAAATCAGGATGCTGCGGTTTTTATAGCAATGAGACTGCTGAAAGAAGTCTCACCTCAACACTATCCTTCCCAATCCACCAGCACAAGTAGTAGTCCTCCTTCTTATCACCAGAGTGGTATGTATACAAAATAATGTAGCAATCTCCACTATAAAACCTGCCAATATCCTCTCTGGGTACTGCAATCTTGGTGCTGCCATTAATGCGCCATACCTAACATACAACAACATTAGCAGGTGATGGTATACAATAATGCCAAGAAATAACCAATAAGTTTTGAAAGGTAAATAACCAATTAATTAATAGTACAATACCTCAATTTTTCCACCAGCTGCAAGTAATGGAGGAACTTCCTCATTTACAGCAGCGCCTTTTGTAGCACCTTTGGCACCAACACCTTGCTGCTTCAGAAAAGCTAAAAAGGAGTAACAAAAGAAAATACTTTGTCAGAAGCAAACAAAATGAAGGACATAATTGCACAAAAGAAGAGAGCCTTACCTGCTACTTTTCCTCTTCCTTCTTCAGCACCAACTGACACTGACCCTGCTGGCCAAGATTCGAAATGAGACTTAAATGAATGTGACTCATACCCTTGAATCACCCGAGTTACACGGGTTGCTTTTGGCCTGCTTTGTCCAGAGAGAAGATCCTAGGGAAAAGAAATTATGAAAATTATGAATATGAAATCAAATGAAGAATATGAAAGAAAAGTCGCTCAAACATACATCTGCAGCTTGGCATGCTGATTTCCTCTCCTCAACTTGTGTGATTCGTCCAAACCAAACATATATCTCGTCACCACAGTCTAACAAGTAGCAGTTGTTATTTTCCAGCAGTCCTTTGGAAAGTTCACCTTCTAAAGGATCTATTTGACCATTGGCAACACTACAAATATCAAATTGAAGAATCAACACCAGGTATGCATGGTGTACAAGAGTTTACAGTCAAAATATTGGATTACGATTTTCACTTCTGAACAAATGCATTGATTACAGTCAAACATTGGATTAACCCTGCCCAAGGGAAGGGGGTAAGGGGTACCCCCCTCTTGACCCCCAGATTCCGCTGTAGCGGAACCTCGCTAGGTCAATGTTGTTGTTGATCAAGAGTTGCTAGAATCATCTGATGCAAATGAATTTCAAAGAGGTGACAGAAGTTTTTCAAACTTCAAATTCATACAGCAAATAACTTTTAATTAATAAACCTTTAGATAACTAAATATATTGAGTCAATTATATTATTGAATCCCCAGTATAAACGAGTGATAAGCAAAACCACGGTCTCTACTTCATACATGCAAGAGGGGAGGAATTGAACACATATCAAGGCCATGAGACCCAAAATCCTTACCTGATATATTATCAAACTTCTTACACAAATAAATCACAAACAGTGATGATACCTGTAAAGCTTGGCAGGTGTAGCTTCTGGAATAACATCATCTTCACTGGAAATCCTTCTGCCAATAGGAGCAAAACCCCCAAAAAGTATCCAGAACTCGCCAGAATTTGACTCGGTTTGTAGATTTCCATCATCTAGTATCCAATAAGCACCAGCGGACAAACATCAAGATAGAGTAAAATAAACATCAACAACCAAGAGACCAGATAATGTAAAAGCAGTGCTTTCTCACCAACAATTGCTACATCACATGTTCCTTCATGATATGTGTCCTTAAGGAATTGAACTACTTCCAACGCCTTAGCTCTTTCTTGGATGTTGGAGGTTGCACCATTAAATTGATAGATCTTATCCTTAGTGTCCAGAATAAAAACATCATCATGATTTAATGAGGATCTTGAAAAAGGAACCTGCAAGACCAAGTTAGCATATCATTCCAAGTCCCGGTATATTTTAGTCATATCCCATAGAAACTAAAAAACAGCTGGCACCAGCAATACCTGCTTCACTTTGACTGCCCTTTTCCCGTTACAGATATATAACCTTGTTTCAAATTCCTCTTCCTCTGGTTTCTTGAATCCAGAAGCAACTCCACCTTCCAGAGGTATGATACAGGGCTTAAAATATGACAAAAACTTGTCAGATTCATGCCCTTGTAATTCTCTGTACTGCACAGCCTTTCCTCCAAGACTATCATCTAGTTCAACTGTCTTGATAGCTGCAGTACCAGCCTCATCCTATGACATAATTTAAAATTAGAACCACCATCGAATGAGAAAATATTCAACTGAAAACATATCAAACAAATAGATACTTACTTGGCTAGTATCCTTTCCCAGCCAGAAATGTATATCATATAAATAAGCACCTCCCTTGCCAGGGCTTGTCTGTATTTACACATGGAAATTTAGATATGACAAACTTCTATATACTAATATCTCCGGATTACTTCGAATCAAAAAACAAACCTGCAAGATGATATAAGAATCTCCTGTGTAGAATTTTCCATAATCTGACTTTGGCAAGGGCACTGGTTGAAAGTTTTCAATTCTCCATATCTCGGTTCCGCTACAAAGAGTTAAGTTAATGAATGCATACTATGGACAGAAACCAAAGCATTTTATTTGTCAATGATCAAAAGCTTAATTAAAAAACAAGCTTTTGCCTAGATAATTTTATTCAAAATAAGAGTATTTAACACTTACAAAAGTGTTTAGGCTTCATAGAGTTGTGCATACTAGAAAAATCTATATACAGACAAAAAATCAGGACTTGTTCACTCTAATTTTTTGACATCAAATGCTTTCTAATTAATCTACTTCAATTTCAATAGATGAAGGATACAGCTTTTGACCAGCTCCTTGAAATGCTGGGTCTATAACTTTTGTTGAGCTGGACATATCTGCACTTGTTCTATATTATGCAAGGGAGGAAAATGGTTACAAGTTAACAATCCTCCACCCTGCCTTACTCCGTTGCTAGATAAGTGGCACCTGCACCAGAAGAAAAGGAATATGAGCACAGAGCAATTAATGTGCTATAGGCCATTGAAACAGAAGGACCTAAGGCTATTGTGACATTCATAGATCCTAACAGGACTTGCAACATCACATACTGAACAGGAAAAAGCCATTCACAGAAAGAGTGAGTAGGGTGTCAACATAGTTTAAGAGGCTGCCAACTGAATTAACAATCGTGAACTTGGAAGATGATGAAAAAATTCTTATGACTATAGACCCCAGAGAGATTAGACAAAAGATGGCCAATGTAATAGAAGTAACTGCATAAACTCGAACATTCTGCCATTAACCACTAAGATTAATATGTATATATGTGAAGTCCATCGCCCTCGTCACGCGGATTATTTTTTTTTTTGAACACTAGTTGATAAATGATGCAGAAAGAATATCAACAATGTCAACTTCCATGTAAACAGTCTACAAATTTGATTTGATTCGATTCGTCCAGAAACACTATTAATCCCAAAAACTCCCTCCAGGATCCAACTTTGTAGATCATAGCCATAACCAAAAACTGAGATGCAATGGAAACAGCATCAAATTTTTTTCCTAAAGCCTCAAAGTCAACTCAATAGTTCCTCGTTTATAAGTGGTCAATTAACAGCTTCACCGGACAAAGAAAACAAAATATCAATTGACGATGAAAAGGCACCACTAATAACAAATAAAAAATCCAATCAGAGAAATTCTAAACGTTAAGAACGAAAAATCCACATCAAAGATCAAAAAACAAATGATCGAATCGGGAGGGATCTATATGAATCAAGGATCGCCGATCGATTATATTGCAAGCAAACTGGAAAGTGTTGGAATTTGGACGGTCAACCCACCTGAGATGCTTCCACTGAGTCTCTCTGAAGTCTGAAGAAAATGATTAGAATTACAGAAAGAGAGAGATGGGGGAGGGAAAATTATGGGGAGAAAAAAGTGGAAGGGATATTCTTGGAAGGGGATCGTGCTTAATTTCTCTAGATTTCAGAGGGGGAGGTATGTAATATAGCGAGGGAGAGTGTGTAGGACGGAAAGAGAGAAACGACAATAAAAGGGGATTAGGATTTTGGTTGACGTTCACAAACAACAACGAAGAAATGTTTTGGACAAACGAAACAGAATATTTATCTCGATTTTCACAAACAATAATACACGCAACTTTTTCAGATTTAAATGACTTTTTAGGGTTATTTTTTCTTCCCTATTTGTTTTCTTAATTTGTGTGAATATCGTCCTTTAGAATCAAAGTCATTTAGGCATTACTTCACTTTACATACAAAAATCCTTTTAATCCAAAAATCATTTTTAATACTCTTGAAATTCGTGCAGCTCTCTCTACTTTTTACGTTTTTCGAGACACTAAAAATCACTTTTCACGAAAAAAAACTATTTCTACCTAAAAGTGAAACACACCCTAAATAACCAATAGATAGGGGTGTTCAAACCCGATTAACCATGATTTCAGTTAATTAAAATCATGAACCGAAACTGAACCGTGATCCCGGTTAACCGTAGTTTGGTTAACCAATTTTTCGGTTCGTTTTTCTCGGTTAACCAATAACCGTTTATGTAATTTTATCTTAAATAATTAAGACAAATAATAAATTTTGAATAAAAAAATGATCAAGAAAGGCTTTTATTTTAAATATGTAATTATATCATATTGTTTTAGTTGTTGTAAATAAATATCGAGAGTATATACTATATTGTGTGGAACCAAACATTATGTGTATTAATTTTTATCCAACCAATTTTAATAAGTGACTCTTAAATCAATGAGAAGTGGAAAAATAGTGTGTAAATTGTTAAAATTGAAGATGGAAAGGCTCAAAGTAGATTAACGCCTTGAAGATCACAGAGTTTAACCACTAAATAAATCAAAGATAACTAATATTTGAATAAAATATTAGTGTATTTTCGATTTTCGGTTAACCGTTATATTTAAAGTCGTGAACCGAAATCGAACCGATAAACCAAAAAAAGTCGGTTTGATTAATCTAAAAACTAATCGGTTTTTCGAGTTTTTTTCGGTTTTAGTTTTTTATGGACATCCCTACCAAGTACCAATAGGAATGGAAGAGAGATTGTAATATTGATGGATAAAGATGAGAAGAAAGAAAAAGGAAAAGACTAAAAAGGTATTGGGATAGATTTTTGATTGGATAATATTGATAGAGATGATATTGAATGGGTAATATTGTAAGAAATGTATAGATATAAAAGGAAAGAAGAAAAAAAGTACGACAAACGTTTTGGGACAATGGAAAAGGAAAGTAGACAAACCTTATGACTCTAGGAACTAGGAAGTGTGAATAAAATAAATTCTAAAGGGAGCTTGTTTATGTTTTTTTAGCAAATACTCCCTCCTTTCTATTATACTTGTCCATGAAGGCCTAATACACATATATTAAGGCATTGTATAATCTTACTAAATTACCCTTATTAATTATACCTTTCTTTTTTTTGAGAGAGACTTTTTCCATGTGTATTAATTACAAACAAAGGGTACAAATGGAAAATCTTGTACAAATATAGCTTCAAGGACAAATAGAACTGAAAAAAAGTTTAAGGCTTCATGGACAAGTAGAATAGAACGGAGGGAGTATGTATGATTATTTTTAATTTATTATAATATAATATTTTCCATTAAAAAATTAGAATATGATATATATATTGGTTTTTAGGATATGAAAACGGAATAGTATGTTGCATAAACAAGTTGAAGTGAAAGTCGGCCCTTGTAGATCCAAAGGATAATCAAGGCGGTTTGAGTAGACCTCGAAAGGTAATCTCGTGAGTAGACCCCGAAAGGTAGTCTCGTTGGGTGTAGATCATAAAGGTAATCACCACCGACCCACTTTAAACATGTTCTATTAACTTAACCCGGATATAGGCTACGAGTCACGGGATGAGATCCCGCTTTCCTTCAACGTATATTACCCCTATTCCATGTCAAGAGTTTCCGCAATATCCTTGTGGGATAAAACGTACCAAAAGACACAATAGACATGTTGGCAAGACACGTCTATTAAAAATGAACGTACCTTGTTCAAATTCCATGACTCCTCTTCATTCTTCACTTGAACGAAGTCTTCTTCCCATGATGAGCATGGTTCTTCCTTCACTTGGACGAACTCTTCATGCAACGCCATTTGAGGTTCCTTCTTCACTTGTGAAGATCGATCCATGATAAGCACACTTGTGTTTGATTCACTCGTGAAAACTCACTCAAACAATGCCTAGTCTTTCTTGACTATAAGTGTTTTCTTCTCACCGAATTTATGTGGACTTGTATCGTCTCTCTTCTGTCCAAAATGGACGACCAACACCCTTTAAATAGGCGTGTAAAACTGTCCAAAAACTGCCCAAGAGGCGGTTACACAATCGGCTGGAAGAAGGAATGGCCGAGAGTGAATTTAGGAGGAGTTAGTTGTAACTTCTCCTTCTATTTCCTTGTCATCATAGGCGGCCAACCACCCATCCAAGGAGTCCAAAAGGGGCGTGTAAATCCAGCCATGAATGGCCCAAAGGAAAGCCTAAAACTCCATCTAGAAATCCAATCCAAAAGCCCAATGCTTTGACCCAAAAGACATGGCAAGAGGCCCATGTCAAGCATCCATGTATGCGGCCCAACCAGCCCACACGCGCGCCCCATGGGCTGGCCCACCAAGGCTCACACCAAGCTAGCATAGCTAGGTAGCTAGGTCACTTACCTAGTGTAGCTGGCCCCTAGCTAGTTAAGCTAGCATCCAGCTAGTTGAGTTGGCTTGAGCTGCGTTTTAGCTCGTTGAGCTGACTTTTGAGCTACTTGATCTAACTTGAGCTAGTTTGAGCTTCCATGAGCTAATCCCTACCTACAAGAGCTTCTTATTAAGCTTATACTTTGAGTTAAGAGCTTCTTCAAGCTTCTAGAGCTAACTCTAAGCTAGTTTGAAGCTTCAAAACTTCTTTCTAGCATACATAGCTATGCGCCAAGCTAACCTCAAGCTTTGGTTCTTTCTTAAAGCATTCACCAAGTTTAAGTTAAGCTTCCTAACTTCATTAGATGATGCACAAAGCTATAAGACTCGTAAAACAAGCTCGAAACCATACCTTAGCTCAATCGCAACCACTCGACGCCTTGTGCCTTAGCCCTATGCACGCCGCAAGCTCATCGTACACCACCTAGGTGTGCCGCTAGCGTCGTGTAGCCATGGTCGTGCCATCGCAACGTCAAGGCGCGCCCCAACTACCGTGACTTGAACGTCAAGATCGAGCACCTGGCGCGACATGCCTTTGCACCACGCCGATGTCGTGCGAGCGAGCGCCATGTGCATCGGTGCGTCCCATCGAGCGCCGATGCATCGTGCCTCTTCCGAGTGACGATGCCTCCAAAGCGCGCCCTCACCTTGTGTCGTGGCACTTGAGGTTTTATTCCTTGGTGTTGGTGTGCCTTAACTTTGGATCATTTCTATACATGACAATTCCTTTCAATATATCATGGTAAGTCACATAAGTCAATTTCTCAATCGACATTATCCTTGTGACTCTTTAACCTTAACATGCTCTTAACGAGATTTGATGACTTTTCACAAATCACCAACAATGTCTTGTTAATATTATAGTAGTAGCTTACTTTTTTTATTTGATGAAAAGAAGTTCACTAGCAAGGATCACAAATAAGATGCTTGCACGTAGAGATGTCAAAAGTTGACCTAAACCTCTAATTCGACCTGAACCACTCAATAATTTTCAAGTTAAGACCTGAAAATTTGAATCCAAAACCCGAAATAAACCAAACCCGATAGAACCCAAAACCTGTTGGGTTGACAGATTTAGTATATTTATAGAATTTTTAAAATTTATTTTGGAACTTATAATATATTTTATTATTAAATGAACATAATATATTATAATTAAATATTATTATTTAATTAAAAATTAATTTTAATAATCATAAAAAAGGTAATTTTAGACCCGCTGGTCAACCTGACCCGACTGAAAACCTGCTACAACCTGACCCAATTGACCCGCGACCCATAACGAAATCGAACCTGTTTAAATCGAACTCGAAGTGACCGAACCCGAACCCGCTCGACTCGACCCGATTAACAGGTCTACTTGCACTAATTAGTTAGATGCCTAAATGACTTGGACCATAAAAATAGATGGTTAGACTTGATTATTTATTCTAATAAAAGGAGATAAGTAAGAATTCAACACGGAATCATCCAACATGCTCGTACCTCCTAACATAAGATCATCCCTTATAAAACGTAGTTGCCACCTTCAAAAAATAATAAACCCTAAAATAGTAAACAACTATCACATGTGGATTTTTATGCTCATATTTAAGGGTTTTTTATCACTTTATTTTATTAAAAAAAACATAATAAACTATGTAAAACACCAATATAATCTTTTTATAAGGAGAGTGATTTTATGTATCAAATAATAGTAGATTGAAAGATAGAAAAAGGCTCAATAGTTGGGGAAATCAGGATATATTAGAACAAAATCGTGTGGATCTAAGATGCCTACAATAGTTCTCACTTTTTTCAATTAACTTCTTTTTGCTCCCCTCGTAGCGTTGCACAAAATTTGCTCCTAATGTGTTTCTTCAGTTTTGCTTTAACACCATTCCACACTCTTTAAGTGTTGTTGGTTGTTGTTTTTCTTGATTAATGTGTTTGTTTTCTCATGCTAGTTTATTCAGTTGTCGAGTTGTTCAACCTCTCAATCTATCAAGCTTGTTAAGGAAATCAAATTCTTTTCTAATAAAAAAAATAGAAAAAAGATTAAACAAAACAATTGATGTGACTATGCTCGGGATGTCACAACATGAGCATGAGCAAGAAGTCCAAGTGAAGCATGGTGCTTATTGTTGGTCATTGATCCGACAGTATTGGCACCGCGATGCTCGATTTGTGCTTATTTTGAAGGCCACGCGCAAGGTCAACTCAATAGTTCACCGTTTATAAGTGGTCAGTCAATTAACAATCGTAGAAAGAGAGAGATGTGGTCGAGAAAATTATGAGTTGTAAGGGTATTTTATAAACATTTGAAAACCTTGGTTCATTTTGAAAACAAATCCTTATATGCGGGAAGTTGGAGTTAGACACTTATGCGGGGTTAAAAGGGTTAAAAGGCTTTGTTCTAATGACACTTATGCGGGGTTAAAAGGGTTAGAAGGCTTTGTTCTAATGACCTTGAATTTCACATTTGCAAATAATGTAGTTTCCTATGATGTTCTACATACAAGGTTTGGTCATTTTCATTTTTCTAAGCTCCAACAGCTTTGTTCTAATGCCATAGATAAAGGCTTCAAAGACAAACCTTGTACAATTTGTGCAAAAGCAAGAATGAAACATTTGTATTTTCCTTCCAGTACTATTATTATAGTTAAACCTTTTGAGTTAGTATATTCCTTATCATTATCCTATGATGGTTATAAATTTTCTAACCATAGTGGATGATTTCTCACGCACTACTTGAGTTCATTTGTTAACTACCAAAGGAAGTGCGTTCAGTTTTGTTAAAGCCTTTTTAGCATGGGTTGATAGACAATTTTCTTGCAAAGTCTAGACTATCTATAACTTTATATATTATAAAATAGAAAAATTTGTTCAATTAATGACCAAACCATCAAATGAAATAATGAGAGTCAAAAAAAAGAAAAAAAAGGTCAATAATTGTTTTTTTGTTAAAATGTACATTAATAGTTTAAAAAACAAATTAATAAAAACGAGATAAGATCAAATTTATTACATTAATTTTGTCTATCCCCTCACATTCCATACCCCCTAAAAACTAGATAAGATCAAATTTAAAAATTTGGTCAATTAATGACCAAACCATCAAATGAAATAATGAGAGTCAAAAAAAAAGGTCAAGAATTGGTTTTTGTTAAAATGTACATTAATAGTTTAAAAAACAAATTAATAAAAACGAAATAAGATCAAATTTATTACATTAATTTTGTCTATCCCATCACATTTCATACTCCCTAAAAACTAGATAAGATCAAATCTATTACATTAATTTTATCTATTCCCTCACATTCTATACCCCTAAAAAAACTAGATAAGATCAAATTTATTACATTAAATTTTTCAATAAGAAAATTATGTCATCCTTATTTATATGTTAGTGGATGAAGTTTAGCTAATTTGAAGGATTTTTTGGAACGCAAAAGTGGGAGTAAACCAATAGATACAAGACTTTTGTGTTTTCAAAATGAAAGGAATTACAAAATACAAGAAAAGAGCAATGAGGTAATTGATTGTTTTTTTAAATTTTTCATTCCATTTCTTATGTTTTTTAAATTCAACGAAAAGGAACTTATTTAATTTCTTTTACCACTATATTTAGAAATTATTTTCTCCCTCGAAATGGCTCTCATGCCTAATTTCATAGGCAATTATGTATTTAATTTTAATTTCTCATGTTTTCTTGGTGTAATTTCATTGACAATGAGAGAATATGTTCATGAGAAAGAAGGATCGAAGGATCATCAAACTAAATTATTAAGGTAAAACATCATTACTTTTTATTTAAATCATGAAAGCTATTATGTTCATTTGATGTATATATTTCTTATTTATGGTAAGATTGTTATATTTTTGGTATATTTTTTATCTAATCAAAGTGAAATCAAAATGATATTCTTAGGACGATGGAAGAAGACAAATATTCAGAAGAAAGAAGAAACAACTAAAAAATAAATATTTTGTGTTAAACTTCTATTATAATTGGATTGCGCTTAAGAATATCTTTTTAGGGTAGATATATAATAACTAAAGATTTTGTAATATTTGAAGATACAGTGTGTTATGAATTCTAATCACGTAAAATATTTAACAAATATAAAAACATAAAATTAGAGTTAAACTTATATTCCCCATAAATAATTGATCATTACAAAAATAAAATATTCTAAATGTAAAAAGACAATCAACAACATAATAGACACAATAAAAAAGAGAAATATAGGTGCTTTTATGGTTGATTTTTTTCCGAACTTATAAACCCTTAGATAATATATAGTTATTAAAAGGGATAAAAATTTGTTCTATTTGCACAAAATAAACCCGTGCTACGCACGAGCATCACCCCTAGTAAGAACATATAATGCCCTTATTGGGATCGGGCAAAACGGATAGAGAATTTTTGGTAGAAAAACAGCTAGAGAATTTATTACATCTATTGGTGTCATTTTGCAAACCAATTATATTGTCTTACCACTCCTCAGCAAAATAGAGTAGTCGAATGTAAACATCAACATATATTAGAAGTGACTAGGGCACTTTTATTCCATTCTAAAGTCCCAAATAAATTTTATGGTGAAGCAGTTTTGACAACAGTTCATATTACTAATAGGCTTCCAACATTGGAGTTACAACATAAAGCACGTCTTATTTGCTAGAAAACCAGATTACTCTCATTTAAGAGCATTTGGTTCTTTGTGCTTTGTGTCAACCTTAAAGCAAGGAAGAGACAAGCTACATGCTAGAGCTAATTTTGCTTTGTTCTTGGGATATCCTTTGGGGGGAAAGGCATATAAAGTTCTACTTCTAGAAAACAACATGGTAATTACATCTCGAGACATTGTCTTTCATGAAAACTTCTTTCCTTATCATGAATCTTCTTCTCAGTCTTCTTATTGGCCTTCCCAAAATCTCTCCACTATTTATGATGATGATTGTATTTTTCCTCCATCATCTTCCATTCTTGTTGCACTTTCTCCAACCCTTTTTCCATCACCATCTTCACAAAATTCAGCTTCTCCACCTTCCACACAGCCTACAACTTTAATCCTTCCTTGAGAAGATCCACAAGACATCATGAAGCACCACATTACCTTCAAAATTATGTTTGCCATGCCAATGTGACAAATACTCATTTTTGTTTCCATACACTTACCTCTACATTTTCTCTTCCCACTGTCCCTTTTCAACAAAACTCTCCTTCCACTACAGAACCATCTTCTTACAAACAAGTTGTTATGTATAAAAAATGGCAAGAGGCTATGCATGCTGAATTTCAAGCTTCAGCCATCAATGAGACTTGGGATGTTGTTCCTCTTCCTAAAGGCAAACGTCCCATAAGTTGTAAATGGGTGTACAAAGTAAAGCACAATTCGGATGGATCCATTGAAAGATATAAGGCTGACTTGTTGTTAGAGGATTTACTCAAAAAATGGGATTGATTATACTAAAACTTTTTCACTTGTGGTAAAAATGACTACTGTGAGGAGCTTGGTTTGTGTAGATGTTGAGACTTAAGATGGCTTGGAAAATTCACCAAATAGATGTAATAATGCCTTTCTTCACGACGAGCTACATGAAGAAGTTTATATGCAATTGCCTCCGGGGTTGCAAGTGCAAGGTAAAAATATGGTTTTTAAGCTAATGAAGAGCCTTTATGGATTAAAACAGGCCTCTTGTCAATGGTATGCAAAGTTGTCATCTAAATTACGCACCAAAGGGTATGTGCAATCACCAAATGATCATTCACTCTTTCATAAGAAATCTGTTGAAAATTCTATTTTTGTGATTATTTATGTTGATGACATACTTGTCATGGGCAATGATGAGGTTGAGATTGTTTCCTTGAAGAGATTTTTGGATAGCACATTCAGAATTAAAGACCTTGGAGATTTACATTTCTTTTGGGATTACAATTTACAAAAGTTTCTGGTGAATTACTTAAGAGCCAACAACATTATATCACTAAACTTCTTCATGAGTATGATTGTCAAAAATTAGCTTTAGTTGTAAGTCCACTTGAAGTCAACTCAAAACTATTACTGAATTCTAGAGAGAAACTAAAGAATCCAACAGACTATAGAAGATTAATAGGGAAATTGAATTTACTGGCTCATAGCAGACCAGATTTGGCTTATTTCATTCGGTTCTTAAGTTAGTTTTTACAAGTGACACACACAGCTCACATGGAGGTTGCTATGCACACTCTCAAGTATCTTAAAGGTACATTGCATCAAGCATTGTTCTTCAAATTGACTCCTATAAAACTACAAGCATACTGTGATGTTGATTGGGTGTCTTGCCTAAATACACGACATTTAGTAAGTTGTTACATTGTTTTCGTGGGTGACGCTTTGATATCCTGGAAATCTGAAAAACAACATATAATTTCTTTGTCTAATGCGGAAGCAGAGTATCACTCTATGCGTAATGCTACCATAGAGTTTTCATGGCTAAGTTGTCTCCTTGCTTAACTTGGTGTTCCGGATATACAACCAATACCCTTAAAGTGTGACAACCAATTAGCCATATTCATTGTTAAAAATCCGGTGTTTCACGAGCGAACCTAGCATATTGACTTGGATTGTCATTTCGTTCGTGAAAAGTTGCTTGAAGGCCTCATCATAGTCAATCACATTTCCACTCTTGAGCAACCAACATATCTTCTCACCAAGCCAATTCTATGATACAAACTTCAAGACTTTATGCACAAATTAGACATGCTTAATCCAACCCTGCCAAATTTGAGGGGGTTGAGACTCTTGTAATACTAAGGCTTAACAATTGATATATTAGTTGGTTCTTCTTTGAGCTTGAAGATTGTGCTTTTGTATAAAAGCTTGGTGAGACTCTTGTAATCGTGATACATTGAATCAATACACAGATTTTCCTCTCTCTTTCTTACAAACCTAACAGTTGATATACTAAGGCCTCGTTTGGTTTGTCATGACATATGGAAACGAAAACGTAAACGAAATGAATCTACACCATTTTTAGTGTCATGATACATTTATATAAAAAAAATCATCCAACAACTTGTTCATTGTAAAAGTGAGATGGAAAGAAGTGATTCCACCATTTTGTTACCCACCCCTATGATGGAAGAATGATTGAGGTGGAATAAGCCCCTTTTTACAATGGAAAGAGGTTGTGCGAAACAAGTTGATTTTTTTTTTGTCAATGTACCATGACACTAAAATGGACTAAATTCATTTTCATTTCGTTTACGTTTCCATGAGTTGCAACCAAACGAGGCCTAAAACTAATCCATCAAAATCTAGGACGGAACATTGTGAGGTGCAACATAAATAATAAATCACTAAAACAATACTTTTCCATTCAATACTAATTGCCCTTTTAGAGTTGGACACACATATTTAAAAATTTAAATTATACAAAAATATCCTTAAATAAATTTTACTTTGTATATTGGAAAAAAAAATGAGACAAATTTAGTTCACTTTTTCATTAAATATAAGGATAAATGTGAAAAAATTATGTCCAAAATATGTAAAAAGGCAAGTTTTTATAAACAAAATTTTGGGGTTAAAAAAGACAATTAGAAATGAAAGGAGGAAGTAACAAATAAACGAATTTGACCCATAGATGGGTGAGGAGCCCAGTCCAACGGTTGGTCCTTGGGAAAAGAACCTTGAGGTCGTCGTTTTGACACCCACCGATGACGAAGCCAAGATATTAATTTTTCTAGAACTGTTTACAGTTCTCACCCATTCAGTCATTCACGGATGCTCTAGGTTAGTCCAAGTACTTGATTATCCTAAATCTTACCATATCAAAAAAAAAAATTGACCCATAGACTAACATATTGAAACTCCTGAAAAACGCCCTCTTTGGGGGTTATCCCCTTCGGGGATAATAACCCACCCCACCTCAATGGCTCCCCATCACCTCTAATCCCACTGCCTCACCGCCGAATCAACCATGTGGCCTCACCGCTATCTTACCAACACGACCTCTTTGTTGTTTTACCCCACGACATCATCGCCGCTACACTCCAATAGAAAAGATCCACCACTGCTCTTTAGGTGGTTTGGGTCAGGTCGTTTGGTGCTCCGTGGCTTCTGAAGATCCTTTATTTCGGTGGAGAGAACGTTAGCTGCCCTTTTTGCACACCCCATGATGGGTTTACCGCTTGCCTATGACACTATGACTTTTAGTGTTTTACTCATCCTGATCCCAAACGCATTATTGCTCTTTATTTTCGGAATTCTTACTATCCCTAGTCTATCCTGCTTGTCTTGTTGTGACTCTTTTGAATCACTTAGCCGTTCTTGGTTGCCGTATTTTCTTACGAACTCTCGGTTTATCTGTTTGGTATTCTCGATTTATCAAGTCTGTTTGGTATTCTGAATTTTTAGCTTGTAAAAAAAACAAATTTGACCAAAAAATAAACATATAAATAAAGTGATAGCTTCAAGGTCTAATCGAGGAGGCGTCGCAATCAGCCCCAAAATTATAAAGTTTTGGATGGAAAATTAGGCCAATTTAGCTCCGAAATAAGTACTCATTGACAAATTAGCTACTAGAATTGAATAAAAAATGTCGGATTAACGAAGAAATGAAAGATGATCAAGAGAAAAAGAGCCAGGCTGGCAAACGTCGTCGTCTTACCACCGCCCCTGACCCCACCGTCCACCAAATGTAGAGCGTGTGGTTGCCTTCTGAGGTGAGGTGTCCGGCCTCGCCGTCCACACCCACCCATCTCTACTTTTTTCTTCTGAAGAAGGCATGGGTACTAAAGAAAACAGCTTTGTAAGTTGTAAAGAACCCTACCTTGTGACTTTCAACACTTGTACACGAGCTTTGACAAGCTATTTTTTTACTTCTACAAGTTTTCATGGGCGGTGTGATGTTACCAAGACAGCCTCACCAAAAAGGACCATAAAAGTACTTGGTACCTAATTTAAACTTAGCAGGTAGACAGACATTCATGAGACTTTGGTCCCCAACACTTTCACATGATGTAATAAGTAATCACACATAGCATTAAAGCAACAAGCTGACATTGTCTGTGTACTTGAAAGAAGCCTACTCCTTACAGTGAAATAGCCCCTTTCAATCTATTCTACACAGTTCTCATACAAAAATCTGGTACCAATGGAAGAAGAGATGATCCAACAAGAGCACTATCAAATGATGACATTCTAGGAAAGATAAAGGAGGATAACAGCAGTAATACTCATCACAGACAGCCAATTTTATGTTCAGCTACTCTATCATTGCTGGGGAAGCAGTTCTGAACAATAGAAATTGCTAAGTGCAAGAGCATGGGCAACATCAATTACCGGAAAACAATCTGAACAAGATTAACTTGTTGGCTTTGAACTTGGAGCCAATTCATTGGCACGTTCATCATGATGAGAGCCATTTGAACTGGATAGGATAGGTTGCTCATGGCATGAGCAGACATTTCCAAACAGTTTCTGCAAGCTATTCTCTATTTGGCAGCTGCAGGACATGGGGAGTAAGAGAATACAATTACTTAAATTTACTCGACTCAGACACAGCCGTTTATAATTTTCTCAGTGATAGATATTAAATGCACTGCTCAACAAAATTAAGTAGCTATTGACTATAGGGGTGCCTAAAAGACAAGTGTTATCCATCCTCTTTTGTTATTCTCTGGAGTCCAAGAACAAGGAAAGTAGCAAATGTAGATGAATATACCAATAATAGTAGAATACCCAATAACTGTATATCATGTCAACAACGACCATTCATGAATCATATTCTATTCAAGCAACATACACGTTACACAATCACTACAAAAAGGCAAGAATGCGTCTGCATGATCATGCTGAATTGCAAATTGAGTTATCACTAATTAATGGAGATAACAAACTCATTCATTCCAAACAAGCAACTTTAGCAGCTAAAACAAAGATGGCAACAACGAGATCAATGCTTATACTCTTCCTACTTCACACCGCCAAATGACATTTTTGAGTAGGAACAAACACAGCTAGAAAAAACAGACTGTCTAGTCACCATAAAAGAAGTTCAGCTGACCTGTGCTTTCAATATTTTCCTCTACCTCACGCTTCTTCTTCTTCTTCAACAGCTTAGGCCTTGTGTTCACAGGCTTCAAATGACAAGCCTGCAAACGAACCATGGCCTTCAATACACCCACCAGCTTCCCTTCAATATAGGCTCCATCAGGTTCAAGAACTTTCAAAGCTCGAGCAACAGCCTCCATGGTACTCATACACCCTCCAAAAGGCTCCTTTCTCAGAAGCAGCTCTGAATCGTATATGCTCCCACCACAAACCTCGATATCGTAATCAAAGCACACGCAAGAAGCAAATGTGGATATAAATGGGAGGCTCGCCGTTACCATCTCCTTGCCGTGCTTCCATGTGCCATCAAACACAATCATCACGTAACCTTTCGTAGAGCTCTCGCTTATGGATGATTTCCACTGGTTGATGTCCGTCGCAGGAGTCGAATCTGTCCCTAGAATCGATATAAAACAACAATTTCTGCAATTTATCAACAAACCGCTCCCAAATTTAGCTGGATTTTACATCTAATACCAGCTAATCACTAAGTATAAACCCTAAACTTGAAAAAAAGGAGTTAACTACTCGAAAATAGATTGAATTACCTGGGAAGAGAAAGATTGCTCGGCGTGGAAGGATTGGATTATTAACAGAGTCGGAGTAGAGAGAGTCGAGAAGCGGAGACGAGCCTAGACGAAGCCGCCTGCCGATTAATATTTGACAATTATTCAGACATCTGGAGAGCACGGGGACGGTGGCGAGCCGGTGGCGTAACTCGTGGGGGTGTTGTAGAATGACGATCTCTGTGCCGGTGGAGATTGGCTCCGGAGGCATGTCATCGCACAAGCAAACGCTCACCGGGCGCCCACATCCATCGGTGCAAACTCGCCGACCATTCACGCCGCAATCGCTGCCGCCACCGCCGCCTATGACATTCAACCCGGCGAAGTCCAAGCTGGTGAAAATCTGTCCCTCCGATTCCATTTCCTTCGCAAAAACGATGCGTTTTAACCATCCAATCAAGTCCAGCTTCGATTTTAATCGAGTCAAATTGACGTACATACCAATTTTCATGGGATTGGCATTTGGATCGCGTTTGGGCTGGGGTAAGCTAATGTGAAACTTGATACCTCTTTTGGGCTGAAGGATATGTGGCCTATGCCCCAAAAAAATTGTCAATAGTAAAAATGCCTTTATCAATTTACATTTGCATTAGTGCTCAAAAAGTTGTTCTTTATGACCGTCTTGACTCGGCGTTTTGAACCTTCTAGTCTTCTATGTTATACTCTCCATTCTTCCAAACGTGTTTTGGTCCTTTTGTTGGGTTGTTGTACTCCTTTTGCTTGTTTGTTTTGTCTTGCCGACAATTGTTGGTTTCCAGCTGTCGTTTAAGGGCCTCTCGATTTATCAAGCTTGTCTAATTATCGAATTATTTTCTACTAAAAAAATAAACACCCAATTTAATTTAAGAACAATAATGCTAATTTTTAAATTTTCGACTTTTAAAAAAAAAACAATTCTTAATTCCATTTAAATAGTATTCAATTACAAAAATAAATATAACAATTAAAAAAGATTTATCAAGCTTTCTTACTAATCCCTCTTCCCTAAATAATCCTTCCCTTCCCCCTCGACCCCCTCCACAAGAGCTTCAACATCTAGCTATGGCAATTTCGCTCTCGAACCTCTTCCATATTAGGAAATTCTCTTTACTCTTTTCTGTTTATGCATTCTTCCTATGTGTCAGATCTCTTCACCTTCTTCTCTTCCTCCGATTCTAATGATGCGGTAAAACGTGATTTATGGTGGAGGTTGGGATAAAATCGGAATAATGAAAAATGAAAAATCATGCATCAGATTCATTCTCCTCTCTCCTACTTCTCAACTTGCTATCAAACCTCTTCCATATTAAACAATCACAAATCATCATTTGATATCTCAATCGAAATCTAGGTTACCAAAAATCCGACTAAACCTAATATCCTACTCACTTGAAATCCGACAAACCCGAAACCCGACTCACCCAAAATCCGACTAAACTCGAAATCCGAATTATTTAAAATCTAATTGGATCGAAGATCGAATAATCTGACTGAAATTGACCCAAAATCTGACTTTGCCTGATTAATTGAGCACATGACCCGAAATTAATCAACTCAATTTGACTTGATTAATGTAAAAATATTCGTGTTTGACCCGAATTTGAACTTACTTAAAAGTAAAATGACCCAACTCAAACTTGACCCGACACACCCGATTGACACCACTACTTGACCCACATTATTTATATATATATAAAGATTTGTTTATTTTTTAATTTCAAAAATCCATTGATTAATTAAAATTCAAAGGCTATTTTTGCTCTCCCTATTTACCATGGAGAGTCCTTCCTTAATCCTAACATATGATATATGTATATATTATAAGTATTTAATACATACATAGTATCTTTCTTGGCTTTGGGTATTACCCAACAAAAAAAACTGTTTAAAACTCGATAAATTTTTTTTTTTTTTGAAACAATGAGCTACTAGCTCATTACATGGCAAACATTAGGCTTCCCTAAAGGAACAGGGCCAACCTAAATCATCACAACGGATGATCTTTAAGAAATGCAACAAAAGAGGATACAGAGAACAATCGTTCCTAATATTACAAAGATTCGGGTCTAAGAAATCAGAAACTAGAGATGAATATAATAGAGCACTTCGGAAACGAACGACATTGACATGTCTTCTGGCTAAAAAATCAGCCGCAGAGTTACTTTCCCTGAAACAATGGAAAAACACAACATTATCAAACCCCCTGACCAAATTCCGAATATCCTTAATTAGAATATTAATTTCCCAAGGAATTTTCCACACATTTTTTAATGAATTTATGAGAACTAAATTATCCCCTTCAATAACAATATTTTTAATATTCATACGAATCGCTTCTCGAAGGCCATGAATAAGCGCTAAAGTTTCAGCCTGGAGTACTGACATTGAGGAAACTTGTTGACGATCAAAATTTAGAATTGAACTGACATGATTTCTTAAGATATAGCTTATAAAGGTATTTGAGTTACTTTGTTTAGACGCATCAAAATTTAATTTGATCCAATCATCTTGAGGTCTTATCCAAGCCGAATTATTTTTCCTCTTTCGCCTTTGACATACTTGAGAACTAGTGTTATTATTTCTAACTTGTGAGCATATCCATAGCGAATGCTCCCGAGCTGCAAGTTCGCTAGGTAATAAATCAGACATACGAGATGTGTGGTTGAAGATAATTTTATTCCTGTGGTTCCAAACAAACCACCAAAGAAAACATAGAACATTACTATTTGCATTTACTTTGAGAGTAGAAACAAGATTATCATAGAAATTTCCGAAGCAATTTATCTGAAACGATATATTTAATTTCAACTCCAACTCCGAGATCATTTTCTGAGTAAAAGGACACATGAAGAAGAAATGATTAATATGCTCATCATTCATATCACAAAGAGAACAAGTATGAGGAACCGAATTATAAAATCTATTAAGCCTTTCTGTAGTTGGCAAACAATCCGTACAAGCTTTCCATATGAAATTTTGTATTTTAGGGGGCAGGTTAGTCTTCCAGATCCAAGAAAGACCGAAAAACTGGAACGGTCTCCCAGAATTTATCAATTCTGAGGCCGTTTTTACCGAGAATTGACCATCACTGGCAGGACTCCAAATAATTGTGTCCTCAACATTAGACGTCGGAATTAAAATGGAAGTAATTTTGTTCACTACCCAATGAGGTAGCAACTGGTTTAAACCCTGTACATCCCAAGTTTTATTACTTGTAATGAAATGCTGGACTTTTAGCCTTGCATCTCCATTGTCAAAAAACTCAAGCAAATTTTCATTTTCAATCCAGACATCAGACCAAAAATTGATTTTGCAACCGTCTCCAACTAACCACTTAACTCCTTTAGAAAAAGAATCCCTAAGGCTTAGGAGTCGACCAAACTGCCAAGAAGTCATCTTTTGTTTATATGAAAAAATATGCTCCGAGTGGAGATATTTTTCATTTAAAATTTTAACCCAAATATTAAAAGGTTGAGTTAAAATTTTCCATAACAATTTCATCTGAAGAGCAACATTATTATTATAAGCAGTGCGCAAACCTACACCACCATTTTCCTTTGGGGAACATATTTTAACCCAGCTGATGAGAGGATGATGATTAGGAGTAAATTTATTCCAAAAGAAAGATTTAGTGACTTTATCAATCTCCTCACAAACCCCTTTAGGCAACAAGAAACTCTGCATTAGGTACCCAATTTGACCGAGAAGGTTTGACTGTATTAAAACCGTCCTACCTGCTTGAGAAATTGAATTTGCCTTCCACTGTGATAATTGTTGTTTAAGTTTCAAGATTAGATCATTAAACATGATATTTTGAACTTTTCCTTTTAAAATAGGAATGCCCAAATATTTTTGCATGGAAGTGGTAATCTGAATATTGAGGATGCTAGCAAGAGATACAGTTGTAGGGCGAGAAATGTTCGACGACGTTTGAAAAGAGCTTTTATTATAATTTATAGAAAGACCAGAAAGGCTGCTAAATTTTTGAAGAAATAATTTAATAAAATTAAGATTTTGTTGTGTTGAATTTGAAAATATAATTGTATCATCCGCAAAGATAAAAAATGGAATACAAGTACCATTTCTCACTAAACGGATACCAACTCTAGAAGAAGGTTGAGAAGATTCATATTGTAAAGAGCGCGCAAAATATTCCATGGCTAACACAAAAATGAATGGCGACATTGGATCCCCCTGACGAATACCACATTCTGGCGAAAACTCTGGCCCCGGTTCGTTATTAACCAGAACAGAAGAAGTCGAGGTGGTAATACAAGTCATTATAAGGTGAACCCATTTCGAACAGAACCCAAATTTAAGAAGAATACGTCGAATGAAATTCCAATCAATTTTATCATAAGCTTTTTCCATATCTATTTTAATAGCCATCCAACCCTTCATACCTTGTTTTTTCTTATGAAAAGAATGAAAAATTTCATGTGCTATTAAAATATTATCTTGAATTAGTCTACCCTGGACAAAAGCACCTTGTAAAGGATGTATCATAGCTGGTAACAAATGCGACATTCTAGAAGATATAATTTTAGTTATTAATTTATAAATTGTATTGCACAGACTGATAGGACGATAATGTCCAATTACTAAAGGATTTGTGTTTTTAGGAATTAAAGTTATAAAGGATTTGTTAATAGACTGGAGCATTAACCCTGAGTGGAAAAAAGCATTAACTGCTAGGATAATAGAAGAGCCAACAATATGCCAATAATGTTGGAAAAATTCAGCCGTGAAACCATCAGGACCAGGCGTTTTGTCTAGAGGCAAGCTGAACATAGCAGTTTTTATTTCCGCATGAGTTGGCGATTTACAGAGGAGATTATTATCTTGAAGTGTTATTAAATTAGGAATAATGTCTAAGTCATCCACCTCAATAGTACATAAAGGATTATGAATAAAACGAGAACGCATTTCCTGTGAAATATTATCTGAAATTGAAACATGATCAAAGATAACCAACCCTTGTGAGGTAGTAAATTGTGTTATTCTTTGTTTAAAAGATCTAATTTTAGAAATAGATTGAAAATACTTTGTATTTTTATCCACATTTAGCAGATGTTTTACTTTCGCTCGTTGTTTCCAAAACGTATTTTGGAATTGCAATAAAGCATTGTATTTGTTTAAATGTCGCTGAAGTTTAGTAATTGTATTAAGATTATTCGGATTAGACAGTAGCTCATCTTGTAATATTTGTAGTTGATTAGTAGCTATTTTTAGTTGTTCATAATTATTATTGACATGATGTTTTGCCCATACTTTAGCATATTTTTTAAGTAAATTCATTTTCATAGAAATATTGAACATAAAAGATCCGCATAACTGGTATTTCCAGACTTTAGAAACTAGTCTTTCGAACTCCTTGTTTGCTAACCAAGCATTTTCAAACCGAAAGGGGAATTTTTTGAAGTTATAGAAGTTGTTCAATTTAAAAGATATTATACAATGATCAGAGGTCGTAAACGGATGATGATGAACTGATATAGACGGATAGTGTGAAAGTAAAGATTGGTGAATTAACACTCTATCTAATTTTTCAAACGTATTTTGTAAAGAAGTGGAACTTTTCCTCCAAGTAAAAGGAAATCCTGTAGTCGGAACATTCAGTAGATCAAGTTTTAATAAAATTGAGTTGAGCCTTAAGAATCTCGAATTTGGAGGCAGAAGGCCTCCCTGTTTATCATGTATGAAGTTAATTTCATTCAAATCTCCAATAATAAAAAAGGAAAAGTTGGAATTTAATAACATGTGTTCTAATTTATTCCAATATTCGGGTTTTTCATCTTCCCTAGAGGGGGCATAAACAAAAGCTAGTAAGAAATGAATATCTTGCAAAGAATATTTAAGTATAATTAAGTTGGTGTCAATATGAAACAAAGAACAATTTTGGGTAAACATATTTTGGGTGGTAAGAACCCACATTCCTCCTCTCGTTCCAAGACTAGGACTAAAATATATTTTATTAAATCCACATTTTTGCCATGAATTAACAAAGGGTTCAGAATCAGTTTTAGTTTCCGCTAAGCAAAGGATCTGGAGCTTATTTCTTTTTCTAATAAACCCAATTTCTTCCCAGAAATTGGATCTACGAACACCCCTAGTATTCTAATAGGCGATACTCATAAAAAAACCTTTTTTATATAGTAACATGTTGTATTATCGATGAATATAACATGATCTTTAGAGTAAACACTGAGCTTAGGTGCATGAATTCCCATCAAACTACAAACATTAAAACATACACAAAAGGACCTTTTGGGATGCCAGAGAAGAGCATACAAACTTATACAACAATATTGTGAATAAGCAACCCTATTAACCAAAGCAAGAGCGAATACATGAGCTGATACATGAGATGAAACATTTTCTATAAGATAGCTGGAGTCATCAATTATTACCAAGGCATGAGCGAGCTGCCAAAATATCCTGCGAAAAATAGAAGAAGGGACACTGCATAAAATTTGAAGAGAAAGAGAATTTGAACGAAGGTAACCTCGAATAGTTAAAGAACAATACAAACAGAGGAAACACAAATAACTGAAAAACCATAAGATAAGGTAGCACATACGAAGAAGAAGAATAGCACAAGAAAAGTAACAGAAACTAGAACATAATATTTCACAAACTATCAAGACTGAGTTGGAGAACATGTAAAGATTAGAAAAATGGAAAAGGTAATAAAGTGAGAAATGCATCATATGCAAATAACAGAAGATAAATTTGGAGATTAATTTTAATATGAACAGTAAATTGTAAATATGGTCATCATATAGGATTGAAAAATCAGATTTTGAAAGCTTTGCAATTCTCAGGAGGTGTTCATCAAAGGGATAAAGCACCCAAGTATCATCATAGAATTTAAAGGGTCCCCAGCAAAGAAGGAGAAGGCAGGCTACAACTATATCAAGAAGATAAAGGAGCCAAAGCCAACCACCCTCTGCTCGGGTTAAAAGCTCACTACTGAAGGGGTTCACAAGGATTCTAGGAAATGAAGGCAACAACTCCTCAACCACAAGACAGATAATTTTCAATAATCTAGGTGGGAGCTCTTGCTGCCAGTTCACTACCAAGAATGAACCCATAGTGAGCACAAAGGGAACACTCAGATTATTGTAGTAGTATTGAAGAATACTAATTAACCAGGAGCAGCAACAAGAAGAACAAGTCCCCAACAAAAGTGAGTAGCTTAGACATGAAGAAGCAATAATCATGAAGTCATAACACCAACCAGACTGGTCAATGAAAACGGACGGATAGGTATACACAGAACACCAACATTTCAAAAGCAAGACAAACCACAAACATTCATGAGAATCAATAAAGATGAGGCTTAGAGAGATATAACCTGACCGATTCAAAACACAATCTTTCATCTCAGGAGAGTCACCAAAGTAAACGACTCTCAACCAAAGCAAAAATGAAGAGATGTAGATACATCGAGAAAAGGATAAAATCTGCATCCAACTCACACAAAAAAGATGTATAAGCCCACTTGATAAATCAAATAAGCCAAGAATACAGAAAGTAAGATTTATAGCAAGTTTCTTATAAATTTGGAGATAAATGTTCAATAAAGTTTCAGCAATATAAGGTTCATTCTCTGAAAGCAACGATTTAGACAAGTTCTCAATCTTGGGAGACATACAAATCACACAAGAGAGAAGGAGTCCGAACTGAAGCAAGCAAAGAAAAGGTTGAAGCAATAAACAATAAAAACAACAAAACAAACGAAAGAGAAGAGAAGAAAGATTCACATAACCTGGAAGAGCCGAGATCCAAAAGCAAGAAGAAAGGCAAGACAAAATCTCGCCCTTCAACAGAATCCGAAGACCAGCGCACAACATAGCCATAGTTCCCTCAAATAAAGAGGGAAACATAGCAAGATACCCCAAACGGCAAACAGAGAGAGCCAACAGAAGAGAGAAACCAAGAATCGAGCCTTCAGAATCATCAGAGTGAGCTTCAAGACCAACCACACACAATAGATCCACACCCAACAAGGGCCAACAAGGCAAGATCCAAAAAGAGAAACCAAATTGGTAACTCCATAACCAACAGCTCCCATAGAAGGAACAAGACAAGGAAATAGTGCAGGAGAGGGAAATAGAAGAGGTCAAATCGGAATTGAGACCGATTAAGGGTGATGGATTTACATAAGGAAAGGGCAAAGAACAAACGAAGAATCGAAACAAACTCCAGGAACAAGAGCTCCCAAAAGGAGCCTTAGGGCCGGCTGAAGAGGGAGGAAGGGAAAAAGAACCACGCGTGGAAGCGCGTTCTATTACATGCTCTTGATTCGAAACGAGAGTTGATTAGGAGAAGGACTGTACTCGGATAATCGGTACTTACATTTTGAAGCTCCAAATTTTTGTTAAAAGTTGTAGCGATGATTCCTTAAAATCCGATCATTAGAAATCATAGAAAGAGCGTGCCCCTAGTTCACATACGCTACGTCGATATTTGCGTATTTCGGGATAAAAGGCGGACCAAACACGATTTTAATTTGTAATTAGGAAAAATAAACAACATTCTAGTGAAGTTAGGGCTGCAAATGAACCACAAACTGTTGGTGAAAACAAAGTGTTAATTATTAACCTATTATTATCAAAAAAAATTATTAACCTATTGTTTATATCTTTAACAAAACGCAAGAAAGAAGTCAAGAGAAACTTCGGAACCAAGTCGACCAGATATATATTTACCGAAATGAAGTCGTTTTAATCGACAAAAAAATGAAAGAAGGAAGCGGAGTCGAGGTCGCAGTCGCCTCTTTCCCATTGCTATTTGCTATGCTACAAATCAACAGATTTGTACTGTAAACACAAAGCGGAGCCCAACAATCATGGCTCTCCGATTCGTCCTCAGCTCCACCCTAGTAGTCGTCCTCGCCACGCCCTGTCCCAATTCCTCCAAAATCTAAAATCCTCACACTATGAAGATGAAGGTCTTAATTTTGGCTCTTCTCGGTGTCTTCTTCCTTGTACTGGGAGGTAATTGGTTGACTCTAGATCTTGATCCATCCAATACTCTGTGGTATTACTTTCTGGCTTAAGATTGTACCATTTCCCCTAATCAACTTCCCATTCTAATAATTTCCTGAATTGAAAATGACCTGTATTTCTGATTTTTCTTATTCATGAAAACGTGGAGTGTGCAAATTTAGTCCATAGTTACCGTTGTTAATTCAAGTTAATGACATATTTTTATTTCAGTACAATGTGTGAAACTGCACTTGGAAGAGGATCAGAGCACGCTACTACTCCACCAAGGGGTTGGAACTCCTATGATTCATTCTGTTGGGTGGTCACTGAAGAACAATTTCTTCAAAAATCAGAACTCGTCTCTAAACGGCTACATTCTCATGGATACGAGGTTTCTTGAATTCTATTATTTCACGAATTGCTTGTCTAAATTAGTTTAATGACTAGAACTTACAATAATAATTCCTTACAGTTTGTTGTGGTAGACTACATATGGTATAGAAGAAATGTGCCAGATGCCGATGTCTACTCATATGGATTTGATGTCATTGATGAGTGGGGAAGGATGGTTTCTGATTCTGCTCGTCGGCCCTCTTCGCAAGGTGGCAAGGGGTTTGCAGATGTGGCAGCAAAAGTTCAAAGCATGGGTTTGAAATTTGGGATTCGTGTAATGAGGGGATTAAGTACACAGGCTTTCAATTCTAACACACCTATCTACCACTACGGTAAGTGCTTTGATGTCTATTTCATTTTGCAAAAATGTGCCTTCGGTGGTTTCGCTTATCTTGGCTGCTTTAATCTTTCCTAGGGAGCTGCTTATCAAGAGAGAGGACGAGTTTGGAGGGCAAAGGACATAGGGATCAAGGAGAAGGCTTGTGCATGGATGCCAACTGGTTTCATGAGTGTGAACACCAAGTTGGGAGACGGAAGAGCATTTTTACGTTCCCTTTATGAACAGTATGCTGAGTGGGGTGTCGACTTTGGTATGTTTTTATTTAGAATGTCCTTATAATGTCAGCCTGACATTATGTCTAATAATGCTCTCTTACTAGAAAAAGCCGGCCTTAATAGTTTTCAGCTTGTGGTGCCTAGCCGTAATGAAGTTATATGTCGATTGTCCATTGTATCTCAACGAAAATATACCCCATTAGGGAATTTAAACAAAAACTTGCTTAGTATATAAGCCCTTGGGTTATTCCCCTAGTGCGCATATGTGCATGAACGGACATGTGGAACGCATGTTAAAAAACGCCCACCGGACTTTAAAAATTACCTTAAACTTCATGGGAATTTTTGGGGCTTCGTACATGGTTTGAATCCCAATAACCGGTTGGGAAAGAGTAATCTCCCATTGAGTATCACTAACTCAATTCTTGTATTTTGAATGATTCCTTGTATGATCAGCTTTGATTTATTTCTATAACAGTGAAGCATGATTGTGTGTTTGGATATAGAAGAAATCACTATTGTTTCTGAGGTATTAGAGCTGCCTTAATCGACACCACTCAGATTTTCCAGATTTTGTATAAATTTTCTATGACAAGTGATTTTGACATGCGAATCCTGAGAAAACTTGAGCGACCTATTTTTTACTCACTATCTCCTGGAACTAGTGTGACTCCAAACATGGCTAAATAAATCAATGGATTGGTCAATATGTACAGGATAACAGGAGATGACTGGGATAAATGGGGAGATGTAGCAGCTCATTTTGATGTTGCAAGGTAAATAGATATTTTCTCTCTCATTTATGGTGGGCTATATAATCTCTTTATATTGGATAAAGATAAGTGTATAGGGTTAATATGTTTTTGTATTATTGTCTTGGTATAATCTCTTGGTAAATCTTATTCTCTTTTAATTATTCCATTTATACATAATTCATAACTTTGGCTGAGATTCTCAATAGAGATTACCATTATTACATGTAATCTTTCACTTTATAGTCTCCACCATCTTATGAAATTTATCATTTTTATATAATTGCATCTAGACAACCCTCTAGTACTAATTTAAATGTGGGCTAGGGGCTTTGCAAGTTCAAGCATGATTGGAGCCCAAGGCTTAAAGGGAAAATCATGGCCAGACTTGGATATGCTTCCACTTGGATGGCTTACTGATCAAGGTTATAAGATTCATATGCTGGTTTGAAAAGTTTCTTGACTTTTTTTTTCATAGAAAAAATATATATTTAATTCGTATTTTCTAGGAATACCCATATATCAAGCTCTAATGTAATAGTTGGTCAACATTTTGTAAATGATGGTGTGACAATTTTTAAATTACTTCCAAGGATGACAAATTTCACAGGTAAAAATTCCTTACAGATTTGATGGGTGTTCTATTTATTACTCCCTCCGTTCACGAAAACTTGTCATTCTACCTTGATTCTCTTGTTCAACAAAATCTGTCATTTGAGATATTTTAGTCCTTTTTTTCAATAATATCCATACTAATTAACAATATTTACACAAATTACAATAAAGGGGGAAATATCTTAACAAAAGATTGAGGGTATTGTAGTCAAATCAAAGAATTTCTTAATTTTAGAGACAAACTCTAAAACGATAAATTTATGTGAACGGAGGGAGTATGAACTAGGCACAAACCGAGGTCCATACATGCACAATAACCTTACTTATAATGAGCAAAAAACTCAGGTTTGAAATTTTACTCACAAAACTTGTGTTTCTTTCTTGTCCATTTGACTTGCAAACCTTTTGAAATTTGTCTTGCAAATGGTTTCTCTCCAGATGACGTTGTGGGCAATGGTGAAGTCTCCACTTATGTTTGGAGGGGATTTAAGAAGTATTGAAAAAACCACATACAATCTCATTCTTAACCCTGTTGCCCTAGAAATCAATAGTTTCAGCTCAAACAACAAGGAGGTATTAAGTATTCCTTTTGAGTTCCAACTTCCAAGATCAGAATTATTTTGAAGTAATATAGTGTATTAACATGCACTGGTATTTCCTCGACAGTTCCCTTATATTACCAGCACTCATCATCCAAATTGCCAGAACCAACAAATCCAAAGAGCAAGAAAAGTCGGCACAAGATTTCTGAGTCTTGTTGGTTGTGAAGAAGGCATTGCAAAGGGCTGGTCTGTTGTAGCTCTAGAAAATGGTCTCCATCAAGTTTGCTGGTAGAAGAATCTAGGAACTCGCCACTTGCCCTCTTGCTTGTATAAGAGAAAATGGTCAACATAAAGCTTTATTTTCCCATTAACTTTTTCTTTTGATTTTATTATGGTTGTAGCCTGTAGTTTTTTTTTTTTGATATGGGCTCGATGTGAAAACTTTTGTAGGGAAGAAGAGTTGGTTTCCAAACCACATTTTGAAGGAAAAACTCATCTACTGACAAGCACCAAAGCAGCATCTGTCTGCTTAGAGGCATCAGCTAGACAAAGGCTTACATCAGAGGAGTTCAGGAGAGGCTCATTATCTCCTTGCAAATGGGTGGCTAACCAGGTTTTTCTTTTACACGTGTTTTGCTTTATTCTATGGTTCTACACTTCTACATTCTTTTATACAGTATTATTTTCATACATAAGAAGAATCGTTTTGGGTTAAAGCTGTAGTTGTAATTGATCTTTTGTGTAAAGATGTGGGAGCTGAATGGTGACGGAACCCTGATAAACAGCTATTCTAGTCTATGTGCGATTGTGAAGATGGTAAAAGGTGATAGTGTGATACTCAGATCTTAAAAAGTACATTGAAAATTTGAATGAGATATTTATTGATTCTTCTATGTAAGTTGTATATTAACCAATTGACGAGTATACACTTTATGCAGATAATGCGTGTTGAAGGGTTTTCTGAACAAATAAATTTATATCAAGACCCTGCTGAGTACAAGGAGTCAGGTTCATCCACGGGAATGAGAATAGGGCTAAAGATTAGTTGACAAACTACGGAAAACAAAGCAAACACGAACAAAACAAGCCAGGACCGATCTGACTAGGGTCGTGCACGACCCTATGGGGGTCGATCCAGGGCACACACAAACACACACGAACACTTACGAGGGCAAGGATCGAACACGACCTTGGTGAGGTCGAGATCGAGACAAATTAACGAGTTTTAATCAAATATAAAAAGGGAATCCTAGGGCTACCACAACAACAACCATACATGCTTTCAACCAGAATTCACAATCATCATGCAATTATGATCATAGAAAAGTCAACTGTCGCAAACAATTCAAGTTATTCAATCAACTGTCGCAAACAATTCAAGTTATTCAATCAACTATCGCAAATTAAACAACTTTCTATCTATCCTTCAACCTAGGAATATCAACTTTCGCAAATAATCCTATTAGATCTAATCAAGCAACCAACTTTACACTTTCGCTTTTAGGTTAATTGCAAGATTTTGCCTCAACTTTCGCAAAGGGGTTTAGCACAAGATAGATAGATATGATCTTTCAAGCATTCAAGTCATGAATTCAAGTTTAGACATGCATGATCGTGTTGGGTTTTCACCCAACCCTAGAATCTAAGAGAACTACTCACACATAGCTAAACAAAACGAAAACATCATGATCATAATACCGAAAATTAAATTAACCTAAGAAGAAGTCTTACAAATTTTGTTCAACTTGTTCTCCAAGTCTTCTTCTCAATCTCCCAAAGTACGTAAATAAGAATAGAACAAACTCCGGAACCCTAAAACAAAGAGTTTTTCCCCCTTTTATAGAGGAAAAGGAGTCCTAATTAACCTAGGAAACAAGATAAAACAACTTCCTAAAATAAAAGATGAATATTTTACAAAAGATCACGGAATCTAGCAAGAGTCGGCGCCATGATCGACCCAAATGGGTCGTGCATGACCCCCCAAGGGTCGTGCCTAAAGCTTGGATTTTGGGGTGGGTCGATCTTGGCAAGTGTTGGCTCGTGCACGACCTTGTTGGGTCGTTCTTGGCTTGCTTTGGCTCGTGCACGAGCTCCTTTGACTTGATTCTACTCTCTTTCCGGGCTTCCTTCCTTAACTTCTCCTCATAGCTCGTCCACCTCCTCGTGTGCTACTCCAAATTCTTCGTTTACGCTCCAAAATACCTACAAAAAAACACAAAATACGCGTAGTTTCCGAATTTCAAAGAAATACGAAAACTATGGCAAAAAGACTCAAAAACCTAAAACACTAGCATAAAAACTAACCAAATCTAATCTAACTAGACACTAAAAACCTACCTAAAAAGCGGATATCAATGCGGTAAACTCTGTAGGTGTTCGTTCTTGGGTTGCAACTGGTAGAAGAGGTCCGACTACCAAAATCCCACTTATCATTTTACAATTGCTCATAATATGGCTGGTTTCCAAATTCTAAAAATAAAATCTACTATACCATAAACTTAAATTCTGGTTTACCCTGATTGTACAGGAGAAGTATATGTTGCCTTCTTCAATCTAAATCAGGGAACTAGCCTAATTTCTGCAAACCTATCAGACCTGGAAAAGGTACTTCCAGGACGAAAGGTATCTGGGAATTCTTGCAAGTGCAGGGAAGTGTGGAGCGGTCATGAATATTTCATACCTAGCGGAATCATCTCAATGGATGTTCAACCTCACAGTACTAGCTTGTTTGTTCTCAATTGTTAAGCTATGTACAGTTCATTATGATTGTAAGATCACCTTGGGTTCTTAATTATTAGTACACTCATAAAGAATGCCATTTAATGGCTTTCTGATCCATTGAGAGCAGGACATGTTGTTTGTTTATGAGAAAAATACTATAATAGTCCTATTTTAATTAATCAATTCTAAAAATATACCCCCACTCTATTTCTGTTTCCAAAACTATACTTTTATATTTCAAATACCAAATCACCCCTACATCATAAACGATAATTAATTAACCGATTATATGAAAATCGGTTAGGATTTCAATTAGGATTACATAAAAAATATTACATGAAAATTGATAAAATTAAAATTTGTTAGGATTTCAAAGGGTTACATAAAAAACGGTTGCATGAAAATCGATTACATAAAATTTTGTTGCATGGAAATATGTTATTTAAAAATTGATTGCATAAAAAGAGGTTACATAAAAATCTGTTACACATTAAAATCGGTTAGTATTTCAATTTGGACTACATAAAAATTGGTTGCATAAAAATATATTACATGAAAATCGGTTAGGATTTCATTTAGGCCTACATAAAATTCGGTTGAATAAAAATCAGTTACATAAAAATATATTATATGAAAATCAGTTAGGATTTAAATTAGGGCTAGATAAAAATCGGTAACACCTTACATAAAATATGTGTAACAAAATTTATGTAACAAAAACACCTTACATAAATTTGTGTAACAAAATTACATTACATAAAATTTGTGTAACAAAATTAAAAATAGGGATATTTTAGTCTTATTATTTGTAAGAGGTTACTATTGAAAAAATTAAGATATAAGGGTATATTTGTGGATCAAAACATTGAAATTAGATTAGTTATGTCTTTTCCTTATATATACAATTAGACCAAAAAACTTGACCTGACCCGAAAAACCGACCCGACCCGCCCGAAGTTTTTTAGGTTTAAACTCGACCCGAAAATCAATGGGTCAAGACTAACCCGAACCCAGTCGACCCGGCCAACCCGCTAAAGTATTATTTCAATTAAAAATTCAATATTTTATTTATAAATTTTGTATAAAATTATTATTTTATTATTATTAAATAATATTTTATATTATATAATATTAATTATTTTAATAAAAATAAAGATAAAGGTTAACAAAATTGAAGATAATGACCCGTTGGGTCAACCCGAACCCGTACCAAACCCGTAACAACCCGGTCCATATGAACCCGGAAATTTTATGACCCGTCGACCTGTGACCCGTTTTGACCCGAACCCGATTGACCCGAAGCCGAACCCGACCCGCCCGACCCATTTGACAGGTCTATATACAGTAGATGTTGGAGTTGCTTTCCAATTGCAAGAAGAATGGAAGCTTTTGTTGAGAATGTCTTATTTCCGGTTTCTAGATCCTTAGTTGTAGTACTAGCATATGTACTCGTATTATGTGCAAATTTGGTTAATTATAAACAAAATATTTTACAATAAATTGATTTTAAAATATTTTTTTTATATGTGACTATGAACAAAAATTGTCAATTGTTTTAATGAGAGATCTAATAATTTTAATTTAAAAAACATCCTAGGATAGTATTTAACTAATTAATTAAATATGTTCATTGTACAAATTTTGTTTGAAGGATATTATTAATTTTGTATTTGTGCAAGTTCATTTCATCTATAAATACTTCTTCCGTTCAACTGGATTGGTACTCAAATTCAAGAAAGAGACCATAAGCCCCACTTCTTCTTCTTCTTCTTCTTCTTCTTCTTCTTCTTCTTCTTCTTCTTCTTTTTCTTCTTCTTCTTCTTCGTGTCTTCATTCATTATTTTTGTGAGCTTCGATCTCCGCTCGTTCAACCATCAACAACCACCTAGCCACCGCCTTGCTCTTCTTGTCGCGCCGTCCAGCTCAGCTAGCCCAGCCCACGCACAAGCCATCAACCGTGCACATAGCTATTGAGCCACGTTAGTCACCGAGGCCCAACACCGCTTTGGAGCTTTCGTTAAGTAAGATGGAGCCGTTACGCTACCTGCCGTTAGGATCGTAACTTTGCCACGATGCCATAGGATCAATCCGTTCTACGTTCTGTTGCCACGATGCCATAGGATCGTAACATGGAGCCGTTACGCTACCTGCCGTTAGGATCGTAACTTTGTCCCGAACTTCCATGCCATCGATATCTTGAAATGAACTTTCGAATCGTTATACGTTCTGTTGGTGGATATTAAATTCATAGAATTTCACACCAAGTTCGTTTGATATAAATGAACACTTCTCATTTATAAAAAAGTACCAAAAACAAAGTGTAAGGCTATCAAAATCTAGTCCTAAGCAACAACGTTATTATAGAGGATTTATATATATAACACTTTTCTTTATTATATATAAGAAAAATAAATCTTTACACTGCTCGTTTTCGAGAAGGCATTAAAATTTGAATAAACATTTAAGGAGTTTATTCATAAAATATCTTTTTGAATTTTTTTTTATATATACTCTTACCATGAAAGGTATAAGGATTTGTAAAACGCCCTATTTTACAGACTTATAATGGGATGTTACCGCCGGCGGACTCGGAGTTTCCGTCCAAGGCCGTTGAGGCTTAAGTGATCGTAATTGAATAAAGACATGTTTAACTAACATAATCTGATAAAACATATTGTCTTTTATTCAATAACATGGTTACAAGAGTTTACATCGGAATATATAAACATGAATCGTTGTTTCTGAAATTGTAACACCCCGATAATTTATAAGGAATTGAGGTGCTACCCATGTCAACAAGAGCTCTTCCTTTTCTGGGTTTGAGTGAGGACAAAGAACTCAGAAGTTAAGTGTGCATGGGCGAGAGTAGTACCAGGATGGGTGACCTCCTGGGAAGTCCTCGGGTTGGCATGGGGCCAGCACGTCTTCCAAAGCTTCCTTCTTTCCTTCTGTGGTCTTCAAGCTTTAACTCCTATAGTCTTCTTCCTACAACCTGATATTTTCATAGAAACGAGAAATACCAACCGGACGAAACCGGGAAGAAGAAAGGGTATTAGTCTTCTAAGAGACTAAACAAATAGGAGAATGTGTTTTGGTTCACAAAGATAAGGCCAAGACGTTCTAATACCATAACCCAAACTTAAATGGGTAAAGGTATAATAGTCCGAAGGACTATACAGAAAAGGACGGTAATAATCTGATATGTGTTAAACCGATTAAAGGCTTTCTTGAAAAGTAGGAAACCACCAAAAGTAGTTCCTAATAAAGAGAATGTGTTTGGATATTTGCTGGAATATTATTAAACAAGCATTTACTTTCAAAAGGTGCGCCCATCGACTAATTAGTTCCATAACCCCCTCATGTTGGACATCTCTAGAGTGAGAAATGGAAACTTTCATAGCGAGGAGCCATAGTGGAAACCACCCTGCAGATTATCATTACTATGCCCGAGGCACTAGTCTTTTATCAGTCATAAAACCTTGCATTGCAGTTATAGATTTTTAAATTTCGATTCTCAACAAGTGAGACTTATAACGACAAGATAATAAGCACTCAAAGGTGCTTAACTTTCTCAATAATTGTTGAGAAAGTAGGTCAAGACCAGTATCAGGAGAAGATAACAAAGTATACCACCCAATACAGTTATAAAGAGACTCTCAGAGCATATCTCCGAGATCCCTAGTTCTAAAACCTATCTACAACAAAGAGATCTCAAAAGAGACTATTGAGCACATAAGAGCACAATCAACGACCCTAAAAAGTACTAGCAGTACGAATAATAAGAAATAACGAACAGTCGTCAAATCTAACCAGTAAATAAACCTAATTCATTTATTTAGCAAACAAGTATTCCCAACATAGAGATGATAACGTAACACAGGTTCCTAATTATCAATTATTCCAAAAATAATGATGATATCTAAAACAGAGTTTAAAGATATCGAGTTCAGAAAAGGATGAACTACCCACTTGCCTTGAAAAGGGAGCTAAGCCCGATCAAGACAATAAAGCTGAATTCCTTATAGATTTCCTGGTAAGAAAAACTATACAACATTCAAAAACACATATGAATAAACTCCTTAATTATTTATTCGAATCTTAATTCCTTCTTGAAAACGAGCAGCATAACAACGTATTTTTCATATATATATATAAGAAAATTAAGTATATAATCTTTATAACGTCGTTACTTAGGCTAAGATTTTGACAACATAACGTCCTATTTTTGGTACTTTCTTATAAATGAAAAGTGTTCATTTATATCATACGTACGTGGTGCTTAATTCTCGGAATTTAATATGGACCAACGAAACGTATAAAGGGGTCGAAAGTTCGTTACCAAACGTTGACGTTATGGAAGTTCGGGACACCGGTTGCAAGAAGGGACTGATCCTATGGCATCGTGGCAACGTCACGATCCTAAAGGCGTTAACGGCGGGCAACGTAACGGCTCCGAGTGGCTTGACGAGAGCTCAGAAAACGAGTACGGCACCGTTTATGGTGGCTAGCGGTTTCAAGGGTGATGCACTGTGCGTGAGCGCCTGGCTGGGCATACCCGCGAGCGGCGGACCACCAGGCTTGTGGACCTCCAAGCGGTGGCTAGGTGGTGGCCGGTGAAAATGGTGCGGTGACCCGGAGGGAGTAAGCGAGACGAGGCCGAGAAGAAATGAACGAAGAAGTGGAATAAGAAAGAGGTGGGGCCAAGCTTATAGCTTTCTCACAAAAAGAATGGAAGAAAAAGCTGATCAGCTGCTAACAAAATGACAATTCAAAGTTTGAACAGAGGGAGATAGAGATTGAATAGAGCGAGTTGAATAAATTGAAACGGAGGTAGATTCGAACGTATTTATATATAATAAAAATATACGTAGGCAGCAAGGATACATGAGCAGTAAGTTGCAATTCAAGCTTGGCTTCAAGTTAGGATAAAAACGTAACTTGCAAGTAGGAAAATGGATAGAATTCCATTTACAACGGTAAGAGTATATCTGGATTGGAACGGAACTTGCGTTCGGGTGGTAAAATTATATACCCAGGATTATAATACTTCTTTCATAGAAATGATCCTAAAAATTATGTAGACTAATAAAATCAACTCGAATGATTTTATTTTGCTACTTTTAATCTTAAGGCTTCCATTTTAGAGTATAACCTTAATGAGTACATAATTAATTAAGCGGATCTCACTCGATCAGCGTATTTCTTTAATGGAAGTAATCCTAAAAATTTAATAGGTTAATAAAATCAGTTCCAATGATTTTATTTTATCACCCATGATTTTCTAGGAACATTTTCCATTAATCCGATCGTATTAGTAACGAGAATTGATTGAACGGGTTTTAGAAAGATGTCCGAATTTTTTTCCAAAAATATCCATAAAAACTACGGATATAACATTAGTACCCCCTTAAAAAATAGTTTCGTCCCCGAAACTAGGGAGAACTAAGGTTACAAGGGAAGAAAGTACGAACGCAGACAAAGGCTACAAACAGAACTAAGAAGTTTGTAGTACTCCCTTAAAAAAACGTTCGCACTAAGATAACATTAACTCTGGATGGGTCACATTTTCACAATGAAAGAAGAAAGAATTCATTAATTGCAAATCTGCATGCAAATGAAAACTTATCAAACGAAATTTATTTACAAACATTTCTCGAATTCTGTTACGAGAAGGTTTGAAAAATACACTTCGTTTCTGGAGTTCTATTACCAGAATCTTTCAAAGGAAAATAAATTCCAGAAAACTCTTCCTCTAAAACCACTTCAGTAACACCCTCTATTTTACAGACTTATAATTGGATATTACCGTCGGTGGACTCGGACTTTCCGTCCAAGGTCGTTGAGGCTTAAGTGATCGTAAATGAATAAAGACATGTTTAACTAACATAATCTGATAAAAAAGATTGTCTTTTATTCAATAACATGGTTACAAGAGTTTACAGCGGAATTTATAAACATGAATCGTTGTTTCTGAAATTACTTTCAAAATCCTGGAAACACTTGTGTGGAGACAGCACGTCTTCCAAAGCTTCCTTCCTTCCTTCCTTCCTTCCTTCTGTGGTCTTCAAGCTTTAACTCCTCTAGTCTTCTTCCTACAACCTGATATTTTCGTAGAAACGAGAAATACCAGCTGGACAAAACCGGGAAGAAGCATGGGTATTAGTCTTCCAAGAGACTAAGCAAATAGGAGAATGTGTTTTGGTTCACAAAGATAAGGCCAAGACGTTCTAATACCATAACCCAAACTTAAATGGGTAAAGGTATAATAGTCCGAAGGACTATAAAGAATTGGACGAAAATAATCTGATATGTGGTAAACCGATTAAAGGCTTTCTTGAAAAGTAGGAAACCACCAAAAGTAGTTCCTAATAAAGAGAATGTGTTTGAATATTTGTTGGGAATATTATTAAACAAGCATTTACTTTCAAAAGGTGCGCCCATCGACTAATTAGTTCCATAACCCCCTCACGTCGGACATCTCCAAAGTGAGAAATGGAAACTTTCATAGCGAGGAGCCAGAATGGAAAACACCCTGCAGATTATCATTACTATGCCCGAGGCACTAGTCTTTTATTAGTCATAAAACATTGCATTGGAGTTATAGATTTTTAAATGTCGATGCTCAACTAGTGAGACAAAAACGATAAGATGATAAGCACTCACAAGTGCTTCACTTTCTCAATAATTGTTGAGAAAGTAGGTCAGGACCAGTATTAGGAGAAAATACCAAAGTATACCACCCAATACAGTTATAAAGAGACTCTCGGAGCATATCTCCGAGATCCCTAGTTCTAAAACCTATCCACAACAAAGAGATCTTAAAAGAGACTATTGAGCACATAAGAGCACAATCAACGACCCTAAACAGTACTAGCAGTACGAATAATAACAAATAACGAACAGTCGTCAAATCTAACCAGTAAATAAACCTAATTCATTTATTTAGCAAACAAGTATTCCCAACATAGAGATGATAACGTAACACGGGTTCCTAATTATCAATTATTCCAAAAATAATGATGATATAAAAAACAGAGTTTAAAGATATCGGGTTCAGAAAATGATGAACCACCCACTTGCCTTGAAAAGCAAGCTTAAGTACGATCAAGACAATAACGTTGAATTCCTTATAGCTTTCCTGTTAAGAAAAAGTATACAACATTCAAAAAGACATATGAACAAACTCCTTAATTGTTTATTCAATTCTTAATGCCTTCTTGAAAACGAGCAGCATAACAACGTATTTTTCATATATATATATATATATATATATATAAGAAAATTATATATATAATCTTTATATCGTCGTTACTTAGGCTAAGATTTTGACAGCATAACGTCCTATTTTTGGAACTTTCTTATAAATGAAAAGTGTTCATTTATATCATATGTACGTGGTGCTAAATTATCGGAATTTAATATGGACCAACAGATTGTATAAAGGGGTCGAAACTTCGTTACCAAACGTTGATGTTATGGAAGTTCGGGACGTGGGTTTCAAGAACGGATTGATCCTATGTCATCGTAGCAACGTCAGGATCCTAAAGGTGTTAACGGCGGACAGTGTAACTGTAATACCCGGATACCATTTTCGGTTACATTTCAAACACGTAGTTAATTTTCTATATTAATTAAAGACTAATTTTATTAAATAATTACTAAGGTTGGAACTTAGGCTTTTGGAAAATATTGCTTGAAAAATAGTTACGAGATCATTTGAATAATCTCGCGTGATATGTACATATACATACACGAATACGTGTTATTATATATATTTAAGGTATACAAACTCATCGACTATATGTAATTCAATGGCTAGCCTACGTTAACAAATGTTGATATATGATAATATTAGTTGTCGAACTTGTTTTATACAATCTTAGATATATATTTTTAAATACAATTTTTTTAAGCCGACTTCAATATATTGTTGTATAAGTTGAATGCCAATTCAATCGGATAAGTTAACTCCCACCGCCTATGTGGCTAATTCATTTCTTCATACAAGGGGAAAACTTTCGTCACTACACCACCTTTTTTCCCTATCCACCTCCACTTTTTGATCGCCCCTACGTTCCATCTATTTTCCATCGCCAAGGCCATCAAACCACCACCCAAGTTCTTTGTTGGTTAGCCGGATCCAATTTCCTAGCCTAAAACCTAGCTCGACCGTCTCTGATCGTCGTTACTGGTGAGTTATTTTTATACCTAGGCTTGATCAAAAATTAATTAGATTTTGGTTTTGGAATCAAGCTAGCTTAGGCTTGATATTAGTGTTTGGTTGTGAGAGTTTTTCGTTACTAATTATGGATCTAATTATCCTATGCGTTTAGTTCTTCCCTTTATAAGATTTGACACGTTAGGGTTTTTGGTCAAGGATTTGTATTTATTTTTTTATATATTAATAGTTAATCTAAACTCTGGAGAGGAGTTTTGATTTGGATTTGGGAGTTGTTTTGGATAGGTTGGTTTAGTAAAAAGTCAAGATTGATTATATATTTGGTTTTGGGTCAACTGGTGGATAGTTGGATTAAGTCCTTTCCTTGGATTTGTAACTTGATTCGTCCAGATTGTCATTTTTATGTTTATTATTCTTATTCCTAGGTAACTAGCTTGACCATGTCCATTTCGATACCCTTGGAAATTCTACGTTTGAGGTAAGTCGCCTAGACTTACTTAGTTATCAATTTTGATATGTGCTGGATGTGTAGATATGATGTGTAGAGCTTTATTTTGGGATTCATTCCTATATATTACATGTGTCTATTTGTTAATAATTTGTTATTTTGGAAAAACATAATAGATGAATAGTATTCTGTATTTTATTCGGATTTCTAAACATTGGCACATAACCGATACGGCTATGATCGGGGATAGTCGGAAAGGCGGAGACATCCCTGACTTAGTTGTATGTCAAGGAGGTCCCCTTCAAAAAAATAACAAAATGTTTTGGCGAGTGCTCCCGAGGAGGCTTGACCAGGGGTAAGAAGGTGAATGATGAGGGTGTGAGTGGTTCGGATAAGTGGTGGAGGCCGCCGTCCACTACCCCGTGTAAGGCTGGAGGATGCCATGCTTGTTAGATAAATAGTGTTGTCAATTGAGAAATGATGGGTTGCGATTGAACTATTACTAAGGTGAAATATGATGGATATGTTACTAAAGTGAAATGATGTGCTATTATTAGTATGCGTCGTATGTCTATAAGTATTATTTTATGCGTCATATGATTATTAGTATTGTTGTGAGTTGGTCTATTGTTGTGAATATACTATATGTGAACTATTCTATTACTATTGTTATTATGTATTTTGTTAAACTGATTTTGTTGCTGGATATTGTGTTTACCAGTCAGTGCATATTGGAATTGTTAACTAACCCTTCGGGGATTTGTTTTTCAGTTCCAAGTAAGGACTTGGATCAAGAAACCCATGATGAAACCTCGGCAAAATGATGGTACGAGTCGTTGAAGGCCGTGTCATTAGGATTGGGTTAGTTAGGTGAAATGATGGTTACTTATTTTGTATAATAATTGGTTTAGTTAAGGAAAGAGTAGGATGATGCCAATAAAGGGTTCATAAGTTGTATTGTAGTTTATGTCGATTGGGTAATTCATGCATGTTTTTCATATATTGGTTTATAAATACAGGTTGGATGTTTTCTTTATATATTCTCGTCGTGCCCAAGTTGTAAGATCCAAGTGAACTCGTTGTCAAGTTAGCTCATGTAGACCCAGGAGAGGTCTAATACCGAGTAGTGCCCTTGTGTATAGATGGGGTGTTACAAATTGGTATCAAAGCCAGGTTGACAACAAGGGCACATGGAACTGACCAACAAGTGTACTCGAGGTCCAACTTAAAATAAAAACTGGCCAGTGATTTTAATGTTTTCTAATGGGTAGTCATATTGCATCTATGTGGGTAAATGACACGCCTCGACTTCGCCGCCATCAGCCGAGGATCTCATGTAGAATAGTAAGTTAAGTTGCTAACTTTAGTTAAAAGTAGATTCTAATTGTAAGAGTTTCGTTTGGAGATTGTTGTAAAAACTGGAGTTGAAGCAGACAAAGATAGTAAAAGAGGAATCATAGTCAAGACCATGGTACATGGTCAAGTTGAGGTTAAGAGAGGGACTTATGCTGTTGGAGAACCACACAATGCTTTTCCAGAAGAGTAATATGTTTGTGGTATGTTTTCTCATGAATATTTGGTATTGGTCTTATGGGTGATCCAATGATTGAACCTCGTATAAAAGGTAAAAGAAGTGGTTAAAACAAGAGGGGTAAGATAATTCCACAACGAATTCTGCTTAAGCACTTAAGATTCAAGATTGAGGTGATCGTATTTGAGTTAAGAATGATGATTGAAGATGAATGATGTTCGACTTGAGAAAACTTGAGCATTGTTTGAGGAAATGAAATGAGAATGCAAAGTCGAGAATATGAGGAAAAGTAGTTAAACTTTTTCGGAATTAATTATAGGAAAAGTATGAGATAAGATTAGGTCAAAGACTTAATAAGGTTGAGCTATGCAGTGATTGCATAAATGGGCGACGTGATTAAGATAATGTGAGTGTCAACTTTGATGACATATGTTGCAAAGTCGTTTAAGGAAAGATATAAGAGGAAGGACTCATTATGGTCTAGGACATGAACTAGCATTGGAAACATCTTTGTCAAAGAGGTTAACTAACAAGTTGAGACAACTTTACAAATATGTCAATAAAGGAATGACATTATGTGGCTAATGTGGGGAGTGGAAGATGGAAAATCTAGGATAAAGATGCTTCTATGTAGAAAGAGTTCGTGGACCAGTAGTGGCGCCATAGTTTGAAGTACCACTAGATATTGTTGCCGTTATTCAAGCCATTTGGATGCGATTTCTTCAAGATTTGAGGGGAACGAGGGTTTGCCTAATCAGAATATTACTTTGGAGTATCTAGGCTATTTTGGGGAATTGCAGACGCAACTGAGATCGAAGTTAGTTGACTGTATGTCTGAGAAGTAGAGTCAAAGGAGTTAGGTTAGTAATGAGTGTGACAAGGACTGCCAATTGTGCAGTGATGGATATATGGGGTACTAGTGATCTATCTTTCAAGAAGACAAGGAAAGACTACATGTCTAGAATATACCTGATTTCTGTAAGTTGTGAATGATATTCCGGGATTAGCTTTCAAAAATACCACCTTAGAGTGAAGTAGATTATAGTAGTAAATTGGAGTTGGGGATGAGACCAATATCAAAAGTTCTAAATTGTATAGATCTGAGGACAAATATTTTCCTATGATTGTGTACTGGATACTGAGAGTTGAACTAAGTGATTATTATGAACAAGAAACTCATTATCCTATAAGGATGACTTGTTAGACCAATTGCAAGGAGCCATGGTGTTTTCATAAATGGATTTGAGATCAGGTTATCACTACTTGAAGAAAGACATTCCTAAGATTGCTTTGTGAGTAAGATATGAGCATTATAAATATGTAGTGATGCCATTTGGATTGACTAATGCCCTTACAGTGTTTATATAATGATGAATTGGGTGTTCATTGACCACATGGTTAGATTCATGGTGATTTTATTGATGACATTTTGATTTACTCTCAAAATAAAAAGGAGCATGCTGAGCATCTCAGACTAGTATAAGGAGTATTGAGACAACAAGGATTGTTTTCCAAGTGATAGGATTTTTGATAATAAGAAGTTACTTTACTAGGACATGTCATGTCTGTAAAAGGAGTTAAAGTGGACCCTTGATGATTGAAGTTAAGTTGCAAAAAAAAAGGGGAATGATATAGTGATGTGTCAAAGGTAAAGCTCGATTATGTGCTTATGCAAAGGGATAAAGTTAGTGTTTATGCTTCTATACAATCGGAACCGAATGAGTTGAATTGATTGAACCATGATATGGAATTAGTAGTAGTGGTGCATAGTTAGAAGATTGGTGTCATTGTTAGTAAGGAAATACATGCAAGGTGTAGATAGATTATAAAAGTTATAAGTATGTCTTTATGCAGTAGGAGTTGAGTATGAGGCAGCAAAGATGGCTTGAGTTGTAGAGGATTATACTTTAGAGACCCTTTACATCCTAAAAAAGAGAATGTCATCATTTATGCTCTTAGTAGGAAGGCATTTCAAGAATGTATGGCATTTCAAGAATGTATTTTAGTTTAGGTGATTGTACAATAAGAGTTATGGGAAAGAATTGTTGCCATATGGGATTAAGGTGTAGATTCAATGATATTAAAGTAGACTGAGTTTTATGGAAGTATTAGTCAGCCTTACCAGAGAAAAATAAGGCAAAAGTAGGAGATATGCATAATGATGCAAGATTTTAGATAGAGGTTGAGTCGTGAAGATATATCTGATTTTTCAGAATGATCTGATGGTACTTTGAGATTTAATAATCGAGTTTGTATGCCTTGAGATGAGAAATTAAGACACAAGATGTATAAAGATATTAAGCAGGATTATTGGTGGGAAGCTCTAAAGCATGATATAGCTAAGTTTGTGGCACAATGTCAGGTTTGTCAAGAGGTCAAGACTGAACACCAAAGACTAGCAAGAGAACTTCAACCACTCTCCATACCAGAATGGAAATGGGAAGCTATATCGATGGATTTTGTTACAGGATTATGTAACAGTTGTGGTCATGATGCTATTTGGGTTGTGGTTGATACATGATAGATTAGCAAAGACATCACATTTTCTTTCGATCATGGAGTCTTGGCCAATAAATAGATTAGTAGATGTGTTTATGAAGCAGATAGTTAGATTGCATGGCGTGCCAAAGACCATTGTTTTTGATAGATATGGCGTTTCACATCGAGATTTTGGAAACAAGTGAATGAAGCCTTAGGCACAAAACATCATTTGACTACTGTAAACCATCCACATTCAGATGGACAAATAGAGAGAACAATTCAGAATCTTGCAAATAGGTTGAGAGCTTATGTCATAGACTAGGGTGAATGTTGGTGTGAGCACGTAGAATTGATAGAGTTTGCATATAAAATAGTTGGCACTCATCCATTTTGCTGGCTCCCTATGAAACTTTGTATGGTCGAAGGTGGAGAACACCGCTTTTCTAGGATGATTCGGCAGCATAGTGGGTGAAAGACACCAAATGATACAAGATACCATCGAGAAGGTAGCGTGGATTATAGAACGTGTGCTAGCTGCACAAAGTCGTCAAAAGTCTAATGTTGACAAACGACGAACACCTTTGGAATTTGAAGTTGGAGTACATGTGTGGTTATGGATATACCCTACCCGAGGAATACAGATATTTGGCATCAAGGGAAATTAAGTCCTCGATATTTCGGGCCATTTGAAATCCTTGAAAAATTAGGAGAACGAGCATATCGTTTAGCTTTACCCCCATCACAATCATAAACTCAGTTATAAGGAGTTGAAGATCGAGCCCGATCATACCATTTTGGAGCAACTAATAGCAATTCTAGATCATCGTATGAAGAAATTGCAAAACAAAGAGATTTTGTTGTTGTTGATTCAGTGGTCTCGACGAGGAGTCGAGGAAGCCACTTGGGAGACTGAAACTAGTATACAACAAAGTTATCCTAATCTCTATCCTAGCTTGATAGCAGGGACGAACAAGAGGTTTAGCAAGTCAATTAGTGTTCATGACTTAGCTTTGCTTATAGATTTTTCAATCCTGGTAAATGATGTCCGCCTTTTTAGTCGTGTTTTTAGGGTGCGTTTTTAGTGTGTTTGAGTCTTTTTCTTTAGTTTTGTGTTTTGTTTTGAGTCGTTTGTGTAGGTTTTCGTATTTCCTTAAGATATGGAGTCTACATAAGCTTTAGTGGTGTTTTGTAGGTTTTTAGAAGCTATTTGGAGCACTTTTGAAGAAAGGAGGAAAGCACTTGAAGATAGCACTAAAGAATGAAGAGAAGGTGAAGATTAAGCGCTCAAGTAAAGTCATTGAAGATCAAGTTTGAGCTTGGAAAGAGATAGATAAATTCGTTACAAGAACATAGGAAAAAGAATCGATTCAAACGGAGTTGTAACGAATCCTCTAGCAAGTTTTACTCAAGACTGCTTTTAGTGCTGAACATGGTCGGTGACGACCCACTTTGGGTCGGTGCCGAGCCACCCCGAGAGTAGCGGAGATCCGAGTCGGTGCACTTATTGGGCTTTTATCCTATTTCCTTTTATGTTATTAGATAGATAAAAGGAATATATCTTATTAAAAGATTTATTTCCTTATAGATAGATTTATGATAGAATAGTTTCTCTATAAATTCTCTTGTCTACCCTTTAATTTTCGCTACACAATCAATTGCCTTGGAGGGCAAGTAAGGGAGGAGGAGAGAAGAGAGACGATTGTGAGGGAGGAGACGAGATTGTGGAGAAGAACTATCGTTTTGGATTCAAGTTGTAAGCTTTCCCTTTCATTAATATAGTTGTTTGTTTTTAATCATGCTTTGTGAGTAGTCTTCCTCTCTAAGGTTGGGCTTAAACCCAACAATGGTTGTGCATGCTTGTTTATGATCATGTTTTGATTGTTTTTATTGCATGAATCTCCTCTCTTGTTCTTAACTCCTTGAAACGAAAGTGGATTGGAATTTCTCATTCATAGTTAAAGCGAAAGTGGAAACCTTGAATCAGAAAAGTCAATTTAGGGTTTTGAAGCGAAAGCGGATCGATCCTAGTTGAAGTAGAAGAGATTAAATAGTAAGTTTATTAATTCAACGAACGTTAGTTGATTTACTTGCTTAGGTTGACAAAAGTTGACACCTTTATGTGATAAAAGCATGATACATGTGTTTCATGAGCGTTTGTATGCATGATTGTTGTTGTGGGGATACCCTAAACCTTAGAATTTCTCTTCCTTGATAAAAACTCCTTGCTTTTGATTGATTGCTTGCGTGAAAAGATACAAAACTTGATACTGACTATCTCCCGTGGACGAACCTGACCTCCCTGTACTCAGCAGGGTCTTGATATAAATTTATTTGTTGTCAAGAAACCCTCCCAACAAATTGGCGCCGTTGCCGGGGAGATTTCAATAGTTCCAAGTTTTGTTCTTTTTGCGTTTTTCGTGACTCCACCGAGTCGGTACCGATCCCCCTAGGGTCGGTACCGACCCCCCTAGGGTCGGTACCGACCCTGCTGGGCAACCCAATTTTCCGTGTTTTGTTTTTGTTGTTTTCTAGGTCACAGTCAGGTCGGCACCGACCCTAACTAGGTCGTCACCGACCCTATCCAGGTCGACACCGACCCCTCCTAGGTCGGTACCGACCCTGTCGACAGGTGGTTGCTTCTTTCTTTTTAGTTTTTGTTTTTCGGGATCACTCCAGGCTCGATACCGACCCTCTGGGCCTCGATACCGACCCTCTCCGAGAACCCGTTTTGCTTTTTTGATTTCGTTTTTGTTTTTGTTTTGCTTGCAGTATATAAAATCCACGGCCATGACAATTAAAGAGATGCAACAAGAGATAGCTGAACTCCGCTTACAAATAGAGGAGATCCGGAGAGAAAGGGACACCATAGCCGCGAACAATGCCCGTCTAAAAGAGCATTTGGATGCTATTTCAAGAAACGAAGTGGCTAGTTGTAGTACTGAGGAGCCTACCGACTCACCATGGCTCGGTAACAAACCCTCCCTGAGTACAAAAACGGGCAAATTCAATGGAGGCACATGTACCAAGGCCTTTCCAAACCCAGTGGGGTCGGTAACGAACCATTTTGCCTTGGTAACGAGCCCTTTTCTAAGTGGAATATGTGAGTTTTCTTGTTCTTATCCTATTAATTCCGGTCATGATCCTTTCTCCCATTCTTATTCTATTTCATATCCTACTGTTAGTACTGTGAAGGAGCCAAAACCTCCTTGGTTTTTGTATTTTACTAACCCTGTTGTAGGATTACCAAGTATTCTTGTGGATGATAGAGGGCCAAATATCTTGGAGAATGTTGTTTCGGCAAAGTATGGGGTCCCTCTTGATCCCAACATATTTGGATGGAAACCGCCTTGATCAGCCAAGATAAGTTCGTCGGGCTAACGACGTTAAAAATAACGCTTACGGGAGGCAACCCGCTTTTTGTTTTTGTTTTAGTTTTTGCTTCCCTAGATCTTTTTGCTAGCTTTCTTTTGACTTTTTTTAGATTAGATTAGTGTAGTAGGATAAAAGTTTTCCTAAAGTGACTCAGGTAAAAAGTTAAGAAGAGCTAAGAAAATCAAGACGAATCGGTACAAGAGCAAGCAAGGAACGCAAGGGCACAAAACACAGGAGGTTGAGGACGACCCACAGGAGGTTGGAGATGACCAACAAAAGGTTGGAGATGACCCACAGGAGGTCAGAGACGACACACCAGAGGGCGGACACTACCAAAATAAGCACGTTGCCGACCTCTACAGAACCGAGAAAATTCAAAACTCCTCAATGCTAAATGGTTCCAAATAGCTTCATTTTGTCTTTGTGAGTATCTTTTTCCTTATCCTCTTTATCTTTTCTTGTCTTTGCTTTAAACAGTTAGGACACTGTTTGGTTTAAGTATGGGGTATGGGAAAAGGAAACTCAGTTCTATGTCAGATTGTGTTTTTAGGATTGATAATATTCCACTTAGATATCCTATGATATGCTATAACAGTGCTTGATCATGTAATTCCTTTAGCATGTTTGGATAGCTTTGCCTGAATCATGTTGAAAATTGTTTTTATGTGGATATTTAGCTTGTGATGAAATTGAGCACATATGATCTTAGGTAGAAGTGACTTGAATCCAACAAAAATTGCTGCCTTGTGAGTTATTTTTGGCCTTATAGGGAGAACATCAAGAATCCCTCTTCTTTTCTTGTGTGATTTACTCTCCTTATGCATATTATCTCTTGTCATTGCATGGTTATCTATTACTTGAGACCTATATGAGATATTAGTTCATTGCATGTGAAATCAGATGATAGAGAACTTATTTTTCATAAGCCCTATTAATCCTTATCCTACCTTGCATTATCCTCTTTTTGAAGCCAAGTTGAGCCTTAAAGCCTTTTATTTTTAGCTCCACAAAAAATTCCCTAGCCGATGTAAGCTTGACCCTATCCGGGGATTAGGACTTAGTATTGGTTATTGTGATGGTTTTGTTGAGTGAGTTGTATTGGTACAAGTTTGGGGTAATTTTGGGTTGGGTAAAGTAAAAGATCTTGCAGTTTATTATGTAAAACTAGTTTGGTTCCCTGAATGCACTTACAAAAGAAAAGAAAGGAAGAAAGAAAAAAATCGGCCGAACCTCCATAGAGAAAAAAATGAAAATTAAAAGGGAGGAAAAGAAAGCGAAGTAAAGAGTTGAAAGTGAATAATGTGCATGAGCCAAATTTCCTTGTTGTTTGTAAGCAATATTAGTTGGGATATTAATGGGTGAGTGAAAGAAAAAGTGCATAAAGAAGAGAGAGTTTGGTTATCTTTTGAGAGTTTTGGTAAATGTGAGTTTTTAGGAGTCTTTGATTCCCGGATATTATTAGCACCACATGGCCAAAATATTTCCATGCCTTATTGTCATTACCAAGCCACATTACAACCCGGTCGAATGGAAGCTTCTATGAAGTTTTTCATTGAGCCTAAGTTCTCCTGATGATTTTTATATGTTTTGACATTTCGGGTGGAGAGTTTGGTGATATAAGTAACAATGACTATGTTGATTTTTGTATATTGGATTGAGTTGAGAGTTGTTATTCTAAGCCCAAACACTTGAGAGTTGAGTGAAACACATATATCCTTGTGAGGTTGGATTTTTGGTTGCTTTTGCTTGAGGTTGCTTATATATGTGTGATGACGTTAAATTCACTTGTCTATTTTCTACTTGTGCTTTGATGTTGCTTTTTGATGAGGGCATTGACTTGATATATGTGTTGATGGTTTTGGTTCTTGTCTTGTTTATTGCTTGAGGACAAGCAAGTCTAAGTATGGGGTATTTTGATGTTCGCCTTTTTAGTCGTGTTTTTAGGGTGTGTTTTTAGTGTGTTTGAGTCTTTTTCTTTAGTTTTGTGTTTTGTTTTGAGTCTTTTGTGTAGGTTTTCTTATTTCCTTAAGATATGGAGTCTACATAAGCTTTGGTGGTGTTTTGTAGGTTTTTAGAAGCTATTTGGAGCACTTTTGAAGAAAGGAGGAAAGCACTTGAAGATAGCACTAAAGAATGAAGAGAAGATGAAGATTAAGCGCTCAAGTAAAGTCATTGAAGATCAAGTTTGAGCTTGGAAAGAGATAGAGAAATTAGTTACAAGAACATAGGAAAAAGAATCGATTCAAACAGAGTTGTAACGAATCCTCTACGCAAGTTTTACTCAAGACTCCTTTTAGTGCTGAACATGGTCGGTGACGACCCACTTTGGGTCGGTGCCGAGCCACCCCGAGAGTAGCGGAGATCCGAGTCGGTGCACTTATTGGGCTTTTATCCTATTTCCTTTTATGTTATTAGATAGATAAAAGGAATATATCTTATTAAAAGATTTATTTCCTTATAGATAGATTTATGATAGAATAGTTTCTCTATAAATTCTCTTGTCTACCCTTTAATTTTCGCTACACAATCAATTGCCTTGGAGGGCAAGTAAGGGAGGAGGAGAGAAGAGAGACGATTGTGAGGGAGGAGACGAGATTGTGGAGAAGAACTATCGTTTTGGATTCAAGTTGTAAGCTTTCCCTTTCATTAATATAGTTGTTTGTTTTTAATCACGCTTTGTGAGTAGTCTTCCTCTCTAAGGTTGGGGTTAAACCCAACAATAGTTGTGCAGGCTTGTTTATGATCATGTTTTGATTGTTTTTATTGCATGAATCTTCTCTCTTGTTCTTAACTCCTTGAAACGAAAGTGGATTAAAATTTCTCATTCATAGTTAAAGCGAAAGTGGAAACCTTGAATCAGAAAAGTCAATTTAGGGTTTTGAAGCGAAAGCGGATCGATCCTAGTTGAAGTAGAAGAGATTAAATAGTAAGTTTATTAATTCAACGAACGTTAGTTGATTTACTTGCTTAGGTTGACGAAAGTTGACACCTTTATGTGATAAAAGCATGATATATGTGTTTCATGAGCGTTTGTATGCATGATTGTTGTTGTGGGGATACCCTAAACCTTAGAATTTCTCTTCCTTGATAAAAACTCCTTGCTTTTGATTGATTGCTTGCGTGAAAAGATACAAAACTTGATACTGACTATCTCCCGTGGACGAACCTTACCTCCCTGTACTCAGCGGGGTCTTGATATAAATTTATTTGTTGTCAAGAAACTGATCGCTCACGAATGTGAGGGTCTAGAGATACAATTTATAACCCGACCCCGTTGTAGCACGTGGTGGGTGTCGAACACTCGGGAAATCTACTCGATTGAGGTGCCTAAACACTAGAAAGTGGAAAGGAGAACTTAAAACAAAGGAAAACAAAGAGAACAGTCGGGACCGACACAAGTGTCACGTCGGGCCCGATGTTGGCGACGAAGAGGGAAGTCGAGACCGACGTAGAGCAAGTCGGGCCCGATGTAGCTGGTTTTGTCGAACTCAAAGATTGAAAGTAGATCTTGGGCTTTTGGGTTCCTTCTCTAGTAGATTAAGGCTTTTCCACCCCAATTCAAGCAATAAGTGATGATCGGAATAGGATCGAGGTGCTTTCACCCTCGTTCCAACCACTTCTACACATCGATCATTGGTGAAATCCCCTTCAGAGCAAGGTCTTGAGATGGACAAATGTTCACTTTCGTTACTTTGCCAATCACAAGCCTTGATTCCTTACTTTCATAAGGAATTGTAGCTCTATGTAGAGTGGGTTCCTAGATCAAGCACTCAAGGCTTATGGAATTGGGGTTTCTAGCCCAACCTAGCTAGAGTTTTCCCCCATAACCCAATATCAAGGAGATCTACTCCATATGGCAAACAAAGAAAGCAAACAAATCACAAAGCAAAGCAATCAACATCATCAATCTCAAACCAAAGCCAAATTTCATTCACAAATCAAAAGCAAATCCACAAAATCAAAACAAGGCAAAGCTAATCTATCAACCAAACCTATCAAATCTCCTTCTCCTATGCCGATTCCCTCTCTTCTCCTTCTCCTCTCCTTCCTCCTTGCTCTCCAAGTATCCTCTTGAGAGTTTTTGAGAGGTGGTTCCTTGCTAGTGTGTGGGAACCTCTTCCAATTAGAAGATAAGAGAGCCTTTATAGATGAGGGGCAAAAGTGGTAGTTTACAATTTCGTGCCTTGGAGCCCAATCCAGCCAACGACCGACTCGGACCGACACGGAGCACCTCGGGCCCGACTTACTGGGCAAGTCGGTCCGAGGTCGAAAAATCATCTCGGGTCCGGCGTTGGTTCCAACTCGATCCGTACCTCGTTCCACCTTCTTCTTGTTGGCTTTTCTCTTGTTCTTCTTCATGGCTTGCTCCTCTCTTTCCCTCTTAAGCTCAGGCCTTGCTCCATGTTCCGATTCTCCTTCAAAACGACCCTTGATCCATGCCAAAACACCTACAAAACACATAAAGCGCGCATAGTCTCCGAATCTCATAGAAATACGGGAACTAAGCTAAAAAGGAACAAAACACACAAGAAAAGGGGAAAAAGAAACATATTTACAAAGGAAATCATATATAAAAACACCACCAAATAAAGAGACATCAAAATACCCCATACTTAAACTTGCTTGTCCTTAAGCAATAACAATGTAAGCAAGACCGAAACATAATCTTCAAGTAAAGCCTCGTATGAAAACACATTTAAGCACAAGTGATTGATATTCATGCAAGATTTCATCATCACACATGATTAAGTGTTCCAAGGAATAGAGTCAATGCAACTAAGCCTCACTTTAGGGATATGTGAATGTGTATCACTCATCATGTGTATGGGTATAGCAATGAACACTCAAGCTCAAAAATCATGCAAGTAAGGACTTTACTATTGAAGCTAATATCACCAAATCCTCCACCTAGAGATGCCTAATACAAAGTACACAAAGAATTCGAACTTGGCTCAATGGAGGTCCTCAAAGAGGTTCCATTCGACCGGGTTGTAATGGGGCTTTTGGTATTTCTCAAGGTGGGAATTATTTGGTCTTGTGGTGCTTACAATGGGGATTGAACAACCTAAACTCTCACCAACTTCACCAAAATTACACAATCAATTTCACACTCATCCAAAAGACTTAACATTTTTCCTCTCAACCCAAAATTTCACTTAACATTCCACTTCATCTTTGCTCTTAGGCTTTTTGTTGGATTTTCCACACTTTCTACACTGGACCGACTTTCTTATGACATCGGGCCCGATGTGGTGTGTAACTCGGTCGGACCCTTTTTCTTCACTTAAGCTCTTTACCTTCATTCCACTTTCCATTTCCAACATTTTCTTTCTTTCTTTCTTTCTTTCTTTCTTTCATTTTCTTTTTGCACAACAAAGATGCACTACCCACATGATTCATAACACCATTCTTTGCCCTTAAACCCAAGAGAATCTCAACTCTTCAAATACACTCCAAACCTCTCTTCTAAAGTCCAATCCCATAAGGGTCAAGTCATATAAGGCTAGGAATAATATTTTTGAGGAGTTTCAAACAAAGGCCTAGGCTAAAACGGGGCTACAAACAAAGGATTCACTTCATGGTAGGATATGGAACATTTATGTGACTAAAAGAACAAAGTTCAAAATCAATGTGACAATGCTAGGACAAATCTCATGACGGTCTTGGAAAATAGATAAACACCGCAATAGCAAGTTTTACTAAGCATGCATGAGCTAATCACACAAGAAACATGAGGGATATGCAAATATGAACAAGCATCCCTAAAATGGCCAAAAATCAATCTCACAAGGGTCACTCATACTTCGTTGCATAAGAACTCATCCTAGAACTCACATGTTAAATAAAACAAGCAAGATACCATGATCACATCAAAAGAAACATCTTTTTAGAGGCTAAACCATCCAAAAATATGCAAAGGAATTTACATGCTCACATCATCATTAGCTTTCATTTGGACATCTAAGATGGGAATTTCTAGGCCAAAAACTACAAAACACAAAATCTTTTTGTTGTTTTCAACACAATTTTTCAAATTTTTATGGATTTTTGCAAAAATTTCTCTATACAAAACCAAAAACAAAGACTCATCCATTCAAAACCAAATCAATCATCCATGTCATTCATCAAACCACAAACCAAGAAACAAACATCCCAAACACAAACTAGAAACCGAAAACCAAATATCCTCAAAATAACAAACACACACAAGCAAGTGAAATCATGAGCACACTTACCCCCACCCCATACTTAAAATTTTGATGTCCCCATCAAACAAGGAAACCAAAACTTAAAAGCAAGAGAGAAGAGTACAAAGAGCTCACAATTTCTTTATTCTTCAATGGCATGTCTAGAATCACTCGAAGGGGTTGTCACGCCTATATCCTCTTTGGAGTCTCACTTGCCGCTCCCTCTCGTACACTTGCTCTTGGTAGAAGTCTTGTGGTGGTGGTTGGAGTTGAGGATCCGGGCGCGTCCATTGGTCCTCACGGGAAGGGAAGTTCCCGCTCATCCATGTGTTGAAGCTATCTTGGACCCGCCACCTTTGGTCCTCCACCTCTCTAAGCTCATCCACCTCTCGCCTAGTGTAGCCGAGGGCTCGGTTCATCTCTTCTTGGCTAGCTTGGAAAGCACCTTGTTGTTGAAGCAATTGTTGTTGTTGTTGGTACATGTATTGTTGTTGAAGATTCACTTGATGGACCTCTTGAAGAACATTCTCTTGTTGAAGTTGAAGATGGGCCATTTGATTGGCCAAGAAAGACATGTCCACCGTTTGTTGTCGCTCGGGAAACACCATTCCCGGACCATACCATTGGGCGTAGCCTTCATAACCGCCACCTTGAGCTTGTTCTTGCCTTGCACCACTCCCCTCTCCATGCTCATAGTGCCTCGGGACCTCATCACCATAGAAGGCACCGGACCGACTTTGATGGAAGTCGGGCCCGATGTCATGTGTACCTCGGTCCGCCAATGTTGGAGCTTGGTGCGTGGCTCGGAGGTTGGCCATCAAGCCTTGGAAGCGCTCATCTTCTTCATTTTGCTCTTGATCGACGTCCATGTCTTCCCCACGAGGTGCAAACACAAAGTTATCTTGGTCGAAATCCGGTGAAGATGGAGGGGAAGTAAACTGAATGTGTTGAGGTTGTTGTCGCCGCCCCTCTCTTGCACCTTTGGGGTCACCAAATGAGTGTGGCTTGCCGGCCCACACTTGGTACCAATTGTGATACCGAGAAAGATCATAGAGGTTGGGCACCAACCGGATGGACACACCATCATAGCTCGAGTGAGGGGCCAAAGAAGTCATGTAAAGCTTCTCCTTGATGATGTTGGCCTTCTTGAAATACTTCATGTTCATATACTCAACACCATTCGGAGCCGGAGAATACTTGTTAAGGTCGACTCCTAGACGCACGGCTAGCCTTGCTATCATCCCGCCGAAGTAGATCCAAGAGGAGCTTTGGAAGTCTCGCACCATCTTGACCCACTCCCATGCAAGGTTCATGGGCTTCTCGGTATGGAAGAGCATCTCATGTAGCAACATAATCTCTTCCTTCATCGGCTTGTTCAACTCATGACGAGCATAGATTGCACATCCCAAAACTCGCACCATGACCCGAAAAAGAGGGCTAGCAATCTCGGTTGTGGTGGCGCCCTTTCTCATCTCGCTCTTCCCGGCCACATGCCGCCACACTTGGTTCACCTTCTCGTTGTCGACGTCGGTCTCTTCTTTTCGACATGGAAACCCGAAGTAGGTAGCCAAGTCCCTAAGAGAGAGATTGTGGTCCTCATTGCCCAATTGGAAGGTGATCGCCCCTTCCTCATCCTCCATATTATCATAAGTGCATTCAAAAGTGGCCATGAATTCCGAGGTGAGGGCGGGATAGTGGGTGTTGTCCCACCTTAGCATCCCATTGAGACCAATGTGGGAGTAGCACCTTGGAAGAGCTTGATCCATGTCCATCTTCTTCACGGTTTCCCAATCAAGCCACCTTGTGTGATGCTTAAGCGCCATATACCTTGCATAACTCTCAACTTGCGCATCATCCTCCAAGTAAACATCATCCAACTTTGGCTCTTTTCTTGACTTCTTGGACTTCTTCTTCGGCCTTTTCGCATGAGATGATGAAGCTCTAGTCTCCATGGTACCGGATTTGAAGAGTATTGGACTTTTAAGCAAACAAGCTACTTAGAACTCAAACTTTCTCAACCTAGATCGAGATGGGGGATGAAGAACGAGATTGAACTCGAAATTTCTCTTTAGAATCGGGCTAGGGAGGCCTTTTTGTGATTGGATCGAGATGAAGAAAGGGTGAGATGTGTGGATCGAGTATGGTGAGAGGGAGGCCGATTTTGAGAGTGTGAGGGAGATGGGTTGTATTTTGGGAATGGTGGTTAATATGAAGATGGTAGGTAGGTGGGGGATGGCATTTAATGGGGGAAAGGAACAAATTAGGTCAAAGGGCAAAAATGGCATTCCACCCAGTCCGATCGGGTCGGACCGACGTCGTGGACCGACGTCCCTGTGTCGGGCCCGACTTACCTGGGCTCGATGTGGGGTGTTCGGGTCACCAATTTTACTCCATCCTCTTGCAACTTCTTTCTCCATCAAATCCTACACAACCTTGAAGAATACACAACACCAAAAATCCACAAAACACTAGATAGAGATTGGTTAGAGAAAAGCTAGGCTAAACTAAGAAAAATCAAACTAAAATTACGAAAAGAAAGCTACTAGCTCGGGTTGCCTCCCAAGAAGCGCTCATTTAAAGTCACTAGCTTGACTTCCTAACCTCAATCTCATGGCGGGTGAAACACGGTGAATTGCTCGCCATTGTTGTGCCCATTCCCATTGCCCTCATACCCATAAAACCACCAACGATGGTCTATATAGGCATGGCTCTCCGATCTCGGGCCTCTCTCATCATACTCCTCCAACGAATGAGATTTCTCCTCCTTACTTGCTTCATCATGTTCCTCTTTTCCTACACCAAAGTTATCCAAAGAATTCCTAGGAGATTCTACCAATTCATCTTTCAAGTCACTGAGGCAAATGTAGGAGTCTCCTAAGTCATCTTTAAAATCACTTAAACAAATGTAGGAATCAAAAGTTTGGAAAGAATTGTGGTCATCACCAACATCAAAAGGATATAAGTAAGGATACTCTTCATTTCTCCTTGGGCTAGCATTGATCCTTGACTCCTCTTGTTCATCAACTTGCTCCAACAACTCCCTTGCTTGTATTTGTTTATTGAACCCTTCATGACTTCTCAACACAATGACCTCTCTAGCAACTTCCACTTCTTCTCTTTTTCTCTTGGCACTCTCTTCAAGTTTGAGGATAGCCAAGGCGTCCGGCTCATTCAAAGCCTTGTTGAAGTGAAAATCGACCTTTTCTTCACCAATCTCAAAGGAAACTTTGCCGTTTTTGACATCAAACCTTGCCCCCGCCGTAGCTAAGAATGGTCTTCCTAAGATTATTGGGACCAAGGGGTCCTCGTGCATGTCCAAGATCACGAAATCATCGGGAACAAAGTACTTTCCAACTCGCACCGGCACGTCATCCAATATTCCCTTAGCCTTGATGATGGAACCGTCGGCCATAGTTAGGGACATATCGGCCGGCTCAATTTCACCTAAATTTGCCCTTCTCCAAATACTAGCGGGCATCACCGAAACACTTGCCCCAAGGTCACATAAGGCTTGGAAGTTTTGAGACCCCACACCAATAGTGATAGCAAACCGACCGGGATCTCCTAGCTTTTGCAGTAACTCCAAGGTCTTGACCTCATCTTGCATTTCAACTATGGACCTCTTCTTGCTCAAAATCTCCTTTAAAAACTTGGCATAGGATGGCATCTCGCTCAATGCATCGGTGAACGGGATAGAGATGTTCAAACCTTGCAAAAGCTTGAGAAACCTCTTGAACTTGTTCTCAACAACATCTTTCGGCTTCCTTGAGGGATATGGAAGAGTTGTTGCACCTTGAATCTTGCTTGGATCAACCTCCTTGGACTTCCCCACTTCACTTGTAACATTTCCTGGTTGGACCGACTTAGGCACCACGGCGGGCCCGATGTCGTGTATCACGGTCCTGGGGCAGAGCTGAGGCAGAGTAGTCGGATCGACATCTGGGTACGTCGGGTCCGACGTTCCCCGAAGTCGACCCAGCAAGAAGATCGACTCCTTCACCCCGGACCGAGGTCGAGAGCAACTCGGGACCGACGTACACAGACCTCGATCCAACCCCTCAGTCCAGGACCGAGATTCACAACATCGGGCCCGACATGGTGCCCAAGTCGGTCCATTCAGAAAACGTTGAAATTGAAGTAGGGAAGTCCAAAGAGGTTGATCCGAGCAAGATTCAAGGTGCAACAATTCTCCCATATCCCTCGAAGAAGCCGAAAGATGATGTTGAGAACAAGTTCAAGAGGTTTCTCAAACTCTTGCAAGGCTTGAACATCTCCATCCCGTTCACCGAAGCATTGAGTGAGATGCCATCTTATGCCAAGTTTTTAAGGGAGATTTTGAGCAAGAAGAGGTCCATAGTGGAAATGCAAGATGAAGTCAAGACCTTGGAGTTACCACAAAAGCTAGGAGATCCCGGTCGTTTTGCTATAACCATTGGTGTGGGGTCTCAAAATTTCCAAGCCTTATGTGATCTTGGAGCAAGCACGAGCATCATTCCTTACACCATATGGAAATCCACATCTATGGGTCTCATAGCTCCGGTCAACATGAGGTTAACAATAGCGGATGGGTCGTCCATCGAACCAATTGGTGTCGTCGAGGATTATCCCGTTTGCATTGAAGGCCACTATGTCCCAATCGACTTTGTTGTAGTAGACATGATAGAAGTGCCGGGTGAACCGATCATACTAGGGAGACCTTTCCTTGCTACGGTTGGGGCAATCATTGATGTAAAGAAGGGCCACTTGTCTCTTGACATTGGAGGAAGAGAAATTGAGTTTTTCTTTAGACCAACTTCAAAAGGGACCGTACATAAAGAAGCTAAGATGATCCAAGTTCCTCTTGGATTGCAATGGGAAGCCATTTCTAAAAAGTCAAGGCCAAGGGAGCTTAGGTTGAAAGCCACCCCACCACCTAGAGAAATTGAGATAGAGCGCCAAGGTCTAGCCCTCAATATGATTGAGCATGAGCAATTGGAGGAAAGGATGTCTTACTTGGAGGTGTTCAAGGCCGAGAAAGAAGAAGTTCAAGCACCACCGGAACCATCTCAAGAACTCAAGGAGCTTCCAAAAGATTTGAGGTATGCATTTCTTGGTCCCAACTCTTCTTTACCCGTAATCATAAATGCCAACTTGAATGATGAGGAGGAGTCTAAGTTGTTGAAGGTTCTAAGAAAACATAGAGGAGCTTTAGGGTATTCACTAGAGGAACTAAAGGGAATCTCTCCCTCAATTTGCATGCATAGGATTTATATGGAGGATAACCATAAACCCACTATTGAACCCCCAAAGAAGATTAAATCCTAACATGAAAGAAGTGGTAAAGAGTGAAGTACTTAGGATGTTGGATGCGGGAATTATCTTCCCAATTTCCGATAGCAAGTATGTGAGTCCTGTGCATGTAGTTCCTAAGAAAGGAGGTTTCACCGTTGTGCAAAATGAAAAGGGAGAAATGATACCTATGAGACCACAACAAAATGGCGTATGTGTATTGATTACCGTAAGCTTAATACCGGCACTCGCAAAGACCATTTTCCTCTTCCTTTCATAGACCAAGTCCTAGAGAGATTAGCACAACATGAATATTTTTGCTACCTTGACGGGTATAGCGGGTTTTGGCAAATCCCTATTCATCCCGATGATCAAGAGAAGACGACATTCACATGTCCTTATGGGACTTTTGCCTATAGACGCATGCCTTTTGGTTTATGTAATGCGCCGGCAACATTTCAAAGATGCATGATGTCCATCTTCTCCGATATGGTTGAGGATATAGTAGAAGTGTTTATGGATGATTTCTCCGTCTACGGATCCTCATTTGATGTTTGCTTAGCTAACTTAGACAAGGTTTTGACTAGATGTGAGGAGACTAGCTTGGTGCTTAACTGGGAAAAATGCCACTTTATGGTGAAGGAGGGCATAGTACTAGGACACCTAGTTTCTAGTAGGGGGATAGAGGTAGATAGAGCTAAAGTTGAAATAATTGAAAAACTACCTCCCCCCTCTGTGTTCGTGATGTTAGGAGTTTCTTAGGTCATGCAGGATTTTATAGACGGTTCATCAAGGATTTTTCTAAAATTGCAAAACCATTGTCTAACCTCTTGATGAAGGATGTGCCCTTTGTATTTTCCGAGGATTGCATGAGTTCTTTTTGTAGGTTGAGAGATGCCTTGATCTCGGCTCCAATAATGGCGGCACCCGATTGGAATCTTCCATTCGAGGTGATGTGTGATGCTAGTGATTTCGCCGTAGGGGCCGTCCTTGGGCAAAGGAAGGATGGAAAGTTGCATGCCATTTACTACGCAAGCAAAACTTTGGATGAAACTCAGTGCAATTACACAACAACGGAGAAAGAGTTTCTTGCGATAGTGTTTGCATTTGAGAAATTCCGTTCATATCTTGTGGGATCAAAGGTGGTAGTCTTCACAGACCATGCGGCAATCAAATACCTCATGAAGAAGAAAGATGCAAAGCCGAGGCTTCTAAGGTGGATGCTCCTTCTCCAAGAGTTTGACCATGAGATCAAGGACAAAACCGGTGCGGAAAATGTGGTAGCGGATCATCTATCCCGTTTGCCCATCGAGTACATGTTGGAAATGGAGGATGGTATGACTATAGATGATTCAAGAGCGGATGAAGTTCTCATGAGCGGAAGGGAGGAAAGGAAGGGTGGATCGACGAACCAAGTACGTCGGGCCCGAGGTTTAGAACATTGGACCGAAGGCAAGGCAAGTGCGAGTGAGTCGGGACCGAGTACTTCAACATCGGGCCCGAGGCAGCTGCGTGTCTGCGAAGCTGGACCGGCGTCTAACCATGTCGGGCCCGGTATACTTCAATGTCGGTCCGTGGAAGAAAGTAAGTTTCCTAGCTCGATTTCCATTTCTTCTAGTTCTAAATTGATTGATTCTTTCTCTCCCACTGGCCTTCTTTCTATTAGTGTCGTAAGACGAGGGGTTTCCCCTTGGTTTGCGGATTTTGCTAACTTTGCCGTAGGGGGAGTGATCCCACCAAATTTGTCTTATCAAGCTAGGAAGAAATTCTTACATGATGCTAGACAATACTTTTGGGATGATCCATATCTCTACAAGGAAGGGCGTGATCAAATCTATAGACGGTGTGTGTCAAGTGAAGAGGTTGAGAGCATAATTCACCATTGCCATTCCTTGCCTACGGGAGGTCACGCTAAGAGTTCCAAAACCACCTCAAAAATTCTTCAATGTGGTTATTATTGGCCAACCATGTTCAAGGATGTGCATGATTATGTGAGGAAGTGTGAGGAGTGCCAAAGAGAGGGGAACCTATCAAGGAGGAATGAGACTCCTCAAACTGGCATTCTAGAAGTTGAGTTATTTGATGTATGGGGTATTGACTTCATGGGACCATTTCCCACATCGGGGCCTTACAAGTACATCTTGGTAGCCGTGGACTATGTTTCAAAATGGGTGGAGGCCATACCAACAAGAACCAATGATGCTAAGGTGGTGATGAAGTTTTTGAAAAGCAACATTTTTGCAAGGTTTGGTGTGCCTAGGGTTCTCATAAGTGATGGCGGACCTCATTTCATTGAGAGGTGCTTCGAAAATGTGTTGATTAAGTATGGGGTGTCTCATCGAGTTGCTACTCCTTATCATCCTCAAACAAGAGGGCAAGTCGAGGTGTCAAACCGTCAAATCAAGGCTATCTTGGAGAAGACCGTATCTCGATCAAGGAAAGATTGGGCCTCTAAGCTCGATGATGCACTTTGGGCTTATAGAACCGCCTTCAAGACACCTTTGGGAACTACACCCTTCAATCTAGTTTATGGCAAGGCATGTCATCTTCCGGTAGAGCTTGAGCACAAGGCGAAATGGGCACTCAAAGAGATGAATTGGGATATCAACTTGGCCGGTGAGAAAAGGTTTCTAGAACTTCATGAGTTGGGGGAATTGAGGTTGAAGGCCTATGAGAACTCCAAGCTATACAAAGAGAAGACCAAGAAGTGGCATGATAGGAAGTTAATTCCAAAGACCTATCAAACCGGTGACAAGGTTCTCCTTTTCAATTCAAGGCTTAAACTTTTCCCCGGGAAGTTAAGGACTAGGTGGAGCGGACCATTTGTGGTCCACTGTATCTATGCTCATGGTGCGGTGGACTTGGTTGATGAACAAGGACATATTTTCAAAGTGAATGGTCATCGAGTGAAGAAGTTCTATGACAGGGACGGTCCAAACGAAGAAGTTAGAGCCTCATGGGCTCTCGTCCTCGCCGATTGATCCTATATATGCCATTGAAGAATAAGAAATTGTGAGCTTTTCATACTCTTCTCTCTTGCTTTTAAGTTTTGATTTCCTTGTTTGATGGGGACATCAAAAATTTTAAGTATGGGGTGTGGGTAAGTGTGTTCATGATTTCACTTGTTTATGTTTGTTTATTATTTTGAGGATATTTAGTTTGTGTTTCTAGTTTGTGTTTGGAATGTTTGAGTCTTTGGTTCTAGAGAAATTTTTTTGCAAAAAATCCATAAAAAATTGAAAAAATTGTGTTAAAAACAACAAAAAGATTTTGTGTTTTGTAGGTTTTGGACTAGAAATTCCCATCTTAGATTGCCAAAATAAAAGCTAATGATGATGTGAGCATGTAAATTCGTTTGCATATTTTTGGATAGTTTAGCCTCTAAAATGATGTTGCTTTTGATGTGATCATGATATCTTGCTTGTTTTATTGAGCATGTGAGTTCTAGGATGAGTTCTTATGCAACTAAGTATGAGTGACCCTTGTGAGATTGATTTTTGGCCATTTTAGGGATGCTTGATCATATTTGCATATCCCTCATTCTTCTTGTGTGATTAGCTCATTCATGCTTAGTAAAACTTGTTATTGCGGTGTTTATCTATTTTCCAAGACCGTCATGAGAATTGTCCTAGCATGGTCACATTGATTTTGAACTTTATTCTTCTAGTCACATAAATGTTCCATATCCTACCATGAAGTTAATCCTTTGATTGTAGCCCCGTTCTAGCCTAAGCCTTTGTTTGAAACTCCTCAAAAATATTATTCCTAGCCTTATATGACTTGACCCTTATGGGATTGGACTTTAGAAGAGAGGTTTGGATTGTATTTGAAGAGTTGAGATTCTCTTGGGTTTAAGGGCAAGGAATGGTGTTATGAATCATGTGGGTAGTGCATCTTTGTTGTACAAAAATGAAAAAAGAAAGAAAAGAAAGAAAGAAAATGTTGGAAATGTAAAGTGGAATAAAGCAAAGAGCTTAAGTGAAGAAAATGGTCCGACCGAGTTACAAGCAACATCGGGCCCGATGTCATAAGAAAGTCGGTCCAAATGTAGAAAGTGTTGAAAATCCAACAAAAAGTATAAGAGCAAAGATGAAGTGGAATGATAAGTGAAATTTCGGGTTGGAAGGAAAATGTTAAGTCTTTTTGGTGAGTGTGAAAGTAATTGTGGGATTTGGTGAAATTGGTGAGAGTTTAGTTTGTTCAATCCCTATTATAAGCACCACAAGACCAAATAAGTCCCACCTTGAGAAATACCAAAAGCCCCATTACAACCCGGCCGAATGGAACCTCTTTGAGGACCTCCATTGAGCCAAGTTCGAAATTCTTTGTGTACTTTGCATTAGGCATCTCTAGGTGGAGGAATTGGTGATATTAGCTTCAATAGTAAAGTCCTTACTTGCATGATTTTTGAGCTTGAGTGTTCATTGCTAAACCCAAACACATGATGAGTGATACACATTCACATATCCCTAAAGTGAGGCTTAGTTGCATTGACTTTATTCATTGGAACACTTAATCACGTGTGATGATGTAATCTTGCTTGAATATCGATCACTTGTGCTTAAAACGTGTTTTCATACGAGGCTTTACTTGAAGATTATGTTTCGGTCTTGCTTACATTGTTATTGCTTGAGGACAAGCAAGTTTAAGTATGGGGTATTTTGATGTCTCTCTATTTGGTGGTGTTTTCATATGTGATTTCCTTTGTAAATATGTTTCTTTTTCCCCTTTTCTTGTGCGTTTTGTTCCTTTTTAGCTTAGTTCCCGTATTTCTATGAGATTCGGAGACTACGCACCTTTTATGTGTTTTGTAGGTAATTTGGCATGAATCAAGGATGGATTTGAAGGAGGGTCGAGACATGGAGCAAAGGCCGAGCTAAAGCGGGAAAGAGAGAAGCAAGCCATGAAGAAGAACAAGAGAAGCCAACTAAGAAGAAGGTGGAACGAGGTCAGGACCGAGATGCAACAACGTCGGGCCCGACTTTGAAGTTTCCAACCTCGGACCGAGTTGCACAGTACCTCGGGCCCGAGGTTCCTCCGTGTCGGGCCGAGTCGGTCACCGGACTACTTGGGCTCCAAGGCACGAATTTGTGAACTTCCACTTTTGCCCCTCATTTAATCCATAAAGGGCCCTCTTGTCTTCTAAGAAGGGGTTCCCTCACACACAAAGAAGGGGGGGGGGGGGGGGGGGGGGGGGGTTCCCTCACACACAAAGAAGGGGGGGGTTCCCTCACACACAAAAGGGGGGTTCCAAGGGAGCCAAGAGGATACTTGGATAGCAAGGAGGAAGGAGAAGAGGAGGAAGAGAGAGAGAATCGGCCAAGGAGGAGGAAGACTTGAGAGGTTTTGTTGATTGTTTAGCTTTGATTTGCTTTGATCTTGTGGATTTGAAAACCCTTGATTTGTATTTGTGGATTGCTTTGGATTTAAATGAACCCTTGCTTTGTTTTGAGATTGATTATGATGATTGCTTTCTCTTTTGATTTGATTGCTTTCTTTCTTTGAATATCGATCACTTGTGTTTAAAACGTGTTTTCATACGAGGCTTTACTTGAAGATTATGTTTCGGTCTTGCTTACATTGTTATTGCTTGAGGACAAGCAAGTTTAAGTATGGGGTATTTTGATGTCTCTCTATTTGGTGGTGTTTTTATATGTGATTTCCTTTGTAAATATGTTTCTTTTTCCCCTTTTCTTGTGCGTTTTGTTCCTTTTAAGCTTAGTTCCCATATTTCTATGAGATTCGGAGACTACGCACCTTTTATGTGTTTTGTAGGTAATTTGGCATGAATCAAGGATGGATTTGAAGGAGGGTCGAGACATGGAGCAAAGGCCGAGCTAAAGCGGGAAAGAGAGAAGCAAGCCATGAAGAAGAACAAGAGAAGCCAACTAAGAAGAAGGTGGAACGAGGTCAGGACCGAGATGCAACAACGTCGGGCCCGACTTTGAAGTTTCCAACCTCGGACCGAGTTGCACAGTACCTTGGGCTCGAGGTTCCTCCGTGTCGGGCCGAGTCGGTCACCGGACTACTTGCGCTCCAAGGCACGAATTTGTGAACTTCCACTTTTTCCCCTCATTTAATCCATAAAAGGCCCTCTAGTCTTCTAAGAAGGGGTTCCCTCACACACAAAGAAGGGGGGGGGGGTTCCCTCACACACAAAGAAGGGGGGGGTTCCCTCACACACAAAAGGGGGGTTCCAAGGGAGCCAAGAGGATACTTGGAGAGCAAGGAGGAAGGAGAAGAGGAGGAAGAGAGAGAGAATCGGCCAAGGAGGAGGAAGACTTGAGAGGTTTTGTTGATTGTTTAGCTTTGATTTGCTTTGATCTTGTGGATTTGAAAACCCTTGATTTGTATTTGTGGATTGCTTTGGATTTAAATGAACCCTTGCTTTGTTTTGAGATTGATTATGATGATTGCTTTCTCTTTTGATTTGATTGCTTTCTTTGCTTGTCACATGGAGTAGATCTCCTTGATCTTGGGTTATGGGGGAAAACCCTAGCTAGGTTTAGGCTAGAAACCCCAATTCCATAGCCTTGAGTGTTTGATCTAAGGAACCCACTCTACATCGAGCTACAATTCCTTGCGAAAGTCGGGAATCAAGGCTTGAGATTGGCAAAGTAGCGAAAGTGAACATGTGTCAATCTCAAGACCTTGCTTCGAAGGGGATTTCCCCATGGATCGAGGTGTAGATGTGGTTGGAACGAGGGCGAAAGCACTCGATCCTAGTCCGATCATCACTCATTGCCTGAATTGGGGTGGAAAAGCCTTAATCTACTAGGGAAGGAACCCAAAAGCCCAAGATCTACTTTTAAAATCTTTGAGTTCGACATCCCCAACTACCTCGGCCCCTACTTACCCAGTGTCGGTCCCGACTTCCTCTTGTCGCCAACCTCGGGCCCGACGTGACCTCAGTGTCGGTCCCGACTGTTTTCTTTATTTTCCTTTGTTTTATGCTCTCCTTTCTAGCTTCCTAGTATCTAGGCACATCGATCGAGTAGACTTCCCGAGTGTTCGACACCCACCACGTACTACAACGGGGTCGGGTTATAATTTGTATCTCTTGACCCTCGCACACCGTGAGAGGCGATCACTACGAAACATAGACACTAACTAAAACAAATCAAAAACAAACAAAGGGTTTGGGCTATTCCCTCACCCAAATCACTACCAAAACACAAGAAACTCACCAAATTGGCACTCAATGCACTTAGAATTCCCCGGCAACGGCGCCAATCTTTTGATCGCTCACGAATGCGAGGGTCTAGAGATACAATTTATAACCCGACCCCGTTGTAGCACGTGGTGGGTGTCGAACACTCGGGAAATCTACTCGATTGAGGTGCCTAAACACTAGAAAGTGGAAAGGAGAACTTAAAACAAAGGAAAACAAAGAGAACAGTCGGGACCGACACAAGTGTCACGTCGGGCCCGATGTTGGCGACGAAGAGGGAAGTCGAGACCGACGTAGAGCAAGTCGGGCCCGATGTAGCTGGTTTTGTCGAACTCAAAGATTGAAAGTAGATCTTGGGCTTTTGGGTTCCTTCTCTAGTAGATTAAGGCTTTTCCACCCCAATTCAAGCAATAAGTGATGATCGGAATAGGATCGAGGTGCTTTCACCCTCGTTCCAACCACTTCTACACATCGATCATTGGGGAAATCTCCTTCGAAGCAAGGTCTTGAGATGGACAAATGTTCACTTTCGTTACTTTGCCAATCACAAGCCTTGATTCCTTACTTTCATAAGGAATTGTAGCTCTATGTAGAGTGGGTTCCTAGATCAAGCACCTAAGGCTTATGGAATTGGGGTTTCTAGCCCAACCTAGCTAGAGTTTTCCCCCATAACCCAAGATCAAGGAGATCTACTCCATATGGCAAACAAAGAAAGCAAACAAATCACAAAGCAAAGCAATCAACATCATCAATCTCAAACCAAAGCCAAATTTCATTCACAAATCAAAAGCAAATCCACAAAATCAAAACAAGGCAAAGCTAATCTATCAACCAAACCTATCAAATCTCCTTCTCCTATGCCGATTCCCTCTCTTCTCCTTCTCCTCTCCTTCCTCCTTGCTCTCCAAGTATCCTCTTGAGAGTTTTTGAGAGGTGGTTCCTTGCTAGTGTGTGGGAACCTCTTCCAATTAGAAGATAAGAGAGCCTTTATAGATGAGGGGCAAAAGTGGTAGTTTATAATTTCGTGCCTTGGAGCCCAATCCAGCCAGCGACCGACTCGGACCGACACGGAGCACCTCGGGCCCGACTTACTGGGCAAGTCGGTCCGAGGTCGAAAAATCATCTCGGGTCCGGCGTTGGTTCCAACTCAAACCGTACCTCGTTCCACCTTCTTCTTGTTGGCTTTTCTCTTGTTCTTCTTCATGGCTTGCTCCTCTCTTTCCCTCTTAAGCTCGGGCCTTGCTCCATGTTCCGATTCTCCTTCAAAACGACCCTTGATCCATGCCAAAACACCTACAAAACACATAAAATGCGCATAGTCTCCGAATCTCATAGAAATACGGGAACTAAGCTAAAAAGGAACAAAACACACAAGAAAAGGGGAAAAAGAAACATATTTACAAAGGAAATCATATATAAAAACACCACCAAATAAAGAGACATCAGAAACCCTCCCAACAGTAAATTTCAAGAAGTTTTTGCTCATATCAACCTGATTGCTAGATTCTATGATGAGAAAAAGATGATATGATTGAATAGGTAGTATTTGGTGCATGAATTTAAAGTGATCCTTTTGGTTTTGAATTATCTAGGGTTAATGAAATGTTTGCAATGATTGTTAGTATCCATATGATGGTTATCAATGCTCTTATACGAGTTTCGAGAACGAAATTTTATTTTAAGGAGAGGTATATGTAATACCCGGATACCATTTTCGGTTACAATTCCAACACGTAGTTAATTTTCTATATTAATTAAAGGCTAATTTTATTAAATAATTACTAGGGTTGGAACTTAGGCTTTTGGAAAATATTGCTTGAAAAATAGTTACGGGATCACTGGAATAATCTTGCGTGATATGTACATATACATACACGAATACGTATTATTATATATATATAAGGTATACGAACTCACCGACTATATGTAAATCAATGGCTAGCCTATGTTAACAAATGTTGATAGATAATAATATTAGTTGTCGAACTTGTTTTGTACAATTTTAGATATATATTTTTATATACAATTTTTTTAAGCCGACTTCAATATATTGTTGTATAAGTTGAATGCCAATTCAATCGGATAAGTTAACTCCCACCGCCTATGTGGCTAATTCATTTCTTCATACAATAGGAAAACTTCCGTCACTACACCACCTTATTTCCCTATCCACCTCCACTTTTTGATCGCCCCTCCGTTCCGTCTATTTGCCATTGCCAACGCCATCAAGCCACCACCCAAGTTCTTTGTTGGTTAGCCGGATCGAATTTCCTAGCCTAAAACCTAGCTCGATCGTCTCTGATCGTCGTTACTGGTGAGTTATTTCTATCCCTAGGCTTGATAAAAAAAATTAATTAGATTCTGGTTTTGGAATCAAGCTAGCTTAGGCTTGATATTAGTATTTGGTTGTGAGAGTTTTTCGTTACTAATTATGGATCTGATTATCCTATGCGTTTAGTTCTTCCCTTTATAAGATTTGACAGGTTAGGGTTTTGACCAAGGATTTATATTTTTTTTATATATTAATAGTTAATCTAAACTCTGGATAGGAGTTTTGATTTGGATTTGGTAGTTGTTTTGGATAGGTTGGTTTAGTAAAAAGTCAAGATTGATTATATACTTGGTTTTGGGTCAACTAGTGGATAGTTGGATTAAGTCCTTTCCTTGGATTTGTAACTTGATTCGTCCATATTGTCATTTTTATGAGTATTATTATTATTCCTAGGTAACTAGCTTGACCATGTCCATTTCGATACCCTTGGAAATTCTACGTTTGAGGTAAGTCACCTATACTTATTTAGTTATCAATTTTTATATGTGCTGGCACTACTACAATTAAGGCTTTTTGTAGCGGTCAAAAACCGCTACAATATGCTTAAAAAGCACCACAATAGGCATATGGCAGCGGGTTTCCAACCGCTGCATTAACTGGCACTGCATTAGGTCTATTATGGCGGTTTTTTATAGGTGAGGTAGCGGTTACCATTAGACATATGAAACCGCTGCCATAGAGTTGCAAAAACGATACTGCAATATCTAAGGAAGCGGTTTTCAACTTTATCTATTGCAGCGGTTTTTTGAGCAACTGCAGCGGATGTTCCTCTATTGTAGCGGTTTTAGTTATTCTTTTGCAACGATTGTTTAAACAATTGCAGCAGTTCTAAGTATACATAAAAACTATATTATGCTGCCTATGGAAGCGGTTTTAGATGTAATTACCATTACATATATTTAATTTAATCAATCCTCAATATGCTGACAAATACAATTAGATAACTACGTATTTATTAAAATTTAAAAGAGTCAGTATACTATTTCATATAGCCCAAAGTACTATTTCACCATCAAAGTAAAATTACAATAATCAGTATACAAACTTAACTCATATCAGTTTTGCACCCAAGTTTTTACAACTCAAATGAAACTCTTTCAAAGAGCACATGCACTATACAATTTTTATCTACATTAGATTCTATTAAACTATCACTTGGCGCAAATGCAGTCACATCTCCAATCCACACCTACCCTAAACACAAAGAAAAATATTTAAAGCAATTGTATGATTATCTTATATTGTAAAAGAAAAGGATTAAAAACAGTAGAACACAGAAATGTAGATTCAAATACAAAGGCCTACATAATTCATATGCCTATTATAATACCATGCATGAATCAAAGGGCAACGCATGATCAAGATGCTTATAAAAGCATATATGAGCACCAACTTTAACAAAATTAACACGTTGGAAATTTGTAGCAGGTAGAATATCATGTGATTTCATAATAGTCAACAAACTTACCTATATGGAAGTTAGTTACACATAAGAACATTATATATAAAGTCACCCAAGCATATATGATCATCAAGAATCTCAATTTATAATTTTGTATCAATAGAAGCTTAATGTAAAGCATCAGGTCCAAAATTTGAAACAAACCTTTTGAAGTCATTGGCCTCCATTTCAACAAGTGCACTTGGTGTTGACCTCATATGAAAAATTAATTAGAGCCTGCCATGTTAAAAAAACTATCTTAGCTAGCACATTGTTAAAAAAAAATTTAAAAATTAATGAGACTAGGATATTCGTTATATCTAGCCTGGTAAATGACATTTTATTATCTAAAATCCCTCGTGGCAAACAAATTTCACAAAAAGAATGCAAGGAATTGTTCTACATAATCTTGATCTCAATAGAATCTCCTTACACTTTAAGTCACATTCAAATACAACTCATTAATCAAGATAATAAACTATGAGTGGAATAAGAAAAAGGTAAGTGATAACACAAATTAGTGTTTATATAGCTCACGGTCAAGTCATCATTTTACCATTCATCTCATCTCAGGATTCTAATGGGAGAAAAATAAGATATTAATGATAAAAACTTATCTAAAAATGAGAAGTTGCAGCACAATCAAATAAAACTTGCAGTTGCAAATTAAACAACCAGTTTTAAGCTTCCTTTGGAGTAGAAAATGCTACAAGATCGAAAATAAGTAGGTGAATGTTTCTTTTGTAAGTGTAGAATGTATACTGAACAAGTAGAGCTCCTATGACGAGTAGATATACTTAACAAAATAGACCTTAATGTCGTAGTTGAACAATTTAAATTGTTCAGCTGATTATTTTAATGCACCTACTAATGGGAATATTGAGTGTGAAAAAAATGATTGGTTGTAGTGTAAAGAAACTAAAATGTAAAGTCCTCTAATCAATTCCTAATTTTCCTTAATCATTAGATGACAAGGAGCTTCATTACCTAAGAGCTAACTAATGCCTTAAATAGGACACGTTTAAAAACCATTTCAAAAAACCTATTAATATTCCAAATTTAGGACCACATCACACTTTTTTTCAAGTTAGTTTGCATCATAGGAGTTAAATATGTACTAACGGAAGAAACCAGACTAGTAAAGTCTATAGAACATAACAACTAACAGATCTAATTCAAACTATTTGCTCAAACAAACACCTTTTTCTTTGTTTGGAAATTTTACATTCCAAAACAAATTCTTCATATTGGTAGAAAGCTAGTTTGATAATCGATATTGAAGGTTGTTTCTTCATACATTGACATAGATTCATACGAAAGAGGAATATGAGATGAGACTAAATGAGAGGTGGGTGAAAGAATATAAAACTAGAAGTTCTAGGTGATGAATGGTTGTTTCTTCATACATTGACATGATAAAAGATTTGGTGAGTTTGCCTTCACAATTGTGAGAGATTGTGAGGCACAATATCGACCCACTGTCTTTCTCTCTCACTGTCTTTCTCTCTTGTTACTTAGCCGACTCCGGTTCCTGCTCCTCAACTTTTTTAAGCTCTTCTTTCAAATTTATTTCTACCATTCTCTGATTTCCCCAACTCCTCCTTTCGCCTCTGCCTCGTTTGATTCGTTCTCGGCTCCTTCCTTTTCAGATTCAGCCCCAATCTTTTTCTCATCTTCCACTACCCCATCTTCTTCTCCGACACCATCTCCGCAGTGCTCCTCTATCCATGGTTATCCTTCAATCTCCGACTTCTTCTCCTCCACATGCTCTCCAATTGCCATCGACTGTGAGGGGATAAGTAGAGAAATTGAAAAGCATATCAACATGCACAAATCTACACTAGAGGAAGATAAAATTAAAAAACCCTAGGTTTAGATCGAGATGTAAATTACTTGAAGATCTTGAGACTTCTCATCTATCTATGATAAGCGGTAGGAGCTTGCTTGGGTTTTTTTGGTCTGGAGAAAACCCTAGATCCTATTTTATTTTTGGGTGTTGGACATATATGGGAAAACTACAAAAGACGCGCGGAAGATAGCTACATGCCCGCCATACGAAAATTAGAAGGCCCATTAGACAACCGCTATAATAGGCCCAAAATGACCGCTGCATTAGATACAACCGCTACATGAACCGCAACCTTAGCCCCAACTGCTGCAAGAACCGCTATAGTATTCTGAACCGCAGCAAAAACCGCTCCCTTTGTCTAACCGCTACAATGAACCGCTTTTACAGGTCTTAATTGTAGTAGTGTGGATGTGTAGATATGATGTGTAGAGCTTTATTTTGGGATTCATTCCTATATATTATATGTGTCTATTTGAAAATAATTTGTTATTTTGGAAAAACATAATAGATGAATAGTATTCGGTATTTTATTCGGATTTCTAAACATTGGAACCTAACCGATATGGCTATGATCAGGGATAGTCGGAAAGGCGGAGACATCCTTGACTTAGTTGTATGTCAAGGAGGGGCCCTTCAAAATAATAACAAAATGTTTTGGCGAGTGCCCCCGAGGAGGCTTGACTAAGGGTAAACGGTGGAGGCCACCGTCCACTACCCCGTGTAAGGCTGGAGGATGTCATGCTTGTTAGATAAATAGTGTTGTCAATTGAGAATTGATGGGTTGCGATTGAACTATTACTAAGGCGAAATACGATGGATATGTTACTAAAGTGAAATGATGTGTTATTATTAGTATGCATCGTATGTCTATAAGTATTATTATATGCGTCTTATGATTATTAGTATTGTTGTGCGTTGGTCTATTGTTGTGAATATACTATATGTGAACTATTCTATTACTATTGTTATTATGTATTTTGTTAAATGTTGGGCCCGGGTCACCCACCTTGTTGGGCCACACGCACCCATAGCTCTACAATAGTATGATATTGTCCGCTTTGGGCCTAACCCACACGGATTTGTTTTTGGGCTCCTTCCCAAAAGGCCTCATACTAATGGAGTGTGCTTTCCTTTATAAGGAGGTCTTCACTTCCTTATTTTTCCAATCTGGGACTTGGATTGCATACCCAACAATCCTCCCCTCAAACCAAGGACCACATAATTCATGGCCTCCCCTTCAGCGAAATCATCTTGCATTACCGCTATCACCCACGAAGATCTCCCATCTTGTACCGCCGCTACCACTACGGAACACGCCACTTGACCACCACAATATCAAGTAGAATTTCGATACAGGGCACCACAGATCTTCAATCGCCATGTCACATTGAGGGTCTCCCACACAACACTACCAAGGACTTGCACCCACGCCATCGAGCTCCCACACAACACTACCAAGGACAACACCAAGTCACATTGGGTTTCGTGTTTGTCCCAGCCGAACCATCGGCTCTGATACCATTTGTTCAGGAGGAGACGGGCCCAAGTGCCAAGCCTAGCATACAAGTCCATGAGGTTCCATCCCTAAACCAATTTGTGATAGGAGGAGCGGCCGATGACCTTATATACTAGCTTGTTTCACTCCCAACTTTCCATGTGGGATTCACAATTGAACCCCAAAAATCTCCTTCTTCATTTGTGAATCCCTCACAAGCCCGAACAGCGGACCCTCCCGGTCCTTAAGCTGAACCATCGGCTCTGATACCACTTGTTATAGGGGAGACGGGCCCAATTGCCAAGCCTAGCATACAAGCCCGTAGGGTTCCATCCCAAAACCAATTGGTGATAGGAGGATTGGCCCATGACCTTATATACTAGCTTGTTTTACTCCGAACTTTCCATGTGGGATTCACAATTGAACCGCAACACTCTCCCCCCTCACTTGTGAATCCCTCACAAGCCCGAACGGCGGACCCTCCCAGTCCCTAAGCCGAACCCTCGACTCTGATACCATTTGTTACAGGGGAGACGGGCCCAATTGCCAAGCCTAACATACAAGCCCATAGGGTTCCATCCCAAAACCAATTTGTTGCTGGATATTGTGTTTACCAGTCAGTGCATATTGGAATTGTTAGCTAACCCTTCGGGGATTTGTTTTTCAGTTCCAGGTAAGGACTAGGACCAAGAAACCCATGATGGAACCTCAGCAAAATGATGGTACGAGTCGTTGAAGGCCGTGTCATTAGGATTGGGTTAGTTAGGTGAAATGGTGGTTACTTATTTTGTATAATAATTGGTTTAGTTAAGGAAAGAGTAGGATGATGCCAATAAAGGATTCATAAGTTGTATTGTAGTTTATGTCGATTGGGTAATTCATGCATGTTTTTCATATATTGGTTTATAGATACAGGTTGAATGTTTTCTTTATATATTCTCGTCGTGCCCGAGTTGTAAGATCCGAGTGAAATCGTTGTCAAGTTAGCTCATGTAGACCCAGGAGAGGTCTACTACCGAGTAGTGCCCCATTGTATAGACAAGGTGTTACAGTAACGGCCCCGACTGGCTTGACGGGAACTCCGAAAACGAGTACGATGTCGTTTATGGTGGCTAGCGGTTTCAAGGGTGATGCGCTATGCCTGAGCGCCTGGCTGGGCATACCCGCGAGCAGCGGAACTCCAGGCTTGTGGACCTCCAAGCGGTGGCCAAGTGGTGGCTGGTGGAAATGGTGCAGTGACCTGGCGAGAGTAAGCGATACGAGGCCGAGAAGAAATGAACGAAGAAGTGGAATAAGAAAGAGGTGAGGCCAAGCTTATAGCTTTCTCACAAAAAGAATGGAAGAAAAAGTTGATCAGTGGCTAACAAAATGACAGTTCAAAAATTGAAGAGAGGGAGATAGAGATTGAATAGAGCGAGTTGATTAAATTGAAACGGAGGTAGATTCGAACGTATTTATATATAATAAAAAAATACGTAGGCAACAAGGATACGTGAGCAACAAGTTGCAATTCAAGCTTGGCTTCAAGTTAGGATAAAAACGTAACTTGCAAGTAGGAAAATGGATAGAATTCCATTTAAAACGGTAAGAGTATATCTAGATTGGAACGGAACTCGCGTTCGGGTGGTAAAATTATATACCCAGGATTATAATACTCTTTTTATAGAAATGATCCTAAAAATTTTGTAGACTAATAAAATCAACTCGAATGATTTTATTTCGCTACTTTTAATTTTAAGGCTTCCATTTCAGAGTATAACCCTAATGTGTACATAATTAATTAAGCAGATCTCTCCCGATCAGTGTATTTCTTTAATGGAAGTAATCCTAAAAATTATTTAGGTTAGTAAAATCAGTTCCAATGATTTTATTCTGTCACCCATAATTTTCTAGGAACATTTTCCATTAATCCGATCGTATTAGTAACGAGAATTGATTGAACGGGTCTTAGAAAGATGTCCGGAAATTTTTCCAAAAATATCCATAAAAACTACAGATATTACAGGATCCAGCTTTATTGTCTTGATCGGACTTAAGCTCGCTTTTTAAGGCAAGTGGGTGGTTCATCCTTTTCTGATCTTGATATCTTTGAACTCTGTTTTGGATATCATTTTAAATCATGTTCAATATGAAATTTGGAATAATCGATAATTAGGAACCAATATTCTGTTATCATCTTTATGTTGGGAATACTTGCTTGCTAAATAACTTGATTAGGTTTATTTACTGCTTAGATTTAACGACTATTCGTTATTTCATATTATTCGTACTGCTAGTACCGTTAGGGTCGTTGATTGTGAACTTATGTGTTTCAAGAGTCTCTTTTGAGATCTCTTTGTTGTGAATAGGTTTTAGAATTAGGGATCTCAAAAATACGCTCTGAGAGTCTCTTTATAACAACGTGTTGAGAGGTATACTTTGGTATATACGCCTGACACTGGTCATGACTCATGACCTACCTTCTCAACCAAGCGTGAGAAGGTGAAGCACCTTTGAATGCTTAGGGATTTCATCCCTTTCTCTTGTCAGTATAAGTCTCACTAGTTGATCATCGAAATTTAAAATCTACATCTGTAATGCAAGGTTTTATGACTAATAAAAGACTAGTGCCTCGGACATAGTAATGACATAGTAATGATAATTTGCATGGTGGTAAAGTACAACTTGGAACACCACTCTGGCTCCTCGCTATGAAAGTTCCCATTTTCTACTTTGGAGATGCACAACACTTATGTTATGAGGGTGGTTATGGATCTGATAGTAAATGAATGCACCCTTTTTAAAATAAATATGTGTTTAATAATATTCCCAACAAATATCTAACCACATTCTCTTCTTAATTAGGAACTACTTTTGGTAATTTCCTACTTCCAAGAAAGTCATTATTGTTCTAACCTATATTCTTGATTTCTGAGCCATGATCAACTTTCCAAGAAAGCCATTAATATCCCTGATTTTCAAGATATGTTTTAAATTCTTTTTGGGCATCTTTCTATGACTTGGTCAATTAATCTCGTTACACATTATGATTTTTTAATGGAAATTATTCCTAGAAAATTCAAGACGATGGAACTAATTTCATTAACCTATATGATTTTTAGGATCACTTTCATGAAAGAAGTATCTTGATCGAGTGAGACCTGCTTAATTATTATGTACCCCTTAAAAAATTATACTCTAAAACGGAAGCCTTAAAATTAAATGGAGCAAAATAAAATCATTCAAGTTGATTTAATTAGTCTACATAATTTTTAGAACCTTTTTTCATAAAAGGAGTAATTCAATCCGAGGTATATAATATTATTACCCTAACACAAGTCCCAATCTAATACAGAGTATAAACTTATGGGTAATTGACCGAAAACCACCCTTATAACTATACATATTGTTGAAAACCACCCATTAAAATAAAAATTACTACAAACCACCCATATATACTTTTCCGTTATAATTGAACCACCCACCCACCTTTTTCTGTCAAGTTTAACTGTGTGTGGGAATCCTCTAAACTTCACTCTCTCTCTCTCTCAAACGTTAGATTCTAAGAGCACTTTTTTCTTCAAAGCTCCCAACAATGGTGATGGATTTAATGATAGTAGCCAACCCCTCTACCTCCACTACATCAAAATTGTCTCAGATTAACAAAAATAAAATAAAGTCAAGAGAACAAAAACAACCAGAAATAACTAGGTCCAATATTTAAGCAAAAAAAATAGCTTCGAGATAGATCTACAAAAAAATTGGGAATGAGAAGTAACAATTAGGGCTGGTGAAGAAGATATTGCTCTTGCGGAGTTGCAATAGTTGTAGACGGTGACGAAATCGAAGACGGAATAGCGGTAGTCGACGATGGGTAGGGAGGCGACAAGATCGGCGCAGCCTTTTTCGGCGAGATCCGACCTTCTCGGATGTTTACTCAGCGCGACTTCTCATCGACGTTGAAGACGATGTAGCACGCAGCGGTGGATCTTCTTCCACCCTCCATGAACGAGTTCTTGCACTCCGTTGTCACCTTCATCGCCGTCGTGGCCTGGAACAATTGACATTCACAAGCGATTAATTACAAATCGGATCAGAAAACATCAATTAAGTGGACACGAAAGGTTGAATTAGAGGGATTAGCTACCACCATGAAGGCCATCGCCATTGTTGCATGTTGCTTTGAGCTTGTAAAGAAAAAGTGGTCTGGGAGGATTTCGTAACAGGGGGAGAGAGAGTGTGAAGTGTAAAGGAATTCCACGCGCAGTTAAGTTTGACGGAAAAAGAGGAGCGGGGTGGTTTATTTGTAACGGAGGAGTTGATATGGGTGGTTCTCATTAATATTAATTTTAATGGGTGATTTTCGATAATATATCTTATCATAAGGGTGGTTTTCAGTCAATTAGCCTAAACTTATTTCTCAAATAACTTTCAACCAAAAATAACTTTCCATCTTAACATTAGCTCTATATGAGTCCAAACTTGTTTCTCAAAAAGTAAAATTGAATAATAAAATTATGCATACTTACAAATATGAATCCTTAATTAGTAACTTAGATTTGTGTATTTAAAAAAAAAAACGAGGCAAAAACATGTAATTACGAGCCTGCCACACACGGTAGATACTACACGAGTGACAAACCCACAACTGCGGTAATGAACCAACCGACTTCAAGGCAGCTTAAGTTTGAAGTCTGAACTCACGGAGGAAAAAAAAAAAAAAAAGTTGACAGAATGACAGGAGGGATTAACCAATCACAATTTTCACCAAAATTCAAATTGTACTGTAACAACCCGCCAAGAAGAGAGAGAAGAGCGAACGAGCGAGTTCAAGGAATGGAAATGTTCCCAAGCGAGCTTGAGCTCATAGCGGCCTCCGCTCTCTTACTCCTCCCCATCGCAGTGTTCTCCGAGAGGCAAAAATCAGCGTACGATCGTCTCTCCAGGTTTCTCTCTCAGTACAATTTCGGTCCGGGATGATCGATCTCTGTTTCTTAACATTATTTGCGTTTTTTCCTTCTGAATCTCCGTTTTTCCTTTTTATTGATGGAATCGCTCAGTAGAACTGATTTCAACAATGATCGAATCGAAGTCAGAAGTATTGGTGAGCAATCAGGAGCGAAGAGAGACAAATCGATCAGAAGTGACTCAAGGTCGACTTATAGTCGTTCATGGCTGACGAGCGATGCTTCTTCTGGTGCTGTTCAAGCTCGACGGATGAAACTCATGTCTGCTTTTACTGCTAAGCTTAAGGTCGTTTTCTCTACAATTTGACTGCGTTAATTTGGCATTGCGATTATCCTGTGCTTCGTTCATGCTGCAAATTAATGTCGATATAAGCTTATGCTCTATTTTCGACGAGTTTGATGCTCGTCACTTTTGGTTATGCCATTTGTTATTTCCATCTATTGAGATCTAGTTGCACTGGTCGATCTACCTACTGATTTGATTTTGAATTGATCTGAATTCTAGTAGTTAGATTGATTGGTTGCTGTTGTTGGTAATGAGCTCGGAATGACGGTCTGAAAACCTCTATGGATATCCAGTGCGTGTTTGATTTATCTTTCAACGTAGATTCAACTTTTCAAGACACTGAGATTTTGATTTTATTTTTCGCTTTTGTGAAATCTCTGTAAATTGATTACAGCTTCTTCACAACCGACTTCCCAGCTTTCATGCAATTCAAATCTATACTTGATTTAAATTTTTTTACGCTATTGTTTATAGCTTCTTCACAACCGAATTCTCAGATTTCAGTAATGACAAAAAGCAAATGCACGATCGATGACAGGCCGTCCTTGTAATTTCCATCTCCATTTCAAAATAATTCAAGTGAATACGGCAAACGAAATCTGGTTATCTCAAATTTGAAAATCTGCTACGCCTTGCAAATTTGAAGCTCTTAAATCATTGTTCTATAAATCGTTAACTGCAGAGCCTCCGCCGAAGACGGTCGAAACTCCACCGGAGGTTCCATGGGCGTGAAATGCCTTCACTGAATTCGAGAAATTCGACTGCATCAGTGAGCTTCCAGAACGTATCAGAGACAGCATCGGAGGTTTCGTGTATGTCAAGCAGCAGAAGCGATCTCTCTAGCGCTCGAAGCAGAAAGGAGGTGAGGAGCCCTGCCACAAACGAAGAAGAGCTGAAGCGCAGAGGAGCTATCTCACATAACATACGCCAGCGAGCAGGAGACATTCTGAATTTGTTGTCCAGCGGCTGTTCTTCTGAGGTCCGGATCCGTCAACTGCTTGGTGATAGTCCTGACACCAGCAAAGCTCTCAGAGTGTAAGCTCTCCCACTATCGATCACACTACATTTTCTTCTTATTTGGTTAAATTCAATATAGCCTACTAAATAGCCCACTGTGAAGATAATAATCTTACATTCATGCATGGAAAATATCTTCCAGATAAGATTGATTTAAGACGAAAATGGCATATTATTGCTTATGATTATATGAAAGATTTTTTAAGTCTATGTTTGACACATCTTAGACTTGAGAAAACCAACAACTCAATTCAGCTAATATGATAAATAAGTGAATATTGTAATAGTTGCATTTCCTAACATGTCATACATTACCAAATATTTTAAAGTCAATTTAGCTACAGAGGCAAGGCAATGCTAACTCACTTTTGTTTTGGAACTTTATTCTTCTACAGTTTGCTGAGGAGGGCTGAAGTTAGACGGAGTGGGGCAGGAGGACGTTCAGACCCTTACATTTACATGGTAATTTAACACTTCAATGGAGTTGTTGTTCATCTATTTCACAATTTACCATAGATTTGTTGTAGCACCTGAATGAACAGGAAAGTGCCATGTTGATATGTGTTATTACTCTGGACCTTATTGGTACAGCTATTTGCATGCAGTTGCTAAGTGGTTTGTAGGTTTCTAATCTTACTAGTCGAAGTAGTCTTCCTGGTAAGTTCATATACAGCTATTCTTCCATTGCATATTGATGCAACCTAAATCTTGTGGATGTTCGACCTATATTGGATAGCACTAGAAAAAAGAAATCCATAAAAAACAAAAAAGCTAACGCATATCCAATTATGGTACTATTAATGGAGGTTTGGACTTGTCAGTTTCCCCCATTTTTCCTTTTATGCCTTCTATAGACTTTATCATTCATTTAGAATGTATTTCTGACCATTTAACATTATGCAGATATCAGCAGAGGCGCAGAAAAGACCATGTTGAAGCCCTTGAATAAATTGACTAGAAGAGCTCATGCATTCTGCCTATTTTTTTGAAGATTACTTAACCAACAGAATCAACTTCAAACCTTGGAGCTTCCAGATTTCTAGATCTGTTACAGTAAGCTGACAATTGACAATATATATATGTATACTTAGTAGTAAGATACAGTAACTTGCATCAGTACAGGGTACATCAGTAACCCATCAGTCGATAGTTTGCATATTTACATTTTCCACACCAATTTGAAGTATTCAAATCCTAAATTTAGGTGGCACACACACATTGATGGCCTGCTTTCACGGTCTGATTGTTTGGATGAATGATAATTGCTTATATTTTTTGTACTTTTTCATCACAGCACAGATCAGTTAAGAGTTGTAATGAAGAATATTTTTAGACTATCATCTGAAAAATGACCACATTCATGTGCACAACTTTTCAAATGCTGTCTACATTATAAAAACTGATACACATGTGTACAGAGTACAAACAGTAAAAAAGCACTAAAATCGGAATTGCCTGTTAGTTAAACCGATCCATTCTTTGTTTGAAGTCAAATCAATCTAAAAGTTTATTAGGAAGGAGGGTGAGCAGAAAACCTCTGGCAAATTATAGCCCAAATGATAAATCGAGCAACAATTGATGTTCTAGTTGGCCGGGTTGACCTAGAAGATTAATTAATTGAACAAGGCCCAACTTTATCCGTCAGTCTTGAGTACATGGGAAAAAACATACACAAATATTTCAGTTGAGCCGGAATCTGCCCAAATTTAACGGATATATATAAGGGATATTAGTTTGAGCAACTGAGTATGTACCTCTGGGACATGATTCTCACATCACATGGTCACATTCACCATATTAATAGAGTTGAAAATGATACCTATGGTTTAAAAAGAATGCCAAATCCTTAAAAAAAAGGGTCAAATATTGAATGAAACACTTGGCTGATTCCGCCTTATGAAGCATATGAGCATATATAGCGGAATTGTATACTCTGAGTTTAATATATCCTATTAATATAGATTATAGATTACTACTTTACTAGTTATTAATAGCTCGTATTAATTAGCTTAGATTAGCACCCAATATGCACATGGAGAACCAAAGAGGCGACAGTAAACATTACGGACGTGCTTTTTTTAATTCATCCATTTGTTGAACAACTAGCGAGCATAATGCAATACACAAGTTTACAGATCAACCTCAACTCCAATGCGGATTAAAGATGATTATGCGTTTAACTTCACGGCTGATCAACGAAGAGGTACAACTTTAACGTCATCTAAAACAGGGCCACACATGTGGGTAAAATCATTAAGTTTGGTGTGATAGAAAGCACTCCAAAAAGTAACCCTTGTTCGACTTGAAATGGCCTTGAACTTGAGACTTGCCTTTGTAAACCCTCCCTTTCCCTGGCTCACATAAGACGCCTTCACCGTGTCCCTACCCGCAAAAGCTTCCACCACCATTGATCCATTGCAACCGTTTTTGGCGTCACCGATCTTGAAAGTCAAGAAGTAATACTTGTTAGGGACGGTTCGAATGACTTGGGCTATCGCGCTCTCCCTGCCTCCAACTAACTCAACGGCAGCTTTGCCGGAGGGTACGAAGAAGTGCTTCGAATCTATGTATTTGATCGGCTTCAAGGACTCTACGATCCAATATGGGAGGGGCGATATGAAGTCTTGTGGCTTTGGAGGGATGAGAACTCCGGTTGAGAAGGAGGGGAACACATGAGGACCTTCTTCAAAGCCTCCATTTCTAATCAGATTGCCTGCAACACACAAACATATTATATTGTATTGGAAATTTGACACTTTACTTAGGGTTTGTTTTGCATATAGTCAATGTTCTAAAAATCATTTCTAGGTCTCGTCTAATTCCTGTCTAGGTGCTGGAAGGTCTCTACCCTCCTAGCCTTCTAGACCGCCTAAGCACCCATCTAGGATCGCTTAGAAAACTGTGGGTCTGTCTAACATTTTTTAGAACACTAGATATAATATAAAAGCCTAAGTTTTGGGCTAGCTAGCTTATCAATTAACGTACCTTTAGTTGAAGGTAGAGGCAACAATTGCTTGATAGCAACGGAATCTAAGAGGGGCCCACAAGTGGGGTCCTCTTGGACGCCAGGGTTGTGGAAGGAGACCTTGACAACCTTGGTGGTGGCCTTAAAGGCCCAAGCGTAGGTGTCTCCGCCGTCGCTGCTAAAGAGGGTCTGGATGGGCAGATCGGTTGACAGCGTGACGGCCCCGGAGGTGACTAGGATCCTCAGCACCTCGTCGAGGGCGCACGTCCTCGTGGAACCGAAGGTGAGGGAGTACACGTTGTCGGGCCGGACGCTCACGTTTTGGGAGATGGAGGCTTCGTTGCCCAGCCTGGCGGCGTGGGTGCCACGTGGCACGGCGAAGTAGAAGCCGCCCGGCTGGGGCCCGCCCGACACGTACTCGACCAGGCCGTCCACCTCCCACTTGGGGAGCGAGTGCTTGCCTATGATCTTTGTTTTCTTCATCTTGGATGCTTGGGGCGCCTCTTCAAAGTTGCCATTTTGGAGGAGCCCTGTAATATATTCAAGAGTGTAATTAACATTTACGTACAAGTACAGTAAGTCCTAAGCATTCCATATATATATGCACATTGTAAGACATAGCCATCATGCCACTTACCATCGAGAATGGGAGGGGCAACGGGCGAAGAACGGATGCTGGCAAAGAAAGAGAGAGCGAGTGCTAGAAACAAAAGGAAGCCATTGGAAGCCATTTTTAGAAAGAACTGAGTGTGACATGTATAGAAGAAATTAAGAGCAAGACAACATATTTATAGGGCCGTGCATTTGACTTTTTTGAGATCCGGGGTTAATTAATAATTAAGTATTGTGGGGTTGAATTAATTAATAATAGTACGTGGTAATTAAGTACGTATTTAATACGGATCAGAAATAATTAGGAAGGCAAGAGGAAAGGGAGATCCGTGGTTGACCACCAATCCCATATGCGTCGCGGGCGCATGAGGTGTGTGTGTGTGTCGGGCTGTGTCTATGTGGAATCGCGCAACTCTACGCGAATCTAGGAATGAACCTTCTCTATCATCACCTCAACAAATTAACATAACCCATTAATTCTAATACAATTTCTCCAATTGGGAGAAAATAACTTAGTCACCCGTTTTATAATTTCAATTTGCCTCCTCCATCTTTTTTTTTGTAATTTATATTTTACCTTCTCCGATTTATTCATCACTCCCCATTTAATTTCACATCAACATCATCAGGGTTTAATTTTTTAAGCAATTGAACACTTAATTATATGAGTTATGTTAATGTTGCTGATGCAATTGAGTACTTATATGAATTATGTTGATATTGTTGATGCTAAAAGATTGATGCTGATACTACATGATGAAATTAGTAGCTTAAATTAAATAATTATTTTTAAAATATGTTTTGAAGTGTTCGGTAAATGATTGCTATGAGAGTTGAATCTCAATGTGAAATCACAAATTTCAACTATCATAAACACCATAAGATCCCTCTCCCTTAATTATTTTTTGGGTTCAACTACAATAAATTAGTATAAGCACATTTCAACTATTAAAATTGAGCACTTTAATTTTCTTTTATATCTTAGGTACCGAATATTATTTGTAATACAAACAAGAAATATATAAAACATGTACTACAAATAATATCAAATCATAACTTTAATTTTTATCAGAGTGGATGACCTAACCTATTCAATTTACAAGGCGGATGATGGACGAATGACGTAACCTATTCGTTTAGTTTAGGATTTCATGAATTGTTTGACCCTCCCGAGGGTGTTATTTCTTTGCTCAACAATGATGTTAGGGGCCAGACTATCCCCCGTTTGCTGACTACTTAGCCATTTTTTTCATTAATAAAATACTCCCTTGAGAAGCCGGAGAGTTCCGCCTCTCCTTCAACAAAAAAAAAAGTGATCACGTTCCAAAAATTTATGATTGCCAGGCCTCTGATGTTTTGAAAAGAACATGTAATTAAAAATTTTACCGCCTTGAAATATTCTCTGTATTTATGAAAAAAAATTTAACCAAAGATGTACGTGAACACCTAGCTTACGTATAGATATGGTGCCCAGATAAGTAATATAACTAACTTACGTTAGCATTCGCATTAATTAGACCAAAAAAAAAAAAAGTTCGGATTAATCTGCCATCAGCCTACCATGTGCACAATTCACTAAATACGTAAATTGTTGCACCATATCTAATCTGGGCATTACTTCGCATTAATTAAAATACGCCCTTAACACTTCACCAATAAGCAACAACTGAACAACTGCATTTACTTTTTCATCCTAGTACTACGTATATGGGTTTTTGTTCACGTACATCTATGGTAAATATTCCTAAATTCCATTGTGATTTTTTTTTTTTCTTTTTTGGTAGAAAAATTCCATAGTGAAATATCAACTGAAAAAAAAAACATGAAATGAAAGAAAGAGTTGGAACTTGTTATTCCAACCATATGAGTTCTCAGTTGTATATATGCTGATCCTGCAAAAAATTGAAATCCAGTAGATATACACTAAAAAGATTCTAGTTCACGTCTTACGGTTTCAATAAGAGCAACAAAACCTACAAACAAACTTCTTTTCTATACTTTCTTATTCTATTTCTTTTTCATCTTCTTGTCTGTCTTCCCTATACAATGTCCATTTTCTATGAATGTATAGTAAACCACCCTTAACCTATACAAAAAAGGACTCAATCCGGAAGATTGCAAACAATCCAATAATGAACACTAGCAACAAGTACTTTGACCATCATCAACCTGTGCATTTTATGCCATAGGAATTTGAAGTTTCTAGGTCTTTCCATGGTATCCAAATCTGACAATCCTCATTTATCAAGATTCGCCCAATCATCTACAGAAGGTTGCCAGTGGAATCAAGAATTAGCAGCTCTTAAGAAGTTGTCATAGGGGCTCAAGGTTGGTAGTTCATAGCCTTCTGACTGATATTCAACAGCACAAAGCGTTGGCACTAAGCTACCTGTTCTACACGGAGCCTTGCTCGCGTCAGAATCAACAAATGGATTTCCAGCCTGCAAATTTTATACCCCAACACTAGTAAGTTGAAATCATTTAACAATGTCTCCTTACACATTATTTAGAAGTCAAACAATTAGGCAGATGAGGATGGAGTGTCATTTATAACTTTGGTATTCTCAGACAATGAATTTAACTCAAGTCGATCAAGTCAAGTTTGACAGCAGCTCCAAAATCAACTTTGGTGTGTTCTAACTAAATTCAGTTATTACTGTCACATAGCTGAATTTCAATTTTTCTTGGGTCTTCCCTTGGGCAGGGATACCCCCATCTTGACCTATCCTGGGTTTGAGAATCTCTCACCATGAAACCAGTACTTTCAGGTCAGATCAAGTTTTCAGTTTGGGTCACATTTTGCTATGTTATTGAAAAGCTTTTAGGAACTGCAAAAAGAAACATTTCCAGTACTCTTACTTCGAAGCTCAGACCATTATTTTCGTTTTAAGTCAAAAGAATGAGCAAATAAAATCACAACAAACTGACTTGATTTATAAAGCAAACCTTCTTGGGTTTCTGTTGGAGGGAATTAATAACGCTTCCCTGTCTCTGGGTAGAGATCAAATTTGCCATCTTCTCCTGCTTGCCGGTAACAAGTGCTTCACAGTTACTGGCCATTTCCTTGTATGGGACATTGGGTGCAGTGGATACCGAAAATCTTATGGCTTGGTCATCGAATTCGAGCACCTGAAAACAAATGCACTTTCATACTCCCAGAAAACCACACAAGCACAATATTTTATCTTCTAATATCTGATCTATAAGAGCATCTACTTATACTTCTAAGCAGGGCCGTAGATGAGGAAGTGCAAGGAGCCCTACTCCACAGGGCCCCTATTATATACTTTAAAGAGTAGTACAAATATTTAGTAAAATGTAGCTTGATGTAGTGGTTAAGTCTCCACATTTGTGTAAGCACAACCCCGTGTTTGAGTACTGCCAGACCCCCTCTATTTTATTTTACCTTCATCGCGTTTACAATTTACATATTGTAAATATTGGGGCCCCATATTCTCCCAAATCACAAATATTCATGTGTCCATGCTTCTTTCAAATCATTAGCTTCTTCTGCTTTTATAATTGGTTGCACGGTGTATTATTTAATTTTTCACTTAGCTTCCTCTTGTATAAACTGTTTGCATTGTATAATTTTATTTTTAATTTTCTACTTGTATAAAATTTTCACACAGGTCCCCTCAAAACTATGGGACGCCCTGCTTCTAGAGAGTATATTTTTTTCCTTTTGTTTTAAGCAAGTTAGTGGGGCTTGTGTGCGGCTCTTTGGCTGTTTTATATAATACTTTTGAGATGGATATAATGTTTTAACCCCCATATCAATTTTGGTGCATTTTAACTAAATTCATTATTATTGTCACATAGCTGAATTTCAGTTTTATAGGCTTGCTCTTGTCATCTTTGGGTCTATCATAAACACCCTCCTCCGAGGTACATGTGCATATATCTGGACCCCCTGGGTCCTAAGAAAGTGGGACTACACTAGGTAGATGTTGTTGTTCTTTGTTTTAGGCAAGTATTAATTAAATTAGCTTGAGCTCTCAATCCTAATGTTGTTATTTCTCAAATGCAACATTACTTGCAATGTATGGAAGCTTCTAGAAAAGTTCGAGCAAGAGTGACATACTGATTCCAAAAGTTTATCGATACTCAAAAGCTCAAGTGTTTCTGTAGTTGACTGATGCTCCAATTTTGGCTGAGAAGATATATCTGACAAAACATCTTCATCTTCATCTAAAGGATAGGGCAGAGGGGCCTGAGCAACAAAAAATACATCAGCTAAGACTACTAGACTAGCCATCTTCCAAGTGCAGTGAATACAACTACTGGGGTAAATTGATTACCTCGTTATCAGATTTATCCAATGCAGCATCAAACTGTACATTGTTCGAACTCAACTTGGTCCCCATAGACACCTGATCGGGTATAAAATCATTGAGCAACTGCTCCGTCACTGTACCCAGTTCAGACTGCTCAAAGAAGATCACTTGATATAAGTAAGAAGATCAAATATATGTAAAATCAGTGGATGAGGTTATTTTATAAGTACTATTTCCTTCTTACTTACACTTGGTATGTTTTGGAGACTTTTTACAATTGTTGGAACCAAGGCTTCTCTACTCTGGTCCGCCGAGATTTTAGTCTCTGAGAGATACCGTTTAGCAGAAGCGTCATCTTCTTTCGACCCAAATGCTACAGCTGAACTGTCTGTCTTATGGACTATGGCCTTTAATTTGGTATCACCTACCAAAAACAGAAATGGATCGACCTGAAAGATAGCAAGTGTAAAGGTGAAGGGTGCATTCTGGATTTCCAGGGGAGGAGAAGAAAGTAAATAAGCAACAAATAGCAGCATACCATTTTACTTTTATTCTGAATCGCTTCTTTGGAAGAGGCAACAAGAGATGTAACATTGTATGCTTTAGATGCAAAAATTAGCATTGCATTTGACAAAGTGAAGAGTGATCTAAGGCGAGATGGTGGCAAGGATCCTGCCATTTAAATTGCTTCAAAATTATCATTCATTTTATTACACATTTGCAAGCACAATTTTACTCTAAGCACTTTAATGAGAAAGTAAATGAATAACACAAGGATAAGAAAAGCACATTGGCGTTTCTAGAAGGAGAAAAACTAGCAGCACAAAATAAAGCCACCTATTGTCTTGAAACTTCAACACTGGTCAGAATAAACATAACGGAGAGCTGGTCCCTTTTAAAGGCCCTAAACATGATGGAAGTAAATTAAAATATCCTCAAAAAATCCTATACAAATAAGATATTCCAACTAAGAAAGCTTGAGCTAAAACAAGTTCTTCCTTGCAGTTGAAGATATTCACACAAGCAATGAGTTAGTTCCAAGCAAATAACAGTAGAAAACCGATTATAGCTTGACCTGGTTCTTTAGTAATTCGGTCAAAGTTTGGATGGTGCAGGGTTTCAAATATTTGCCCTTCACAATTTATTCCAAACTGTAAATCAATCTTCTCTCTATATTGGACATTAGATATAGGACTATGGTAGGTTGATATTTTCATCCAACATGAAAAGTGCAAGAAAAGTAATTGAACTTTGATACATGTTGCTAAATAAGGGCATGCTAAAGTTCATCAATCAACTAGATGAAACACAGAGCGCTCCAAAACAAGAGTATCTTTGACGAGGCAATATATCTAGACATACCTCCTGCAACAGAAATGTTTCTCAAAGAAAATGCTAGCTGAAAACTCCGAACTAATACCTCAGTACTAGAGTTCTGCAGGGGAAAAAAGTTTCATAAGCAAACAAGGGAAAGTAAAACACTGCAGTTTATAAATAGCATTTGCAAATAAAAGTTTAGCAAGCTCAAGGTATTCTGGTCACTCTGTAGCCTGCAGTGTGTCCCTCCCCAAAACTCTAATAGTTCAAATTTTCAAAATTATGTTCTAGCCATTTCAAGTCTATGAATAATTAGAGATCATGTGCAGCATTCACATGTTGGATCAACATGTTCTTTCAGTTGTCTGTGCAAGAAAACAATTCCTAAGCTGTACAATTCCAGCCATTGTCAACTTCTTATTGTTCTTAAGTAAACATAAAAAAGTATCATGACCGAACACCAAGGTGAAAGAACACATAGGGACAACAGAGCATTAAATGAGACATACGAGGGATTGCATGTTAGTAAATTTCTAAATGATGATAAATGAAGGCATATAATCAATAACAATTTGATCACCAGGACATGGCTTGTCTCTCTCCATCTATTTTGTTTCATTTTTATTTTTCCTCACACGTCTAAAAAGTAAAAACAGAAATGAGTGCACTTATGCAGATACTAGATTAGTAGAATTTACAAAAATACTGCTACCAAGTTCTAACTACTTTGGATAAAAAAAGCACCATTAGATTACATATTACACTACCAAGCGTGTGCTCGAATGCATAAAACAAGATAGAGTTAACTTTCAAGATAAGATTGCATATAAAACACGAAAAAAGAGTGTGGATATGCAGTAAATAGTAAGAGTCTCATTAAAGTTTGAGTGTGGATATGCAGTAAATAGTAAGAATCTCATTAAAGTTTGAATTGACTATCATTAGTCTAAAAATGAATAGAATTATATGAAGCTAAGACTGAATTCAATCAGTAGGTTACCTTGGCTCGAGAAAAAAGTGTCACAAGGCTGTACGTATGTGCAATTGCTTCATAATTTTCAGGCGTATTATCTGTAGAAATGGCTTGTGCCCAAATAGATGAAAGCAGGAAAGCTATCTGCCGTGTACTAAGTTTCAGAACACTTCCTTCCTGGACTCAGAGAGCATAATATATTCAAATTTGATGGAAATACAACAGTAGCTTATGTGCACTCAATGTTGTATCTAAGCTATAACTAGCAAAGAATCAAATAATAAATTTATGATCTGGATTAGCTTATCTTACAGTGAATTGCAAACTTCTAAAAATAAAACCAGGAATATTCATAAACTTGATTACACCGAAAAAACAAGCCATTCTATAAAGCTTGAAGACAGACTTGCAATATGTTTATAGTATAGTTTTGATCCAAACTGTGATCAGTAATTAATGTTTATAGGCATTAGTTTATTCAAGTGATCGATTCTTGAGAGGATGATGAAAGTTCTCGAGAGGATAGGCGTGAAAGTGATAAGCATTTGATATCTGTATATGCTATCTGATTGCAGTGGAGGTTAGTTACATGTTACACAATGTATATGAGGAATGCCTATGTAGAGTCTGACAAGATCAAAAGGTATGGACAGCAAAAACCTACCACTTCTGTGGATGACGAGGCTTCTTCTTTTGATGGTGGTGAGGGATTTTGGTTTTTCATACTCTGCTTTCGGCTATACGATGACCTTAATCTGTTGAGCATACTATTTCTTCTGAGACCAGTGTTGCTCTCTTGAACAACGTTATCTCTGTTTGAAGTTCTATCCCTTTTCATTTTGTCAAAAAGTGCAGCAGATGAGGAGAAAACAGAAACAGTTCTCGAAAGTGATCTAGGGAGATTCTTCTCATGAACAGTGACTATTGATTTACTACGAGGAGCAACTTGTGTAGGCACAAGAACAACAGAAAAGATGCGATGAGCTCCAACTCGAGTTTCATGGTCCTGGTGGACCATGGCTGGAAGCAGTTGGTAAAACAAAGCCTCAGGAAATGCCTAGCATAAAGAAGAAAAAGGCAACAAGCAGATACTTTAGGTGGAAGTAAGCACAGTTTAACGATCATAAAGGGGAATAGTAAATACTTTCTTATCAAGTGGGAAAACAAAATATTGCCTTGTTCTGATACGAATGATTTGGTAATGGAGCAACGATTTGTGCAGTACGATAAACAGCTTGGATTGTGGTCCTAGCTATGACAGTAATATTGGAAATATTTTCCAACATCACAGCCATAATGTCAAGGATAGGACCTGCATCTCCCACCTATATCATCCAAATTTAGTTACTTAATAAATTAAAATATAAAAAACTATTGATTCTAGAACTAGCGGAAACCTTATTCGATAACTGGACAAGGCATTCATCCACTAACTCTTGAAACCTTCTATTGAATTTGATTACACCGCTGCCAAGATTTGCATCATCAAGACACATGTGTATGCTTTTCCTTAAATGCCTCATAACATCGCTCACTGGACCAAGTATAGAAACAGAAGCTTCAACTTTAGCCTGCTGAGCTATATTGATGGTAATCTCAAGAATATCCAACTGCATGTCAGGTTTTTTAAGAACAGTCTTGTGATCGAGATGCTTGATCAACATAGAAAGCAAGACATGCGTATCGTCCCCTGTTGTACAATATTGAAAAAGTCAAAAGTGTTAGACAATTGGAGGGGAGATTATATATGAAGCACAAAAATCATAAAGGGGCAAGAAACATGCCAACCAGGAGAAAGGAAATTCACAAGGCATACCAGAGTTGTCCATGACTGACTGCATGTCCTTGAGGACTGGAAAAGCAAGCCCATCTTTAGAAGACCACAGACTCCCGCTATCAAAATAGCGAAATAAACACTCAAAAACACGCCTTGTGGTTGTAGCTTCCTTCCCTAGCAAAGCCATATTGTGTAGGCAGACTCTGGACCAAAAATTTGGATCCTTGGCATCTTCCCTGTAGAAAGAGAAAACCACATTCAACTGGTTTTTCAGGTATAACTCCATATTACATAAAGTTTCAAAGAAAGGTTGTGCTCAAAAAAATTACTGCGTGACTTTGGGTTCTCCTTTTTCATTTACAATCGTTGTCCATGATGGAAATTTGGTCACAGCCTCAATTGCAACGTCTTCTGGCACACTACCATTCTCTTTTGGGGCTGCAAAATTTTCCAATACAACTGATACAACCTGTTCATGGGATTAGAAGATACATTAACACAGTGGAAACCAAGCTAAAACAAAAATTCATCATATGTAGTAACTATGCAATTGTGGACAGCCACGATTTCATATACCTAACCAACATGAGAATCAGAGTACAATTAAGACAAAACTTAATGCTGCTTACATTATCAAATTCATCTGAAATATGAGAATATTGACCCATCATCCAGACCTACAACAAAAGAAATAATGTCATACATCACTATTCTTTACCAATCAAAGAAGATTTCAAAGAAAATATTTATTTTCCAGATGAAACAAAAACTTGTAATTCTCAAGAAATTGTGCACATCCTCCATCTCAATTTGAACTCCGACAGTTAGCAAGATACCCTAATTATGCCAGTTTGCATAAAAAAAACCTGCATGTATAAACTACAGCTGTCTAGTGTGTGAAATAAACTCTAGAATGCTGTTTGAAAGTTTCAAGGCAGCATCAAAGCTTCACAATCTAAAGATAATTAAATTGTATATTGGCTATTTTGTTACATGGTCATTTCAAAGCATTAAAGCTTACTGGACTTGGACATGAAATTGGTATGTCATAAGAAAAATAGACCAGGGCAAATTCAGGCTAACCCTGCTAGTCCACTCACTCGCCCACAAATATGGCTAGGTAATGAGAATGACATTGTGAATTTACAATGGTCTAACCATTGGCCAGGCCCAAATCATTGTCTGCCAAAACGTGTGGGCCTAAAATGTGTGTTAAACCCCATAAAAACCCAATTTTCCAAGGTAAAGCAAAGTAGTAATACATAGGAGTAATAGTTCGACAAGATGAAATAATCACCATTGCAGAGAGAGCTTGCAGCCCAGCTGCACGGAGATGAGTAGCCCTCTCTTCGTTCCCTTCTTCATGAGCCAGCTCACAGAGTTTTGGAATGAAGGCTTCTAAGTTAAACACATAAGTTCCATCCCTCTGTAGATCAAAAAAAAAGGCATTACATTAATTTAAGTAGGCTGGTCATTGAGGTCAAAGTATAATATTAAAAAATAGCATAATTGATAGACTGACCTGATTATTTACAAAATCGAAAAGAGTTTGACATCCTACAATCCGAATGTCATCATGCCTCTGATCCAACAGAGTTTGCATAATACTTAGCAAACTGCTAGCAAACAAAGGCCTGTGAAGCAGCAAGATCTATCAGGCAAAATATTGTAAGGGAAAAAGGAAATATACAACTTATTAAAGAAAGTGCATGTGCATCATAATAAAGTAAGCATAGAACAGCTTGTCCAAGAATGTAGATCTGATGGGTCATGAAAAGACTATCTACCTGACAAAGGAAAATGCAACAAAAAAATATAAATAAAATTTGAAGAGACTTTCTTTCACTAACAACTGAAGCAACAGTCCTCAACATCCCAATACACCTCCTTATACAAAAGAATGCATCAACTTTAGTGGCAACTCTGCATCTTTTGAGAAAGCGAAAGGGAGAGTGGTGCAACTGTGCAAGGATTTTATTGTGAAGAATTTAGAAATAAAAAGCATATTTAAAGTTCAATTAAAAAGAATGCTCAATATTAAACAATAAATTCAAGCATGATAACTTTTAGATGGAAAGAAACAATAGGAACTCAAAACAGACAAAAAAGCACAGAAATTGAAAGAAACTAGCAAACACATAAGCTCCAAATAAACATGCTCAGCTTCACAATTCACATCTAAGACAGTTTCAAGCAAATGAAAAAAAATAAGAAAAAAAATCAGTTTTTAGTATACTTAATTCTAAAACAGAGGCATGCATACAGATAGATGCATAATTACATGAATTTGACATCGAGAGAATAATGTAAATTAGAGAAAAGAAACTCACATTTGATCCTTGCAAGTAATCAGTAATTTCCTGTATATACACAAAACAATTTTGGCTCCATTGAAATTCTCAACCCTCAATTCCTTGTAACATCTCTGCTCAATGGTTTCTGAGATCTGGAGGGGAAGCGTGGAATATTCATCAGAAAGCAATGTGCATAAAGCCACATAGTACAACAATGGGAAAGTAAGCCAAATTGAACCCGGTTGAGGCACAACACACAACAAAAAGGGTCTAGAAAGGAAACATGTACATCAGAATTATACAAGTTAGAAAATTCCGGGATATCTCAAACAAAAATATGCAAGCTCCTAAGCATATTCTGGGGCATCTCAACCACCATATTGCTTAATATCATATCAAGAAAGTCAGAAAATTTTCACCTTTGGTATCCGTAAAGGATTTTTTGTAGCGTATTCACACAGCTTCCCTATCATTCGCTCATTTGGCCCTTCATCCTATCAAAAAAAATGCCAACTTCAAAAATGATAGAAGTAATTTAAATTTCCAGTACCAAGATAAGATGATCACACCGTATAAAAATCGAGCTAAAGCTTAAACTTCAAGACAAATTAATTTATAGGACAATAGCATGAGAACATTGAAAAGGATTAACAGCATTGAAAAATAAGTAAAAACCAAAATATCACTTATATTGAAGGACAACATAGCCTTTTCAGCTACAAATAATTCTCAAATATCCAACTCAATATATGCTAGGACTTGTGGAAAACGATAATTGAGAGATCAAGATTAGTAATTTGTAATCTATTTGAAGAACAATTTGCTCCTAACAGTAGGAACCTTCAAAATAAATGCAAATTATGGATAATCATGCAGGTACAAGTGAGAGTAGAGAGAAACAAAAATAAAGCAAACAAGTCTATGAACAAGAAGGTTAGTAGCACAGACTGGAGGTACTATTAATATTACTCATCACAAAGGCACAGGTCTAAGTTAGAGCCTCATACATCCAATTATTGGCATCTGTCCACCTGAGATACATTTATGAACAGCCTAGCCTTTTACAGTACAAAGTTATTACCCTTGGAAATACGTTATGATGCTAGTTACAGTTCTAGAGATATATGATATGTTAATAAAACACTTAATATCTTTAAAACTTTATCAAAAAATTTATCTTCTCATTAAAGACTGATACACTCTTTGTTCACAATTTCCAATGCCACCGAATTATGACCAGAGTAAGAAGGCTGAAGCCATGCAGCTTCAGAAAGTTTTCAAAGCAGATTTTGAAAGTCTTTGCAATATCAATACGAGACCTTCTAGTAAAATTTACCACTTCAAAAAAAAAAGACCTTCTAGTACATTAGATGCTTAATCACTTGAATAGCCTAGCGAGATGGGCACAGGGGTACAGCAATATTCGTAAAATAGGATGAGTCGTTAGGATATCATTTCAATTAATAGAGCTATTTTATCGAAGCCATTTATTGGACTTTGTAGCTAGTGAGATATCTATCACAACAATTTAAAGAGAAAAGTCAGACCATTTAATTGCAATCTTATAACAAGATGGCAGCAGTTTGAATTGTTTAGGGTCTGTAGAATCACTTAGACATTTTTTTTTGTTCTTTCAAATGCTGATAGACAATATAAGGAAGTGATCGCATTTTAACAGATTTCATGAGATGTTATGGAGACAAAAAGCAACACATGTGACCAACATATTCCCAAATATTAAAAATTAAAATAGACAGTGATGGAACCAAATGCCTTACTGATAGGTTAAATTTTAAAAAACCACACAATCAAGTTCCGTGCCATGAAAAAGCTAAAAGTGCTACATTGAGAGAATGACAAGATATACAATTTAATCAAACAGAAACTGGCCTCTATGGTTTGATTAAACCCTACAACTCAAAGTAAAACTTCATGACACCTTACTGAAAAATTGCATATCTCCTTGAATTATTCATGTCATCTTAATGATAAACTTTCAACAGCCTACCAGTTACCACTGGCATGTCTTTCATCAACAATACATCAAAATGCAATGCAGGCAAACTTGACATCAGAGTTTCAAACAACATAAATAAGACAGTAGCAATATTAAAAAGTTTAAAAGAACACAATGTGAAGACACTAACCTGAGATTTAGGGAAAATATCTGCAATAAGCTTCTTGTACCTCTTGACAGGCTGCCTTGAACGTGTCCGCAGGCCGGGGCAAAAGAAGCAAAGTTTCCCACATGCCGGCAAAATTTGTCTCGAGAGCAACCCCGAACAAGCCATTTTCAAAATTTCCAAAGCTTATTTACGGGAAGCCTCTCTATCTCTATCCATCTACCAAAATTTGCAACCCCTTTCCCCAAATTTCACTACTTGTAGCTTTTTGTTTCTCAATAATCAATTAAACACCCCAAATTTCGTCAAAACCCCTTGAATTTGAGGGGAAGGGAAAGAAAAATCCCTCAGAACTCAAATGCTGAGGGATATCATTTGCATTTCCGGACCAGCCTACAACAAAACATCAAACAAATCTAAATCGACAGCCAAAAAAAACTGAAATTGAGCGATCAATTAAATAAAAAAAAAAAGAAGAAAAAAGCAGATAGAGCGCAGCCGAAAAGATGACCAACGGCTACATTGCGTTGATTTGGTTGAATTCAAAGGAAGTTGATCCAGCAAAAACACAATGTCGAATTATTGAAATGCAGATTATTACCTCCGGATCGATGCTTTGCAAAAGAGAAAAAAAAAAAAAACTAGTATGCAAGAGATGTGTCAAGATGCAGACATTCCTCAGCCGCGAAATTGAGAAGCCTGTGTTCCGTTTCCCGAAATTAATGGTGAATAAAATCTTCCTTTTGTCTTCTCTTGGGAATATTTTCAGATTTTTCTCTCCCACCACCGAGAAGTCGTGGAGACCTCCAACGGTTATTTTCTGTCCAAAGGCGACTTGTACGCGTATAACAAGCACCACCGCAAACTCTTCATTGCATATTATTTTTTTTACTTTGGTTGCTCTTGATAAACGAAGTTTAGAAATTAAATAAAAGCTTCTTTTTGATATATTTTCCACGAGTTAGTCAAGTAAATAAGCTTCTTTAGTTAAGAAAGATATTATTCTACCAAAAAAAAAGTTACGAAAGATATTAATAAGTGAAGGGGCGGAGGCAAGGATTGAACATGGACAAACCTACCTCCGCCCCTTTACTTGGAATCAAGTCTCACTAGATTGAGTTGGTGGGTATAAGCCGGCTTTCTTGGTCTATGCCCTTTGTCAGTTAGTTTACGGACTCGAGATTTACTACCGAAGGTTGGTTTCTCGTAACTAAAAAAAATCACTTGACCGATCCACAATGCCATCCTAAACATTGTCACATTTTTATGTAATTTCTAAAGTTAGGCATAGTTTTTTCTTACCTACTGTATCTTTTATTATGTCTTCCCCATGTCATGCATGCATGTAAGTTTTTTTCCCCTTCTGAAATCAGATTCAGATTTCAAATATTTTCAATAAAGCGATGCATGTGGAAGGAATCATTTTCAGCATGTGTTGTATTCCACAAAGTCATAACATTCATTTGAAGAACAGCGGAGATTAGATGCACTCATCTCTCACGTTTTTCGCCACATCCACATTCAATCATAATGGACGTCCATAATGCTACATTTTTAGATACTTTCATATCTCTGCAACACTTCAGGCAAGCTGTGCAGAAATGGAAATTTCTGCCAATTTTTATAATAGAGAAAGACGATGAAAGAAACAAATGAAAAGGTGAATCTCAGAATCATGTCTTGAATGTAGCTTTTTTATGCGTCTAACAGGAACAACAACACAAGTGTACAGATTTGTTGTATATTTGGGTCACACAAGAAGAAGCCAATCGAGAATAACGCCTTATAACCTTACAAATCAATCGAAAAATGATAGTTACAAAAAACAATTTCCGGGCTCCAACACTTTTCAGCCTCTGTATACCTTTGAAGTACCTCCATGTTCCCTCTCCACATGCTCCACCAATTTCACAGGATCAGAAAAGCCCTTACTACACTTTGGGCACGCGTTGATTGCTACCTTCCCAGCACCCACCCGATTGCTATTTCTTTCATGGAATCTTTGGACATGGTCCACGAGCTCAGAAACGAAAGAGAATTTGGCATAACACTGAGGACAAACCTCAGCCGGATATGAACCGGCCCTACTACTACTATTCCCTGCGCTTGCTTCAGCAGAGGACATAACCGATGAAGCTGCATTCACAAATTTGCTCCATATGGACGTCGAAGAAGCTTGAGAAGGAGCTTTGTTACGTTTGGGCTCTTCCTTTTGGGTCGGAGTGAATAAGTTCAAGAATTGGAATCCGGTTTCGAGTTTTCTTGGTCCTGGACACTTGTGATCGAGTCCAAACCGGTGCTTCAAGCAGTGATCCACATTACAGTCTCTGCAATTGATGGTGTTAGAGAAGACGAGGACTTCCCTGCAACCCGGAGCTGGGCATTTCTTTTTTTTGGCGACTTTTGTGTAGTTTGATGGGTCGCAGTCTGTGTTGACGTGTCGTTCCCAGGTGATATTTGCGTCTTCGTCTGAGACTAGACGGACACCTTTGGCACAAAGAGGGCAGATGACGACTGTGACGTCGTCTTTGTTGGCGTGCTGGCATTTGTGCAGAGAGTAGCTTCTATGGTCTAAACAGAAAACCTGAGGAAATTGTGGAGATGATTAGAAAGAATGATAAAATTATCCAGATTCAGGCCACATATTATCAGTCACATGACTCACATGGAGCAGAAACTAGCAAGGAAAACCAGAACCAGGATACAACAAGGACAAAATGTGACACATAATAGATGATTTACAAAAAGAAAGGCATGACTGTCACTTTAAATGCCAAAGCAACAAGAACACTTTCCATGTTGCACAAAAGTCATAGCAGAATCTCGTTTTCTTATAGATCTGACCTATTTACACCAAGAAGATAAAAATCCATCTCTTTAAAGCAAAGTCTAGGAAACAGTTTATCCCAGTTTGTATGCAATTACAGCTTCCGTTTGTGTACAATTGCAGAATGGTCAAATTGTTCGAATCACATTTATTTTTCTCATTGCTGCAACTCAAACAACTAACTTTAACCAAATTTGAACAATGGAATTCTAAAAGTCCAACAAAAAGGTCTCCCTTTGGCTGCTAAATACAAGTTTTTCAAAGAAACAGAACGAATCTGCATACTATATATTCATGATAATAGCATACGGATTACGGCGCAATTAACATATATGCCTATTGAAGAAAAAATTGCAGCATAAAAGGAAATGAAGTAAACGTCGAAATGTGGAGCTCTGAGAAAGAGAGGAGAACCAGATGACAGCGATCGCAGGTGAAGGGGAGGAAATCGATCTGCTTGCAATCGTCAACCGCACAATGTTTACCCAAATTCGGAAATTCCGGCGTACCCATCGGAAATTATTCGGAAGAAGCCGCCGGAACTTCCTCAATTTTCTGATCCCGCCCGGGATAGACGAAGATAGAGATAAAGAGAGATTTGGGAACAGGAGATTCAGAATGGGGAAGAAGAAGAGACGGAGTCTTCGTCTTTTTTTTTCTTCCCGTAATGGCGTAATTTCACTGGCTAATTCTATATTTTTTGGTAATAAATTCTAATTTTAATATATGTTTTTCTAACCTACGGGAGCATAGGATAAAAAATCTATGTATATATATAAAAGACGCAAGAAATAAGGTCACCACGTTGCGTCATTTAAGATTTTTTTCTACGTGTCGTTCCTACATTAAGTCACCTAGGATTTCGCCACATAGAATTTTTTATTTTGGAAATTTATATATGGTGATATTATAGAAATATGATAAATTAATTCATGAAATATTCTATCTAAAATAAAAATGTTATCTATTATATATTATAAATTAGGATAGATCTAAAAGATTTGATCTAAATTAAAATAAATTATAGAACATTATATATTATATATTGCGATAGATATATTAATATAGTTTTTCGAATTAAATTTCTATCTATTTATATGAAAAAATTAAATTCAAATTTTATTTAAAATAAAAAAAATAATCTTCATTTTTTTTATCTATTTATGTAAAATATTTATCTTAAAGAAAATTTTGATAAAAAAAATAGAACTTTCAATCTAGAAAATTACTTGCCTAATTGACTTTTGATAAAAAAAAATTACGTTATCTTTTACTTAATTTTCTTTTTAAATTATCTATATAAATATAAATGATTTTCTTATCATTAAAAAATTCATTATTTATTTAAATTTTTTCATCGTTTATTATTAAGTATATTTTTAATTTTTATTCAATTTTTTTTAAAGAATTGAATTTGATAAAAAAAATTAAAAGAATTTAGATTATTTTCACCTTTTTATATTTTTGTAATTTTTTTTAAAATTAAATGATCCTAATTCAAATAATTTTTATTTATATTTTTGCATAAATAAATTATCAGTAAGCCATCAAAATTATAGTGGGCTCACCTTAATAATTTTATCCCCGTTTCACATGACACTAATTGTAAAATTTTATATATTTTTTTCTAATAAATAATTTTTTATATTAAATTACAAATTATATTCATTAAATAAATTAAGTATTAAATTCACGTAGTCGTGCATGACACGACGGGTATAACTAGTACTAAAAACTAAACCATAAGAAGAGAACATAAACACTAGAAAATATTGTAAAAATATTAAACAATTAAAATATGCTCAAATTTTCTATAAAAAGGTTATTAACATATGCCCTAAGAGTATATGTTAGAAAAATCGTTTTAATTTTTGATTTAAACTAATTATATTTGTCGTGTCATGCATCCTTACATGGATTTAATACTTAATTTATTTAATGAAAGATTTAATTTAATATAAAAATAAAAAAATATAAATATTTTATATCAAATTCAAAAAAATTATTATGTGAGACGAAGTCAAAATCATTAAAGTGAGATCAATATGATTTTGATAGCTTAATAATAATTATATATAGAAAAATATAAATTTAAATTATTTTAATTACACTTTTTATTAATGGATGAAAATGCAAAAATAATATAAATTCTTATAAGTTTTTTAATCAAACTAATTTTTTTTTAAAAATTTTAAATAAAAATTTTAAAAATATAATTAATAAGAAAAGATGAAAAATATGAATAAAGACATATTTTTTTAACATATTTTTTTTACACGAATAAGCAAAAAATATTAAGGAAAACATAATATTTTTTTTATCAAAATTCAATTTGGGCAAGTAATTATCTATATGTTGAATTCCTTATTTTATTATCAAAAGTTCATTTAAGATAAGTATTTTACTTGAATAGATAAAAAGATAAAGATAGAATAATTTTTGTATTTTTTAATTAAATTTTGAATATAAAAATTATTTTTCACGTAAATAGATAGAAAAGAATTTAAATAAAAAAATAAATAAAAAATTGTAAATGTCAGGTAGAGCCACAATCAAGATCGTGGTTTGAAAAGGTTTAACTTTAATACAATATATTGTTATAGATTATAGTTGATATTGCCCAAAAATATTGTTTACATAAACATTATTTTACATGAAAAGATTAAAAAAAGATTTCTAATTCATTTTTGCATTAATAATGAAATTATTTAAATATAAAGTGGGCCCATAACAATAAAAAAATTCTTTTTGATATAAATGGATAATAAAAATTTAGATAGAAAAATTGAATAATATTGACACATAAGTAAAATAATAGTTTGATCATATGTAAATCCATGTGTCCAAAATTTAAAAATATTGAAAAATCTTATCATTAATATTTCTAAGATGGTTGAGCAAAAGATAGATTTTAGGATACAAATAATAGAAAATTAAATAGAAAGAGCGAAATAACATGAACACAAATTATTATTATTTAAATATGAGTTGGGGCCAGAATCAATGTAGTGACTTGAAAACGGTCGGCTTATATAATATACTAGTTAATCCCCGTGATTCACACGGGATAATTTTACTAAAGATTATACAATATTATAATATTAATAGAAAATTTAAAATACTTGTATATAATATCATAATAACATTAGGTAATTTATAAATAAATTTAAAATTTTGCCCCATATTCTATGAATATATAGCATAAAAATTATATACTAGAAGCTCGTGTATTGTTAAAAGATAAAATAGTATTATGCATAAAATTAATACAAAAACATTGGCAAAATACATAAACGCCCCCTGTACTTGCGACAATTGGTCACTTAACCCCCTGTACTTTAGCCCTAATCTTTTGGCCCCTATAGTTGCACATTGCGACCTATTGAACCCCTAAGGAGCCAATTATCCCAGCTTTTTTTGGAGTGTGGTACACACACGATGATGTGTTATATTTGTTTCCACAATGGCGATGACATGGATGCCATGTCATATCGACCGTTTAATAAGATAAAAAATCAAATAAAATTACCCTAAAATCCTCAATTTATTACCCAACCATTTACCCTAATTGCACATCTATCTCACACGATCGATCGAAAGGGGCGAAATTTGAAGAGCCCTAATCTGACCAAGTTCAAGCAAGGGTTTGCGATCTCGCTGAAGAAAGAGGAGGGAAACTCGTTGCTACATGTACGAAATCTTCAAGGTTAGTTGTGGCTATCTATCTATATATGTTAGTTGTTCGATTTTGGGAAAATTGTGGTTTGCAATAGGGTGGGTCGAATCTTTTGAACATGCATTTGGTATTTTAGGGTTCTGTTGTAGCAATTTTAGGGTGCAAATTTTTGAAATTTGAACTTGCATTGTTGTAGGACAAGTGATGCTAATTGTTAAAGTTGTCTGGCACATGGGGGTAGGTTTTTGGATAGTCCACAACCAGCTTATGTTAACGAGAAGGCTAGGGCATTCAGTGACATTGATATAGATGTGATGAGCAGTGGTGTAGCCAGAAATCTGGTTGAGTGGGGGCTAAATATTTTAAATACGGGAATAAAAAAATTTCGTATCAATTGACCAAGGACAAATAAAACTGATACAAATGATCATCATAACTAAACAAAAAAAAGTGCATTATAATTATAATTTATAAAAAAAAATAATAATTTACAAAAAAATCTCTATCATCTTCATACCCGTGGTGAATTAGTAATAGGAAACATGGAAAATAACAAACATATAAATTGATTAATCAAATATTATGGAAAAAAATTCAAATTAAGAAACGTGATTGGTGCATATATATATATAGATATCCTATGGAAAATGTCGGGCTGATCACGAAGGTGTCCCTTTTCTTTTTTCTTGCGGTCCAGCGGGCCTCTTTAAGAGGCACATGTCCATTAAATTGATAAACATCCTATTAAGTGAAGAGGTCCCCACCACCACCAAACTACCCTAGACATGAAAAGGAGTTGCGCCTCCTTTCTTCTTCCCTAACATATATATAGTATTGTACAAGTTTGTTGCAGTTTTGAGAAATAAGAAACCATTTTTGGCCTCTAAAAGCTACGTGTTTTCTATTTTTCAAGCTTAATCCTTTCCCATAAATCTGATACAGGCATACAGCCCTATGAACCAGTCAACCATAAACAGGATTGAGAGAATCAGAATTTAGAACAGAACAAACGATGGACTTGGTATATTTTTTCATTCAAATTTCAGTGGGGGCTACAGCCCCCCCTGGACATGCTGTAGCTCCGCCCCTGGTGATAAGTGAATTTGAATTGGGATGGTATGTCAAAAACTTGGGATATACTACATTCGAGGGGATATATTACAAGGGGTTGAGAGAGAGATGCTTTAGGCGAATGAATGATAAGGAATTGGTGGAACTTGCAAGCACCCTTAAAGATGGGGATGAAGTGAATTTCTACATCAACCATGGCCTTGATGAAGCTATTAATGATGACTATGTTGGAGATGCTGAATCTGGTGAAGATTTTTCTGAGTCTAGTGATGAATTCTCTAAGTCTGGTGGAGATGAAGAAGCTAGTGAAGATGATGAAGGCTGGGAGGATGATAGTGATGACATTGAATATAATGGTGGGGGAGTGATGATACAGATAGCTTGACAATAGAAGTGAGTGATGACAGTGAATTAGATGATGAGTTGAGGGCACTAAGAGAGGAAGCTAGAGGGAGTAGGGCCAGAAAGAAGGCTCACAAGGAAAAATTTGATGAAGTTGATCTCAATCTAGGTGAGGTGGGTACAGATGAAGGCTATGCACAGTGGGGTAATGAACCACATGATTACACTGGAAAGGTAGGTGGAGATGAGCCATTTTATGCTTCAGATTCTGACTACAGCATTGAGAGTGAGGCATCTGATGATGGGGAAGGAGGCAATAGACAGGTGAAAAGAAGGAGGAGTAGGCATGTTGCTTATGATCCTACACAACAGTGCCCAAAGTGGGAGGTAGGTATGGTATTTGAGAGTGTGCAACAATTTAGGGATGTAGTGGCAAAGTATGGTGTGTATATGGGTGTAAAGCTGAAGTTGAGGCCTAATGAAACTAGTAGGGTCACAGTGTCATGTAAACATGAGGGTTGTAAATGGAGGTTGCATGCAAGTGTTGAGGGAGCAACTAAGAACTTCAAGATCAAGACATGTATGCCCAAACACAGTTGTAGGAGGTACAACACTAATAGACTTTGCAACTCCAAGTACCTTGCTAGATATTTTGAGAGCAGAATCATATCCCAACCATCAATCAAGTTGTGGGAGATACAAGAACTATGTAGGAAGGAGTTGAAGTTGTATGTGGGAGTCACCATTTGTAGGAGAGCTAAGGCTAGGATTTTATAAAAGTTTATGGGTAACTACAAGGAAGAGTTTGCAAGGCTTCATGATTATGTTGATGAGATCAATAGAAGTAACCCGTGGTCAACTTTCTTTCTAGTTGTAGACAACCAGCTTCAGTCTGGAAAGGAGATATTTAGGAGATTGTATGTGTGCTTCAAGGGTTTGAAAGAAGGGTGGAAGCAAGGATGTAGGAGACTGATTGGACTTGATGCCTGCTTTTTAAAAGGGCCAGTGGAAGGTTAGTTGTTTGTAGCTGTAGGCAAGGATGACAATGGATAGATGTTTCCAATTGCATGGGAGGTGACAACTCAAGAATCAACTAATACATGGACAAAGTTTATAAAGACCCTACAATCAGACCTGGACCTTGGCAAAGGAGAAGGACTTATTATCATGTCTGACATGCACTTTGTAAGTATTATGCCATTAACCTTGATTTAACTTCTATCTTTTTTGTTATGACATTAACCTTATTTCTTTACAATTACAGGGACTTAGAGTTGTAGTGAGGAATGAATTGCCAGAAGCTGAGCATAGGTTTTGTGCAAGGCACATTTATGCTAATTGGGCAAAGACTTGGAGAGGCATTGAAAAAAGGCACAAATTCTGGGCATGTGTCTGGTCAACATTCCAAGTTCAACTCAAGGACAACATGGATGAACTGGGTAAGTTAGGAGATGCTACAATTATTGAGGATTTTTTAGATTATGGCAGAGAAACCTTTTGCAAGGCTTTTTTTAGGACTGATATGCAGTGTGATGTTTGTGAAAACAACATGTGTGAGACATTCAATAGTTGGATTAAAACAGAAAGGCACAAAGCAATTATAACCATGCTTGAGGACATTAGGAAACAAGTGATGGACAAGATTAGAAAAATGAACCACTTTGCCACCAGCTGGATATGTGATATTGCACCAATGGCTTTGCATAGGTTGGAGAAGAACAAAGTGCAATATGTTGTGGAATGGGGATAGGGGCTTTGAGATTCAAGATGGTGATTATGGTCATACAGTAGACTTAAGGGTTAACACTTGCACTTGTAGAAGCTGGCAACTCAAAGGTATTCCTTGTGCACATGCTGTCTGTGCTATGAACCACCTAAAAATCAACCCTGATGACCATGTGCTTCATTGGCACAAGAAAGAGACTTATTTGAGAGCCTATTCTTGTCCTATTCAACCTGTCTTGGGCATGAAAATGTGGCCCCCATCTGATCACCCACCAGTTGTGCCACCTGAGATTAGAAAGAAGAGAGGAAGGAAGAAGATAAACAAGAGGAAACCAAGGGATGAGCCAAAGAAGGCTGGGAAGCTGTCAAGGAGGGGAGCTGTTATGACATGTTCTGTTTGCAAGCTTGAAGGGCATAACAAGAGAGGTTGCCCTCAGCAAAAAGGGCATAACAAGAGGGGTTGCCGTTCCACTTTTCTTGGCACTTTTGGATCACCGAGGGGCCAAACCAAGTCTGGTGGCACTTCTAGAACACCAAGGAGTCAACAAAACCATGGTGGACAAGGCAATTTTGGAACACCAAGGAGGCAACAAAACCATGGTGGACAAGGCAGTTGTAGTGGTCAGGTTTTGGTGTGAACCCCGTTGGGAGATTCACGAGAGGATCGGTCTTTGGACTCGTAAATGGTCTTCTCTTGCGTTTTGGATAGGTTTTGAGTCGATGACAACTAGACTTTGATGAGAAGAGAATTGAAAGGATGAGAAGGTGCTCTCTTTTGAGGGAGAACTGAGGAATATGGGATGAGAAGAGAAATTGGGGTTGACGCCTTTATGAAGAGTTCTGGAGAAATCTCGACAGCATAACATTAATCAAACAAAGCGTAAAGAATACAATGAGAGGAGGCTCCTATTTATAGAGGAGTTCCTAGAAACCCTAAGGAGGCATGGGCCAAACTAGGGTTGCGCATGCAAGCGGCCCAACGTTTAGGCCCAAGCCCATAAATACTCAAAAATAACAGAAATGACATAAATAGAAAGGTTCGGAATGGAAATAGTACTAAAAGTAGTAAAAACGGATAGTGGTCACAGTGGCCATGTCGCGAGTGTCGCGACAAGGCCGTGATAAGGGCTGGCGCGACGCGACAAGGGCGTCGGCGCGCCAGGACGAGGCAAGAACCTCAAGTCGAGACGCCGGGTTGGCCCAGCGCGGACATGGTGGTCGGTATTGAGGCGTGGGGCTCGATACCGAGGGCTGGTGGCTCGGTACCGACTGGGGCACGGCACATCCGAGGCGTGACGCACAAGGACTTCATGTGTCGACGCCGGGTTGGCCCGGCGCTGGCACGACTCGAGCGTTCGGGGTCGTGGTGTCGTTGGTGAGGCGGACCATGGGACTTGGCACGAGTCCTACGGAGCCGCGGATTAGCCCAAGGGGGTCGCCACGGTCTCGGGACCCTAGGGCTAGGGCAGGTACACATCATCCTCCCCCACTTAGATTCGACGCGTCCTCGCGTCGAGCGTCGAAGTGGAAGGCACTTGACATCCGTAGAAACCTGCAAAAACAAAGAAATGGAATCAAAAAGAGAGGATCCTTTACAAAGAGGAATCGTCAATAAAGTATAAAAAGAAAGACAAGGAAAACTCCCTAGAAGTGGTTGTGCCGGGGACAAATCAAGTCGGGGTGGCTCGTAATCGTCCGGACTCGTAGAAGATCCAGGGTCCCAAATTTTGAGTCCCGTAGCTCCCTGCATTTGGAGCCAATTCGCACTAGGAACGCCGAAAAAATGTGGTTGGATCGAGCCAAGGTACGAAGTCCCCGAAACTGCGTCGGCGTCGGGCGCCGAGGGGCTGTCCATCGGCGTGCGTCCTTGTTTCACCTATGTCCCTAGGCTGTCTTCATGGAGTGCATATGTAGGGGACATTTCGGATCCATTTGAATCAGAAACGCCGCTGAAAGTGGTGTCATGGCCAAAAACGCCCTTAGCGTCTTGTGCCGGCGCTAGCGGTGCCGTGCCGGTCTCCCTAGGATTGGCATGTTGCCTTTCGGCGTCATCCTGCAAACGTCCACTAATACAAACAAGGGGAAACAAGTTAGTATGAAAATCAATGGACAAAGGTGGAGGGACTAACCTGTCAACCACGGAGTCGGTGTGTGCCAAGACGGCCTCGGGAGGAGGAAGGGAGGGCGCGTCCTCTTTGCTAACCTCGAGAAGGAGCACTTGTGCCTCGGACATGGGAGGAGCAAGATGTACGGCTGGCTCGGAAGCCATTGTAACATGCGTAGTAGGCGCGCTAATGGCCTCGACCACGGGTAAGGGTGGCGCAACCGGCACGCCAGTGGACTCGGTAGGAATGGGTTGCCGCGGCGTCACGACATGAAATGGTGTCAATGTCACACGACCCTTGGTGAGATCTACGATATGCTTGGAGAATGATTGTTCGTCGACATTAGGGGCAAAATGTCGAGCCATGTGGACCATAAGATGGGCCCATGTCTCAATTGGGCGTCGCTTCCTAGACCACCGGTCATCTTCCAAACGATCAAACCAATCCCGAGCGTAGCTAGTGAAGCAACTAATGGCGATATCGAATCGCTCAAATTTATTGTAGTCTCGTTGGTTGAAGTACTTGGCCATGTGCTTGGCCCAAGTCAAAAACGCTCCGGGGTCGTCAGACCCGGCAAAGCGTCGCCGGTGAATGCTTGGCATAACAGAGGACAGAGAAGAGTAACAAGTCCAACAATCAACAAAGCAAACAGAAACGTCGAGACTTTGTAAGACTCACCACGCAAGTACTCTTAGTTTGCACGAAAAGTACTCAAAGGGTATGGGAGGCTAGGATCTCGACGTTGCACAATTATGGAACAAAGTGAGTATGAACAAGCAAGCACAAACAAGCAAGTAAGAAGAAGAGATGATGTGGCGTCGGCTTTAGGGAAGCCTTGGCACGAGAGAGGAAAGAAGAGAATAGAAGATCTCGACCTTATTGGAAGGAGGTGAGATTTTGTCAATCAAACAATATCAATCAAGTAAGATTTTCCAAACAAGAAAGATATGCAAGATATTATAAGATAAATGAGAAGATATGGAGATAAGGGGGCCGAATGAGATCTTTTCAAATATGGGAACACTTGCCTTATTTTGGCTTGTGTGTCCCCACAAAATCTCTCTTTTTTTTTAATTAACTAGGATAAGGTTGCCTTATTTTGGCTTTACTTATCCAATATATATATATATATATATTTTTTATTTCGGCAACTAACAAGATATGGGATATATTTCCAAAGATACTTTAAACCAATAGAAGATTTGAGATAAGGTCGAATCTGACCAAATCTCGCACCAAGCAACCAATTCACACGACACACACAAGCAACTCAATTTGAACAAAGCAAGTAAGATGCAAGCAAAATTCGAAACTCGATGCAATGAACCAAATGAATGTGCAAATCGGTGGTTTTGGCAATTTTTTTGTGGATTTTTCTGATTTTTTTTTTTCGAAGCAAAGAACGATGGAAACTAGGTGAATGATGGTAGATATGGCGGAAGCTAATGAAAATGGTGGAGAAAAAAAAATTCGTGCAAAAAACGAGTAAAAGCGAGAGAAAGACTTACGCAATCCGAGACGACTAGACTTTGATGAGAAGAGAATTGAAAGGATGAGAAGATGCTCTCTTTTGAGGGAGAACTGAGGAATATGGGATGAGAAGAGAAATTGGGGTTGACGCCTTTATGAAGAGTTCTGGAGAAATCTCGACAGCATAACATTAATCAAACAAAGCGTAAAGAATACAATGAGAGGAGGCTCCTATTTATAGAGGAGTTCCTAGAAACCCTAAGGAGGCATGGGCCAAACTAGGGTTGCGCATGCAAGCGGCCCAACGTTTAGGCCCAAGCCCATAAATACTCAAAAATAAAAGAAATGACATAAATAGAAAGGTTCGGAATGGAAATAGTACTAAAAGTAGTAAAAACGGATAGTGGTCACAGTGGCCATGTCGCGAGTGTCGCGAAAATGCCGTGACAAGGGCTGGCGCGACGCGACAAGGGCGTCGGCGCACCAGGACGAGGCAAGAACCTCAAGTCGAGACGCCGGGTTGGCCCAGCGCGGACATGGTGGTCGGTATTGAGGCGTGGGGCTCGGTACCGAGGGCTGGTGGCTCGGTACCGACTGGGGCGCGACACATCCGAGGCGTGACGCACAAGGACTTCATGTGTCGACGCCGGGTTGGCCTGTCACTGGCACGACTCGAGCGTTCGGGGCCGTGGTGCCGTTGGTGAGGCGGACCATGGGACTTGGCACGAGTCCTACGGAGCCGCGGATTAGCCCAAGGGGGTCGCCACGGTCTCGGGACCCTAGGGCTAGGGCAGGTACACATCATCAATGATGCGACTCTACCCTAGCTCGGACCCAGCTCCGACGTACCCGAGACGGCCTAGACCTTGGAGACCTCCTTGGATTAGGACTTAGTCTCATTTATGTTATTATTTCTATTTCCGTCATTTATATTTCCGTCATTTCCCTTTTAGGCGTGTGTCCATTCTTATAGTATGGGCTAGCCTTGTTATTTCCCTTTATAGCTAGTTTCCATTATTAGTATGTTGTCTTATTGGGCCAGGAGTCGTTGGGCTTTGTTTGCATACAAACCCTACGCGCCTCTCCCTTGCTAGACTAGGGTTTCGTGGTTCTCCTCTATATAAAGGAGCCACACCCCATTGTAATTCTCACGTCCAAAATGAATTAAGCTAGAGCTTTGAGTCGAGTTCCTCCTCCCCTTTGGCCCGGGCGTCACCCTATTCTTTTCCCGACCCCATATTCTCCTGGCCTACGTCAAACTAGGCCCCCTTCTTAATCCTTTCACTTCACCTCTCATCTCAAAGTCTAGGCTTCGGCCTCAAATCTATCCGGTTACTATTTGTCGGAGAAGATCCGAACGTTTCGAGCCTAGATCCGCCCCTTGTGACCCTAGGGTCGCATCAGGTTTGAGTGCCAAAATTCCTTCTTATAATCTTCTTATTTGTTCTTGTAATCTTGTTATATTTTCAAGTTTGGTAGCAATTATACATAAATATTTTCTTGTAATCTTCTTATATTTGACAGGCTGGTGGGAAAAGAACTCAATGTGACAGTGAAAGAGCCATAACATCTCAGAAAAAGGGAAGAATGGTGGGGACTGGTGTCTACATGAACCATACAACTGGCTTGACTATTTTGAATGTAAGTGCAACAATTGTGGTTCTTGTAATCTTTAATTTTTTTTTTCTTTGGTACAACTAGTTAAAATGAGTGCTAACACTTGTATTATACAGCCAGGACATGCCACTAGTAGGATATTAAGGTGCCCAAAGCCCACAAAACATGGTGGTGAAGTTGTGGATCTTGGAAGTAAGGGCAAGGGTTTTAAGTGGCAAGACAAACCAGCTATCACAACAAGGCAGCTATCCAAAGAAGGCAACCCAGTGACCCAGCCATTCAGTAGCCAAACAAGCTCCAACAAACCCTAGGAATAGTTGGACTGTGATTAAGAATGAACTTGTGGAAGTATAATATAAATATTTAAGACTAAGGCTGTCTCATTTTGCATATATTGTAAGAACATCTACCTTTTGACTTAGTTACTAGTTTGCCACCACATGTGGAACAATGAAGTTGTCTGGCTTTTGTATTATTATCAGAACAGCTAGCTCAGATTGAGCATATTGTCAAACTCTTGCTGGTTATGGTATAAATGAAGTTGGAACTAGCAGGATTGGCTTTTAGTGTTATGTTGTTGTTGTTGTGCTTTTGTTAGTGGTTGCTGGTGTCCACTACTTACTGTCAGTTGTTGTTAGTGCTTTTATTAGTGGTTGTTGGTGTCCAAGTTCAACTCAAGTGTGTCAAATTGTGTTGGTGTCAACTCTTGTTAGTGCTTCTATCAACTATTTGTGTCAAATTGCTGTCAGTTATTGCTTTTGTCAAATTATGCTATAAAAATGAACCACTTTGCCACCACAACACAAGTGAATTGAAACAACTCTTGCACATTGCACATTACACATTAGGAGATGATACAATTGTTGCACATTACACATGACCTTGCCACAACCACAACTACATTCCAACCTAAGAGCATTACATTCAAACCACAAAATAAGACAACCACCTTACAAAATAAGAACCTAAGTTATACTTCATTTATCATATTATATGATGAATTTCAGACAATGAAGCACTGCAATCGATACAAGGATGACCAAAAGCACATTAGCCCAACGCCTAGCCTTATCCCTCTCTGCTTCTTTCTCCTTGATCTTTCGAAGTAGACCAGCAATAACATGGCTAGCATGTTCCGGCAATGGATCATCAACCCATTTAAAGAAATCACATGCCCCTACTCTCTGTAACCAAATCCACATTCAATTAATAAGCACATATTGCAAGTAATTGTTCAAATTCATAGCCATAACCCTAGAATTGAAAATTTTAGGGTTTTTAAAAATTTCCTTGAATTACACTTACCCCAAAATGTGGGCAACCAAAAAAGCGCCTCCCTGGATTTTTTACCGTCCATGAATGTTTCATCACGATTACAACTCAACACTTGCACGTTGGAAAAACAAATTGCCCTCGTCCATATGTCCGAGAAAAGCCACTGGATGAAGATGACGCCATGAATTCGACAATGGAGGATTAGGTGTTGGGTGTTCAGTCGAAGCTCGAAGAAAAAGGCACAAATTGGGAAGGAAGAGGGCAAGAGAAAACGCACAGAGGAGAAGCCTTGAGTTTGAGGAAGAAGAAAGGAAATTTAAATCTCCTATTTCATACATAAAACAATTTTTTTTTAAAGTATCTTATTTCCACCTCAGCAATATTAATCACCCACATTAAGACGTCACTCGCTCCACAACGTTTGATAAGCACGCGATTAGCCAACTCAGCAAATAGGGGTTCAATAGGTCACAATGTGCAACTATAGGGGGCCAAAAGGTTAGGGCTAAAGTACAGGGGGCTAAGTGATCAATTGTCACAAGTACAGGGGGCTGTTTATGTATTTTGCCTAAAAACATTAGATCAAGTTATTATCAGCATATAGATAAGAAAACTATATACTTAGACCCCAAATCTTGTTACAAGAAAAAATGCATTAAAAATGTCAACATATAGATCAAGTTATTATATTATAAAAAATTGGATATATAGAAAGAGTGGTTGATTCTAGTGGATATGGGGCTTATCCTAAAAAACTGAAAATGAATATGGCATGTTAGATGGAATAAATGAAAGGTTGTGATTAATGTGGGGGAAATAAGAATAAAGGGAGGCACGCGTTGCTTTTATGAATTTTAATGGCATTTTGTAAATATCATTAAAAAGAATTCTAAAATAGTCATTAATACCCTTTTATCTTCACAAACCAACTCCAAATAGAACGCTCCTCAGCTATCTCCCAATATCGAATGAAATCCCTCAATGTTTGTTCATTAATATACCCTATTTGTTCATTGATAACTTTTTTTGTTCATTGATCTAACCTTTGTTTGTCCATTGAAGTGCTTTAAGGCTAACTTGTCAATACGAATGAAGTGCTCAATATAGTATCAAAATAAGATAAGTTTGATGTAGAAACTTGAATGCAAAGGATAATAGATAAAGAATTTGACTTTGCAATAATATGGTGTATGTTAAGAGAACGAGATAGCAACAAATCAAAGAGTAGTGCTTGTGCCTTATTTAGCTATGAACAAATTGATGTTATTAATGAACAAATATGCATATAGCAATAAACAAATTGAGGTTACTAGTGAACAAATATGCATCTAGCAATGAACAATTATATGAAAAAGGTAATGAACAAATATGCATAAACCAATGAACAAATTGATGTTACTAATGAACAAATATGCACAAACCAATGAACAAATATGCTAAAACCAATGAACAAATATTTTCGTTTTTTATGAACAAAATCACAATGTTGATGAACATATTGCATGCAATTTTGATACACATTTGTTCATTTTTTATGTACAAACAATAGATTTTTGATGCACAAGCAATAGTTTATTTATGCACAAAATCACAGTTTTGATGAACAAAATCATAGTGTTGACGAATAAATCCACATTATTGATGAACAAATCCACAATATTGATGAACAATTTGGGCACACGTCCTATTTCCATTTTTTTCAAAAATACGCGAATAATTCGCCCGTGTTGTTCTTTTTCCCCTTTTAAGTGAAATGATCAGTGCCTTTGATTTTTCTTCATCCAACGGCTCTTGTTCTTTCTTATTTCGCACTTGGGCGCCCATTCGCACCTGAACCAGACTCATATTTCTAATGTTATTAATAATTGCATATAATATATTAGTAGGTGATGTTTAATTCCTTACACTCTATATTAGTACATGATATCTCTACTATTTATCCTTATGAACAAAATTTAAGGAACTTTAATATTATATAATTATATTAGTACGTGAGATATATGTACCGTAATTTTTTCTATGGTAAATATGAAACTATGAATATGTGAAATCTCTATGATTTTATTTTTATGGACATAAATTTTAATAGGGATTTGCTATTCGTCGCCCCTTATGTGTGAGGTGTCACTTTTATAATATTAAAGTATATGTATAAATCATATATATATAATATCAATTTATAATGAGTTTAGTGGTGGTACACCTCATATTTTATAAAAAAATGAGGTTTACACCACTTATTTAATTTTTAATGATTTTTGATTTAACATATTGTTCCTATATAAAAAAAATTCTCAAGTCATAGTCGTGCATGATACGATCAGGTCTTGCTAGTAATATTACTATTGTTATTAATATACAATGATCTACTACTTTATGTTATGGACAATTTAAATATTATATAATTGTATATCATCATCTTTAATTATGTATCGTTATATTTTTTTCAATGACAAGTATGAAACTATCCATATGTAATATGTCTAATATATAATGATCTACTACTTTTTTTATGAACGAAATTTAAATAATATATAATTGTACATCATCATCTTTTCAATAATTAAATAATAATATATAAAATAAAATATTATTGCTAATGTTATTAATATATAATTGTATCCTTAAATTATAGTATGATTTTTATCCTTTTTCCAATATTATATGCACGTTCTTTTTGATAATGTATCTTATTTTTTCAATGATAAACAGTATATTTAATATTATGCCATGTAGATATATTTAAATGTTCATTTATCTCTTTGTCCTTAATATTTCGTAGAATTTATATATTATAATAATATTATCTCATTTATCATTATTACTTACCATATTCAATTAAAAAAATTCAATTAGCTATGTTATTAATAAGCATTCTTTACATATTGTAATAATATTACCTCATTCATAATTATTACTTACCATATTTAATTAATAAGTATGAAATACTTACCATATTCAATTAATGAGTAAGGGAATATTATTTGGTTTTTTTAGTATTTATTTACCTAGATATTATATAATATTATCTCATTCAAAAATTAAATCACATATCCTATTATAAATAAGGAAATGTTTGTTCACATTCCCCTACATATAATAGTAATTCTCGCTTGAAATTTTTATTGAGGAAACTGTTTTATTTTATCAAATAAGTTTATGTAAAATTCAATCGACAAATATGGTTCTTACATAGTAATTTTGTCTTGCTAGTTAAGTATTAAATTTACGTAGTTATGGTAAATTCAATATTCCGCAATTAATTCAATGAAGCATAATAAGGAACATACACTTCAACAAAAAAAAACATATAGAGATTACAAGGCTAAAATAGTAATTTCATACCTAACAAATGAACTCCCGCCCTCATCACTGCCCCTGTTCCTCCCACTTCTCCATACAAACCAAATTCTGTTCAGTCTTCTCTAGTCTCCGATCATTTCACTCCATCATCTATCAGAAACCCTAGCTCCACTTTCCCTCCTCACTAGAATTTCCCTCGCTCACTAGATTTTCGGATTGGTGGAATCTATCAAGTATACAACTCGCCGTCGAAGAGCTCTCTTCCGCCGCGATTGTAGTCGCGCCACCACCTGCACCCTGTAGCACCAGCGACGGGCGGCGTTGGGCCATCATCTCGAGCTCAATCTCACTACTCGAATTGCGCGACTTTCTTGGTAAGGTTTGCACTTAGGTATGAATTTTGCATCTGAATTACATAGTTGAAATATGAATCACATTAATGGCAATGGTTCAGATTAGGGGTGTTCACGGGACGGGTCGGGTGAACCCGCGACCCGAAATTGCGGGTTGCGGGTTGACCCGTGACTCGCAAATTTTTTTGCCTTTGACCCGCGACCCGACCCTGCGGGTCGCGGGTTTAACGGGTCGGGTCGCGGGTCGACCCGCTTGACCCATTTGACTAAGTCAATCGGGTCAAAACTAATTTTTTTACCTAAAAAAATTAATTTTTAACCTAAAAACATGTATTTTTTTTAAAAAAAAACATGTCGGGTTTGCGTGTCGACCCGTAAATCCATCGATTTTGTTATTAAAAAATAGTTTATACATTAATAAAATTATAAAAAAAATATATTTTTAAAAATATTGTGGGTCGCGGGTCAACCCCCGACCCACGCGGGTTTGACCCGACCCGACCCGCGACCCGCAAAATAAAAAAATTCGACCCGCGACCTGACCTGCACGGGTCGCGGGTCGACCCGCAACCCGCAAATTGCGGGTCGGGTCGGTGCGGGTCGCGGGTGACCCGACCCGTTGAACACCCCTAGTTCGGATGGACTATAGGGTTATCAATTGAATATTGTGGGGACGGTGTTGGGAACTCTGGTTCCAAACATCCGATCAACAATGCTTGTCTTCAGTTTTGATAATGACAAACGCCATTTGGGAGCTAACGATTAAATCCAAGTATTTCAAGGGAACACCAGGTTTGACAAAGACTCTCCAAGAAGGGAATGCAAAGGGAACACAGGAATACACGAAAACAAGTTCCTATCAAAGGAAATTCTGAGTTCATATCGCATGGGAACTCACATGTGAAGACAAGACCGTTCAGCGTGAAACATCAGATCATGTCTCAGACAAACCAAAGGCTCAGTCTGAGGAACAGACTGAGGCGGGTGGTGATCCAACAGTCTAATTGACATTTAAAGTTGACCAAGTTCAAATCAAGTCACATGTGAAGATTGCAAACTTGGCATGCAAGACAAAGGGCATTTTAGACTGATGAAACCCGATATAATACGTGCTATAAACGAGATTTTATTAAATACTAACTCTCGGGATTTTGTACAACCAAATGGTTTTCGTACGTAGATTTTTCCTCCTCCCCACCCTTCAGCTGATTGTGTTTGTACTCTTTACAAATAGAGCTTTTTGGACTTTATACCGTAAAATAAGCTTTTTGAACTTTATACCGTGAAATAGCGTGATCTCACTCGGAGTTTAACACGTCGAACTTTGACAAGCAAGATAGTTCTTGAGTCAGAGAGGTTTTTCGACCCCTTTTATTATTCCGTACTCCTCCTATTTATAGCTTTTGCAAGCTTCCAATCTTCCAAATAGGCGATGTGGGAGAGAGTAGGATGATGACGTGGTGTTTCTGCATATGACCATTCAATTGTCCTCCTTGCTTGCTTAGTTTTGATCGATGTGGGAGGTAACATACAAATCCATGCACCTGCATTTCTCCCACGAAGATTATCACGCACCCATTTGATGGATTTGTTGTGTTGATTTTGAACTTGGGCCTAATTTATTTAACTAGCCCATGGGCTCAGCCCATTAGTATTTTCACTCTCTACCCAGTGCAAGCATTTATCCTTCTCGGTCCATGCAAATCACAACCCAACTCGTACATGCAACGCGGCGTTTTATAGATTTTCTTCTTTATGCTTGCTAATTGCATGTTGATTATTTAGTGATTATTTCGCGCACCATCACAACCCCTTGGCCCGGTGTCCTCGTTCCACGAGGACAACGAGACAATAAACAGATGCGCTCGCCTATTGATTTATAGCATGTGCAACGCGATCTAGACTCAAGATTTGGTGGAATATGCGCGCTTCACAATGGAAATTAGGACCTTGCCCTCTTCAGCGAGAGTTGGCGTCAACTCCGAGTCTTGCTCGGGTTGTGCGCGTTTTTCGAGACTTAGGACCTCGTCCCTAAGAGAGGAGCCGCCAACCCCGAGCCTTAATTGGGTTGTGCGTGCTTTCCGAGAATTAGGACCTCGTCCCTAAGAGAGTAGCTGCCAACCCCGAGCCTTGCTCGGGTTGCACATTGATTATTTTGATTGTATGCAATGATCTCGAGCCTTGCTCGGATCGTGCATTGATTGTTTTTGATCATATGCAACGATCCCGAACCTCGCTCAGATCGTGCATTGGTTGTTTTTGATTGTATGCAACGATCCCGAGCCTCGCTCGGATCGTGCATTGATTGTTTTTTATTGTATGCAACGACCCCGAGCCTCGCTCAGATCGCGCATTGATTGTTTTTTATTGTATGCAACTATCCGAGCCTCGCTCGGATCGTGCATTGATTGTTTCCAACCCCAAGCGGGAAGCGAAGGGTGGAACGATTATTCCGATCACATTAGGATGCCTCCTAAGCGACCACGATATTTCTACCAAGATCGCTTCCAACCCCGAGCAGGAAGCGAGGGGTGGAATAATTATAACAGAGAATTAGGAACATGGTTCCAGCATGTGAGTATATACCGAGTATAATTAATTAGCGAGTCAAGTATACAACGCTTACCTCGTTTCACGACCATGCATCACGTCGTTTCTCTGAATGGAGGTTTGTTGTCCATAAGCCATGCGATGCCATGTGAGGTAGTGCTTGCATACTCCATTGCAAATGGAGCGCCAAATTGAATTGGGCCCAAGTTAAAAATGGGCAGCTTGCGCACGAAGCACCAAAACGGGCTTCTTCCAGGCTGGCCCATCAGTCCACATAAGGCCTTATGCCCTAGATGCCATCCATGAACACTCATATCTTATAAGACTTTTCAACACGTTGACATGGCATGTGGCACTATGGCCACCTTTCATTCATGGCATGCGTGAAGATAACATGCAAGTCACGCCATGAGAAGCTTATACTGTCAACATGGGATTGTGATGGCAAAAGTGATGTGCATGCCATGCAAGAATGGAATTATGCCATGCGTGCGGTTAGCGCTCGCAAATCGGTAGGCCATTACATGCCATTTATACAATTATATTTCTCATGCCATATACATATATATATTGCAAATATATGTTTAACGAGGATAGCTCGCTGAGAAGAGTCGGCACCTCCCGCCCGAGCTAGAAGACAACCGCGCTGGAGTCGAAGAGCAACAGGCGGCGCAAACCCGCCACGAAAGAATCGAGGCACGGAGACGGGGATTGTTGATCATCGATGCCAAAGCTAGGCAAAGGACTGCGGTACATGAGGACGATCACTACCGAGATGCCGAGAGTGTGCGCATGCGATGATGGAGCCATAGGCACGAAGCCTAGATTCCCCGCCGCGAAACCGTGCCGATTCAAAACCGCGACGGTCCGATTTTGAAGGAAGACCGAGGAGATTGGACGAGCACAAAGGCCACTAGCTAGCCGTTGATAATTTGAATGTGGAGAGGACGAGATGTTTGGCCTAGCAACAACACGAGATTTTGGCCTAGCAACAAGCACGAGATTATTGGTTTCACACCAAAACCGCGTGGAAGAGCCGACGATGTCCCATCCCGCTGTTTTGCCCATGTCGAAAGGTTTCGCATATTTTCATCTATTATTTTTTCTTTTTTCTTACCCACACCTCACTGACTTTGGCCTTAACGCTAACCTTGGCCTTCCCATGTATGATCTTATTGCCTGGCTATACATGAGGGGAAGCCGAGAAAGAAGTTTGCGCCCACAAGCTACGGAGGATCATCGCGATGTTTGGCCATTACATGGTGAAGGAGCACGCCGAGATATTTGGTCTCCCACAAAGACCGCGCACCTCCGCCGAAGACCGACGCGTTTCGACCGATTGGCCAAGTAATCACAGAACGGATTGGTCGAGCGACGAGTTGCGGAGGATAGAGATGGAGGTTTGCGCGTGGTGTTTCAAAGCCGAGAAACACCATGCCTAGCGCCGCTGAGCCAGGATCCCCGACTTAAAAAGAAGAGTGAACAAGATCACTAACCTTATGTCACGATCTCGCCGATCGCCGGTGTCGCACACAAAGAAGACCACGATGTTTGGCTGCCTTAGAAGGCCGCGGAGCATTGGCTCGGAGAAACCGCGGTGATTGGCCTCGTTCCATGACCTCGCTGGTTTGGTGATTGGCCTCGCGTGAAGATGATCGAGGAGATCAACCTACACCATCATGACCTCGGCCACACTTGTTTGGCCCAAAATCGAACCTCGCATTTTACACCACCATGACCACGGCCACGTTTGTTTGGCCCAAAATCCAACCTCGCATTTTACACCGCCATGACCTCGGCCACGCTTGTTTGCCCAACCTCGCATATTGGCCTGCAAAGTGACCTCGTACGTTGGCCTCACTAGGAATGTCCACTAGCTAACTAACACACTGCTTGTTTTTGAAGGGGAGGAGGCCCGCACACCGCTTGTTACCCGAGAGTAGGTCGGATGGGGAGAGTCAATTCCTATAGATGGCGCCAATGATGAAACCCGATATAATACGCGCTATAAATAGGATTTTATTAAATACTAACTCTCGGGATTTCATACAACCATACAGTTTCCGTACGTAGATTTTTTCTCCTCCTCACCCTTCAGCTAATTGTGTTTGTACTCTTTACAAATAAAACTTTTTGGAGTTTATACCATAAAATAGCGCGATCTCACTCGGATTTTAACACGTCGAACTTTGACAAGCAAAATAATTCTTGAGTCAGAGAGATTTTTCAGCCCCTTTTATTATTCCGTAGTCCTCCTATTTATAGCTTTTGCGAGGTTCCAATCTTCCAAATAGGCCATGTGGGAGAGAGTAGGATGATGACGTGATGTTTCTCCATAGGACCATTCAGTTGTCCTCTTTGCTTGCTTAGTTTTGATCGATGTGGGAGGTGACATACAAATCCATGCACCTGCATTTCTCCCACGAAGATCATGACGCACACATTTGATGGAGTTGTTGCGTAGATTTTGAACTTGGGCCTAATTTATTTAACTAGCCCATGGGCTCGACCCATTAGTATTTTCACTCTCTAGCGAGTGCAAGCATTTACCATTCTCGGTCCATGCAAATCACAACTCAACTAGTACATGCAACCCGACATTTTATCGATTTTCTTCTTTATGTTCGCTAGTTGCATGTTGATTATTAAGCGATTATTTCACGTACCATCATAGACAACATGAAAATGAAGATTGCAGCCCACTTCAAAAGAGTATAAAGCCAACTGAAGAGTACTTGGAATGAGTACTTCTCCTAGAATAAATATCCACATACAAAGAGACAAGTGAGACAAAGTGAATAGAACTCTTCGACGATGATTGTGCGATCTCGGCGACGGTGAATTCAAGTTCCCAGGAGTTAGGGAACTGAGTGCTCAAAGGTTTAAGGTTCGATTTATGTTGTGTTTAGTTGTTTAGTTCGCTTAGGAACAAGGTCGAGAAGATTTACTAGTGTTGCTAAAGTTAGGTAGAATTGCTAGGAACAGAGAAGTGTAAGTCTTTCCTATGTAACTAGGTAACTATCAATAAAACAAGTAGATCGTTCAAAATCCCCCAAGCGGAGGTAGAAGTTTACCCACACAACTAATTAGTTGTCGTGGGTTCCTCTATAAAGGAACTGTGTCTTTTATATTCCGTTTTACTTGCGATTGTTTTACTTCCGTTGCCTTGGGAACAACCTGACCGCTAGTTCCCAAGCTCTTACTAACGCACATCGATCCAACAAATATTTAGGTTGTATTTCTTTGTCCTTTTAGTTTATCCGGTGATTTGTTTATCTGGTCTATGTGTTTCTTTTTGGATTTTGAGCTCGAGATTTCTGCGCATGGTGGATATGTGCAGTGCTATTGCGGTAGATGTAACATCCCTGGCCAAAGTGCATACGTCATTCTGCATTCATATAAGATTAAGAGAATATGCATAACATATTGAAATGATATATATATAGTGAGTTTTTAAAATTAATATTTATTTTCTAATTAAGTTTTAAAAAATTTCTAACTAAAAGTTAATTATTAATTATTTCAGGGTAAAGTTTGTAGTAAGGAAGATTTGAGGGTGGAAATTCCAATTTTGTAAATATTTGGCCGACTTTATCGTGGATAGATATATATGCCTATGTTCATTCATATCTTATCATTAAGTTTCTACCAAAGAAAAAAAAGAGTACAACGAAAGAAAGAACGAGAGAAAGAAGAGGGAGAAGAAAGAGATTAAAAGATTTTGTAGTTTGTTTATGTACTATATGGATATATGTGCAATATGGATATGTGTGGATATATGTACTATATGAGCTATATGGATATATGTGCTATATGAATAATATAGATAGACGAGATAGCTCTAAAATTTCCAGAGTTGTTTGCACAAAAAGTATGTTAGCAGATGGCATATGATATATGGTCACATGATGCATTTGATTGCATAGCATATTGCAATGAGATTAAAAGGACATGTGACTGTCTCGCCCTGAATCTGTATTACAGGACCTACGGGTCATACAAGATCTTTGGATCATATAGGACCATAAGAGTCAGTATTCAGGAAATCTTCGGATTTCTTTGCTAAAGGGACCATAAGAGTCCATATACAGTAAACCCGAGGCAGATTCTAGCTTGAACAGATCACTGAATAATAAATCGGATACATCGGCATTTGCATTTGCATAGTAATTAAATTCATGTATGACATGTATAATATGTATGAATATGTATATTGACCAATTGCTTGGTTTTGAGTGAAATAATTGATGATGGTTTATATTCACTGAGTATGGGACTCACGTAAATCGCAAAACAATTTTTCAGGTTCAGCTAGAATTTTCTGATATGTGTCTCTGTTAGAGGTCACATTCATACAGGTCGGCCGGCTGAAGCTCAATGCAACCTTCTCCTCCTCATTTTGCATCATAGACATATGGTTTGTAATAGAAGTTAGAGTAATAGATGTTTTAGTACGAGAAGTAACGTCATAGATGTGTGTGTGCAACCTTTTATGGTTGTTAATGTCTGCTATATGCTCACATGGATAGTTATTATATGTCTCTTATCTTTTTGTATAAGAGATAAATTTTACGAAGTATACGTCATAGGGTATAGGGGTGTCACACCTAGTTTTTGGTATCATAGCAGGGATATGATTCTTTAAGGGCGTTTTGCATTCTGCATTCATAAGCATATGTAATTGACATTAGAATTGCATTCATGAGCATGATGCATAAAGGAGAGAAGGTTCAGCCGTGCCACATCAGTCTATAAGAGCATCTCATATGTCACTACATGAACATAGATTTCATACACATGAACCATAAGAACAGAAAGTACAAAGGAAATGGTAAAGGTACGTACAGTGTATCATGATTGTATAATATGAGTGGATACAGTAGAGTTACCAGTTGATCTAATCTTATTATTCTTGTATGAGTTTGATGTTATTTTGGGTATGGACTGGTTGTCAAGACATCAAGTGGATTATTATACCTAAGAAGTAGTGATAGAATCGCCTGGAAATCTAGAGTGGTTTTCTATGGTGATAGACAAATGGTACCCACTTGCTTAATATCTACAATAGCGGCTTTTCATATGATCAGAGAGGGTTGTGAGGCATATTTGGCCAATGTTATAGACCGTGCAAGTGAATGTGATAAAGTTGGAGGTATTTTAGTTGTTAAAGATTTTCCTGATGTGTTTCCAAAGCATCTTTCTGGATTGCCACCTGATAGAGAGAAAGAGTTTACTATGAAATTAATGTCAGGTATTGCACCGATTTCTATTCTTCCATATTGGATGGCTCTTCTAGAGTTACAGGAATTGGAGAAACAGTTACAGGATTTGTTGGACAAAGTATTCATTAGGGCTAGTGTATCTTATGACTTTGCATAGATTATAGAAATTTGAATCAGGTGACAATGAAGGACAAATATCTATTGTCAAGAATAGATGTTGTATTTGATCAACTTCAGGGTGCAAAGGTATTTTCGAAGATAGACATTCGATCAGGATATCATCAGTTAAGGATATCTACAGATGACATTATCAAGACAGCATTCAGAACTCGATATGGGCATTATGAGTTTCTGGTAATTCTATTTGGTTTGACTAATGCACCAGCAGAATTTATATCTTCGATGAACAAGGAATTTCAATCTTTTCTAGACAGATTTGTGATCATCTTTATTAATGATATATTTGTGTATTCACGAAGTACAGAAGAGCATTTGATCATTTGTGTACCGTGCTACAAGTCTTGAGGGAAAAATCGTTATATACTATATTGAGTAAGTTTGAATTCTGGTTGGATCATGTGATATTTTTAGGACATATAGTATCTGGAAGAGGTATAGAGGATTGATTCTAAAAAGGTTGAAGCAGTGGTAAACTGGAAAGCATCAACTATAGTTACAGAAGTTCGTGTCTTTCTTAGTATGGTTGGATACTACAAACTATTAGTGGAAGGATCCTCTATTATAGTTGCACCACTTACTAAATTGCTATGAAAGAATTGTTCATTCCATTGAAATTCTGCGTGCCAACAGAGCTTCGATAAGTTAAAGCACTATCTAACTACAACAACAATACTGAGAATTCTTACAGGTACCAGAGAATTTGGTATTTACAGTGATGTTTCATATCAGGGTCATGGCTATGTCTTTATGCTGAATTGAGAGTAATTGCTTATGCATCGCGAAAGTTACAACCACATGAAGTTTCTTAGTCTGTACATGTTTTAGAGCTGACAACAGTAGTATTTTCCCTAAAGATTTGGCGTCATTATCTATATGGAGAAACATTTCAAATATTTAAAGATCATAAGAGTTTGATATATTTGATGAGCCAAAAGCAGTTGAACATGAGACAACGACGTTGGATGGAACAACTGAAAGATTATGATTGTACAATCGAGTATCATCCGGAAAAGGCCAATTTTGTAGCATATGCTTTGAGTCAAAAGTCCAGTGATATGATGACAGATATGCACATGACTTCATTATCAAATTTGATTGCTTTGTGAGATCTAAATGCTAGACTATAGTTAGACACAGATGAGTATTGATTGCTACTTTTGAGATTCGGCCAGTTCTGAGACAAAAAACTAAAGATGCACATCAGAGATGGGAAGTTGATAGAATTTATTGAACGGGTTCAACAAGGTAAAGGTGTGCCATTTGTTATTCAGGATTGCATATTGATGTTTGGCATACAGATTAACCTTATCTTCAGAATTAGCTCAGATTCATGATTTTTCCATGTTAGTATGTTACTACAATATTAATCTGATCCATTACATGTGTTAAAGGATCCAGAAGTATAGCTTGCAGAAAATCTGAGCTATATAGAGGAACCGATCATGATAGCTGATTATAGTATCAAACGGTTACAAAGGGAGATTCTGAAAGTAATTTGGAAGAATCATGGTATAGAGGAGACAACTTGTGAAACTGAGGCTAAGATGAAAAATTCATATGAAGAGATACCGAATTTTGAGGACTAAATTCTTATAGAGGGGGAGAAATGTAACATCCCCGACCAAAGTGCATAGGTCATTCTGCATTCATATAAGAATAAGAGCATATGAATAACATATTGACATGATATATAGTGAGTTTATAAAAGCAATATTTATTTTCTAATTAAGTTTATTATGTTTTAAAAAGTTTTTAACTAAAAGTTATATATTAATTATTTCAGGGTAAAGTTTGTAGAAAAGAAGATTTAAGGGTGAAAATTGCAAATTCGTAAATATTTGGCCGACTTTCTCGTGGATAGATATATATGCCTATGTTCATTCATATCTTATCATTAAGTATCTATCAAAGAAAAAAAAGAGTACAGAGAAAGAAAGAACGAGAGAAAGAAGAGGGAGAAGAAAGAGATTGAAAGATTTTGTAGTTTGTTTCTTGGATCTGGTACAAGATCTCTTCTATCGGGTTTTAATCTCAAAGTACAAACTTTTTTTGGTAAGTTTTAATTAGTTAATGATTTATCTGGATTTTCCTAATTTTTCCAGATCTAGATCTACAATTGCTTTTGATTTGAAAATCAGTCGATTTATAGTTCTCAGAGGGTGTTTTCGATATCGGATTCATATTCGGTAAAAGATTTCAGAGTATCTTTAGGGTTTCGTTTAGTAAGAATATTAGGAAGCCCTTTTATCAAGTATTTCAGAAAGGTTTGAACTAGAAAAATGTTCTTCTATATATATAGTTTATCGTTGTCAAGTTATAAAGGATTTGGAATTATGCACAAGAAGTTATAATGCATATTTACATTCCATTGCATTTGGGGTTAAAGTTTGTAAGAGTAAATAGACTGTTTTTGCATTGCGTTATATATAGAAGCACGAGTCATAGATCGTGGTCAAAGACAAGAGGAAGTAATATAATATTTGTCCCTGAACAGGTGAGTATAGACCGGAGATTCAACGCTATGTGTTATATGGATAGATGTGATATATGTGCTATATGGTTATATGTGCTATATGTATATGTGTGGATATATGTACTATATGAGCTATATGGATATATGTGCTATATGAGTTATATGGATAGACGAGATAACTCTGAAATTTCCAGAGTTGTTTGCACAGAAAGTATGTTAGCAGATGGCATATGATATATGGTCACATGATGCTTTTGATTGCAAAGCATATTGCAATGAGATTAAAAGGACATGTGACTGTCTCACCCTAAATCTGTATTACAGGACCTACAGGTCATACAAGATCTTCGGATCATACAAGACCATAAGAGTCAATATTCAAGAAATCTTCGGATTTCTTTGCTAAAGGGACCATAAGAGTCCATATACAGTAAACCCAAGGCAGATTCAAGCTTGAACAGTTCATTGAATAATAAATCGGATACATCGGCATTTGCATTTGCATAGTCATTAAATTCATATATGACATGTATAATATGTATGAATATGTATATTGACCAATTGCTTGGTTTTGAGTGAAATAATTGATGATGGTTTATATTCACTAAGTATGCGACTCACGTAAATCGCAAAACAATTTTTCAAGTTCAGCTAGAATTTTCTGATATGTGTCTCTGTTAGAGGTCACATTCATACAGGTCGGCCGGCTGAAGCTCAATGCAATCTTCTCCTCCTCATTTTGCATCATAGACATATGGTTAATAAATGTTTTAGTATGAGAAGTAACGTCGTAGATGTGTGTGTGCAACCTTTTATGGTTGTTAATGTCTGTTATATGCTCACATGGATAGTTAATATATGTCTCTTATCTGTTTGTATAAGAGATAAGTTTTACGAAGTATACATCATAGGGTATAGGGGTGTCACAGTAGAGGTACACTAGGTTAGGTTTTTTAACCCTCTTAGGCCATCTCCAACAGCTTCTCCAAAATTTTCTCTAAAATTTTCTCCAAAATGGAGCACCAAATGCATATTTTCCAAAAAAAATTCGCTCTAACTCCAACAACTTCCCTATTTTGGAGAATACTGTATTTATTATTTCTATTTTATATAATATGAAATCTTCTATAAAATTTATTCAATAATTAATTAATTACTATTTTTGACTAATACGAAAATAAAAATATTTTACAATCTTATCTTATTAAATGATAAGTTATTTTTTATTTTAATTATAAGAAAGTTATAATATTTTTGAATATTAACCCAATACATGATAAAATATTTATTTTATGTATAAGGAAATACAAATATTTTAAAATCTTAACCTAATAAATTAGATTTTGACTAATATAAAAATAAAATATCTAGAATCTTTACCTAATAATTAATAAATTATTTGTCATTTGACTTGTAAAAAAAATAAAAAATACTAGAATCTCAACATAAATCATACACATTTTATATATTCATTTACATCAATACAAAAAACTCCAACTCCACCTAAAACAAATGATAGGAAATCATTTGTCTACAATAAAAAATGAAAAATATTAAAAAAGTCATATGGAGAACCCTCTAAATTTATGGAGAACTCCCTAAATTTAGGGAAGAAGTGGAGAATTTCCCCCCTTTACTCCATAATGGAGAACATGATAGGGAAGCTGTTGGGGCAAATTTTTATGTCAAATTCTCCACATGCACAACTCCCAATAATATGGGGAAACTGTTGGAGATGGTCTTACAACTAGGATGACCCTAATCAATGTAATTGAGCATTGGAAAATCACTATTCTGATTTGGTGTGGAATCATTAGTGTTTTCTTGAAAGTTTACGGGACATGAATCCATCCATATTGGTGTGGCTTATTGATTGGTATGTTTCTTAAATGTTGTTTTGTTGTTTGAAGTTCCCTACTTTTCTTGAGGAGTGACCTACACTCTTACTGATCTTATGTTGATCGTCGCTGAGATCTGTTTGCCTTTTGATTGTGTTATTTGATTCTTATGTTGATCGATGAAATTTTGGTTGCCTTTTGATTGTGTTATCTGATTCTATTGTGAATTACACATTGGGAGGAATTGTAGGTTAGTTTGTTGTCAATATGTGGCCATAAAGTGATTTTTGGAAGTTGAGTGATAATGTCATGTACTCAAAGATGTTAGGAAACTGAACATTAGTCTTTTTGTTGCATTCAAGACGATTATGCAGGATCCCAACAATATGGGCGACCCAACTTATCGACAACGAGTCAGTGATATGGCTTTTCAGAATACCACGTCCATTTTCGCCTGTTGCAACAACTGATCTATATTTGTTAAAGATTGAAATTAGGGCGTTGATTAGCGGCCTAGACCGCATTCTGCACAACGGTTGTACTTATCTTTTCCTTCGGAGAATACATATACAAACACTTGTACTTGTGTAAAATAGTCACTTAGACACCTGACCTTTGGATTTGTTCTATTGAACACTTGAATTTAATTATTTGTGTTCTATCGAATACTTATTTGCTGATGTGGAAATTTGCATGTAGTCTACTCTCTAATGGGAGAGTGAGTCCTAAATTATCCCAAATTTTATCTGATGTGGATATTAAATGTTAAATAAAAATCAAAGTAAATTCATTGTCTTTTTTTTCTATTTATCTTTTCTTTCTTCGTACATATCTTTTTTTTTCTTTTTTTTTCATTCTTTTTTCATTCTTTTTTTAATCTTTTTCTTTCTTTTTTCTTAGATTAATTTTTCTGGTTGAATTTTTTGGTTGGATCTGAAAAGTCTTTAGATCTGAATTCCCATTCTTCACGGAGAAAGAGAGAGAAATGACAGAACGAGAGAGCAAGGGACGAAATTCCAATTCTAAGATTGAATTTTTTTTCATTCTCGAAGGTTTTTTGTTGGATCTCAAGAGAGAGCAAGGATGGAACGACGGACTCGGAGAGCGTTTTTGGAATACAATTCTTCAATTCTTCACCACCAGTTCTTGAAAGGTTCTCGAAAGTTTTTTGTTGGATCTCAAAAGTTTTTTCGTTCTCCAATTCTTCATCGTCGGCATTATAATTCTTCGGGATTATTTCACTTGTGAGTAGAAATAGATTTTTGGGTGAAAAGTGATTTTTATTGTTTTGAAAAGCGTAAAAAGTAGAGAGAGTTACATGGATTTCAAGAGTATTAAAAGTGGATTTTGGATAGAAAGGAATGTTAGGGTGAAAGTGAAACAAGGCCTTTGCCACCAGGCCGATCCAGGCGAAAGCACGGTTTTGGAATGGGTTGAAAACGAGCACCGTCGTTCCGCCCTCACTCTCTCTCTCTCTCTAGTTCTTTTTACCGGCGGTGAAGATTCGAACTCTTTCTTCGAGGTCGTCATTGAAAATAAGATCTGGATTGGGGAAGGATACCCTAAGCCAGAAGTGAAATGGTGTTGTGAAAATGGGTTAAAAATCATATCTTTAATTTGTGTTATATTAATTTTTTTCCTTTTTAATTAATGTTGAATTCAATATTCCATTATTCCTTGTTTTAATCTTTTTTTCTTTTCGGTTTTTTTAATATAATGACATGGCATAAAATAATGACATGGCATGTACATGGTGCCCTTATGGAAAAAACAATTGCACAAGTCAGCAAGGTTATCAGGATCGGGATTCTAGGTTGGATCGTTGAGGGTCTTTTGGATCGGATTGTAAGATCGGATCGCTGAATCATAAGATCTCACATTATAACTAAAAGTATGCAATGATAACATAATATATTGTATATTTAGTTATATATGAAGTAAGAAAATGATAAACATTATTAATTTAATTATTAAAAATGTTGTAAGATGAACTAGTCAACTATTTTAATGGAAATGATACATTAACCGTGAAATTATAAATAATATATAGTCATAGTTGTAATTTTATAGGATTGTAAGAACCGTTTGTAGGATCGTTAGAATCGTTTATACGATCATTAAAATCGTATGTAAAATTAAGATCGGATCGAAATTGTATTCTAAATCAATTAAGAAACTTTTCCATAAGATCCTACTTGGGATCGTGGATCGTTTCACATGTTATGGATCATAGGATCGCTAGAATCGTAGAATCGGATCGGGATTCTGATAACCTTGCAAGTCAGTGCGTGTAAAAATTGCACAAGTCAGCGCGAGTGTAATACATTCTAAAAAGTTTTAGCGATCAAGTATTCAATAGGTCTCAATTTGTTAAATTCAAAGTGTTCAATAGAACAAATCCAAAGGTGTTTCTAAATGACTAATTGACACAAGTACAGGTGTCTGTGTATATGTATTCTGCCCTTTTTCTTCCTTTTTGTTAAGATCGTATCTTGTATAGGTAAGATATTCTATACTCTCTTCTGCTAGGAAAGGAGAAAATAAGGCAAAGAGAGAAAAACGACCTTTTGCAACTAGGTGAAAATGGATGCAACTAACAGGAAATTAACCTAAATTGCAGCAAAAGGTCACACTGGTGGAGGAAACGAGAAAGACCAGGACCTGTACAAGAAAGAGCTATGCAACTAATGGCATACAACCCATTGAGAGAGCGTTGTAGATTCGCCCATGGATTGGAGGAGCTTCGAAATGTAGATCACCACCCTCTCTCTGTGAGTTTCGTCATGCTCTCACTGAACAAGAGAAGCTCATGGTTCCACCCAAGTTGGACTGACAAATGGCCTTTTTGGATATGCAATCAGAAGCTTTTTTGCAATATTTTGCTCTGAACAGGAGCTCAGATACAAGTTGAGAGAATAATAAACTGCTTATACCACTTTTTTTTCTGAATGATAAATAATACATGCATTCTTACATTTTAGCAAAGCTTTTATACATGCTTCTATATAGCTTGCACTTGCAAATACTTGATCATAGAGAATATAATTCGCTTTGATACCAACTGCTTGAAGAGACCGAATGTATGTGAGAACTTTTGAATAGAGATACTTTCCATTTTAAACAATTTGAGGAGTAGTTTTGTATGTGTGTGTTTTGAACACGTTTGTGTTCGTGTAAAGCAAGGGCGGGTTTTTTTGAGATAATTTTAACTGGCCCCCAAAACAGTTCTGAATATCAGGACAATTTTCAGTATATACACATGTAAAAATATATGAATTATGATTAAACTGGGTTTTTTTCTTCTTTTAAAGTAGTGATTTGTAGTTTGCAACATGGAATTATCTGCTAATTGAACTGAACTGAGCTAACTGTAATTTGCAACCTCCAATTTGTAGCAGATGAGACAGTGCAATTATTTTACTTAGGGACCATATGAATTATGATTAAACTGTGGAGGTCGTCTCAGTAAACGGCCTCACTTCATCCATGAATGGTTTAAGGCTTTCGTTTTGCGTTAGAAAGAAAGAGACTAAAGAAGGTGCAGTGAACACCATGCGTTCAAGAGTCTCTCCAGGAGCAGCTGATTTTGAAGAGACCCTCTTTGTTAAGTGTCATGTCTACTCTCCTAGTCCACAGAAGTTTGATCCTAGGCCATTCTTGATCTATGTGTTTGTTGGGAAAACTTGCCTTTTCCCGCTTCGTCGGATTAAGATGGGCAAGTGAGACAACTAATTTTACAAACAAGCTTTTATATTTATGTGGGAGGAAATTTATACAAGGCTAATTATTTTATGGGCACACTCTCTTACTTACAACTCAATTGTAGCTTGATCACTTGGATGGATGCAAATGAAGGGGGTGGTGGCTATTTATAGGCAAGGTCACACACTTTACATGGCTCATGGAGAATTCTAGAGAACCCTAGACTAAGTTTCATCTAAACTAGTCTAGATTCTTCCTATCTAGATGTCTCATTACAATTCTAGAACAATCTAAGACATTTTAGACATATTTACAACTCTCTTCATATGTCTAGATAATTTTCTAACAACCTAGCCTTATCTAGAAGGTTCCATAATGTTCTAATGTCTTCTAGAATCTTCTATGAGATTCCGACATCTTCTAGAAGCTTCCACACTTTTCCGGTATCTTCTAGACTCTTCCATAACCTTCTTGATTCTTCTAGAAGCTTCCGTAGCCTTCTAGAACTTTCCGTAATCTTCTAGATCTCTCTAGAGAAGTCTAGATGATACTATTTTAATCAACCTACTTCCAATTAAGGAGGGATCCCAACAGTGTTTTCTGTCAATGCATCTGAGCTTGATTTTGGCAGAAGCTTTGTGGATTTAAGCCGGTTAATTCAAGAATCAGCTGAATAGAATGCTCAGGGGACAAGGATTAGCCAGTAGTGGATACTAGTTTTAAGCTCTCAGGAAAGGCTAAGGGAGGAGAACTTGTTGTGAAACTTGGATTTCAGATCATGGAGAAAGATGGAGGAGTTGGAATTTTCATAAGAGAGTTTCTCCAAATGCTAGAAGAAGGAGGAGGAGAAGAGGGTGAAGAAACTGGGTTTAAATAGTATGAACTCAGTAAGTCTGAAGAATTAAAGGATTAGGCTGTATAATCCAAACAAGGAATGGTGGGTTTTTGGTGGCCATGAATCCTTTACACGTCACAATGTCAAGGAAAGACACACCAAAACTTGCAATGCAGATATCAAAGCCATTTGTCATCACTACATCAAATGGAGGTGGGTTTGAGGATCCGAGCTCAGAGATTCTGAATAGAATGTCGATAGAAGAGATAATGGAGAAAACACCATAACAGATTGCATTTGAAGGAATTGCATCTGAAATCATCCATGGGAGGAGCTAAGAAGGTGCTAGCTCAAGTGCAGCAAGAACAATTGCTGGTCTGACAAACATGACGAGTGCAATGAGTTTAGGGAGGAAAGAACGAATAGAAACCGGGATTTGGAATGTGAGTGAGGAGTCTTTCGATGTGGTTTAGATCCTTCCAGTTTCATTGCAGAATATGGAGGCAATGACAATTGATGGGCTTAGAATCCAGGCCGAAATGGCAGAAGAAGACGCTCCTTTTGATGTGAATCCAATTGACAGTAGCAAGAACCCTCTAGATAGCGCGGTTCCATTTGAAGAATGGATCAACAAGTTGCGACGCTGGCGGTTGTTATCCAACTGCACGATCCTCTTAAGGAGATACGAGGCGGTTGGAAGAGCAATGATTGGTTTGATCCAAGCAAGCAAGGACAAAGGTAAGAAATTTAACACTTGGCCGGGGGGAAAGAAAGTTGAAACAAGTCAGAAGAGGAATGCTTGGGATTATGAGAAGCAGAGATTCTAAAATTATATATTTGCAGATTGAGATTGTATACAGCTTTGGCCGAGAAGACAACTCCTAATGTCAACAACCTTTCACAAGGCAAGAAATAAATGCTAAAAGGTTTTAGTTAATATCTTGTTGTTTTCTGCACAGTGAAATATATCACAATTTAGAGAACGAAGAAATTGGGAGGCCAAGCCATTACGTTTTGATTAGAATGATCGATCAAAATTATAGAGAGAGAGAGGGCTTCGCATTCTGGTGCTCCTCTATATATCTCTTGGAAAGAAAGTCTCTAGCTAGCTACCTAGTAGACGGTTACAAAAACACATCGTTTTGGAATACAACACATAATATTGACTTTGACCTCATAATGTGTAAAACTCAGCGTTTTGTTTTGCTTAGTCTTAACATCCCCCCTCAAACTGGTGTGTGATTTGTAATCATACCCAGTTTGCTAAGCAATTGATTGTGATGAGCAGCAGGTAGAATCTTGGTCAACACTTCAGCAAGTTGGTTTGAAGTAGGCAGATAAGAAAGTTCCAAGAGTCCATCCATCACCTTTTCGCGTGTGAAATGACAATCTATCTCCAAGTGCTTGGTTCGTTCGTGGAACACAGGGTTAGTGGCAATATGGAGAGCAGATTTGTTGTCGCAGTGTAAAATGACATGTTGCAAATTGGTGTCACTAAACTCTTGAAGGAGATTAACCAACCAAGTTACTTCTACAGCAGCCTGGGACATGGCACGATACTCAGCTTCAGAGGAACTTCTGGATACGGTTGCTTGTTTCTTAGACTTCCATGAAATAGGATTATCTCCATGAAGAACTACATAGCCTGTTACAGACCGTCGTGTGATTAGACAAGAAGCCCAATCTGAGTAAGAAAAGGCTTGTAGCTTGATGTTGTTGTTGGGACGAAATAAGAGACCAAAGTGTGTGGTCCCTTTGACATAACAAAGCAGGTGTGTAAGAGCTTCCATATGAGTCAGCTTGGGCTTTTGGAGAAACTGACTAAGAATTTGGACTGATAATGATATATCCGGTCGTGTATTGGTTAAGTAATTCAGCTTGCCAACAAGACTTCTATAGTGTGATGCATCTGCAAGTTCTGTGCTGGTCATATCATCAGCGAGCTTGAGATTAATAGGCAAAGGTGTCACTCGAGTTCTCAAACCCTGCACTCCTGCTTCATGAATTAATTCTTGAGCAAATTTGGACTGAGTGAGCAATAAACAATCTCCTTGGTGCTGGACTTGAATACCGAGAAAGAAATTTAACTCTCCCAAGTCTTTGATGCTGAACAATGAGTCTAGAGAAATCTTTAATTGGTCAACCACAGTGATATCTGAACCTGTGAGCAATATGTCGTCCACATAGATTGCCACAATAGTGATGCTTGAGGCAGTCTGTTGCAGAAAAATTGATGAATCATGCTTGGATTGCTTGAAATTGAGGTTGATCAAGGTGATTGCTAATTTATGGAACCACTGGCGAGATGCTTGTTTCAGCCCATATAAACTTTTCTCAAGCAAACATACTTTGTTCTCAAGATTAGGTATTCCATCAGGCATTTGCATGTACACTTCCTCTGGTAAGTCTCCATGCAAGAATGCATTATTCACATCTAGTTGGTAAATCTTCCAACTTCTGCTGAGTGCAAAGGAGATGAATGCTCAAACTGTTGTCATTCGTACACAAGAGAAAAAGTCTCTTCAAAGTCAAGTCCATATTGTTGAGTGTAGCCTTTAGCTACAAGTTGTGCCTTGTATCTTTCTAATGTCCCATCTGCCTTCATCTTGACTTTGAAGACCCACTTGCATCCAATTGCTCTTTTACCTGGAGGCAAGTCAACAACTACCCAAGTATGATTAGCATGCAAGGCTTCTAGTTCTTTATTCATGGCTTCTATCCAGTTTGGGTCATTCGAGGCTTTGACAAAGGTTTTAGGTTCAGAAATGGGAGAGATGTGTTTGGATAAGCAAGAAATAGGAGCAAAGAATGAAGTGGCAAAGCCATCGATGAGTGGGAATTGTTCTGTTGCATCAGAGAAATGACAGATATAGTCTTGAAGATAATTAGGTGGGTGAGTAACTCTGGTGGAACGTCTGGGTTGAACTAGAAGCAATGGGGAAGGTGTGGTATAAGTAGAATCATCTACCATGTATTGGACAACAGATGGAGAAGAATATGACTGAGGTGAGTTATCTGAATGAGGTGAGATAACATCATCAAGGGAAGAAGGAAGAAATTAGTAAGCATCCTCATTGATAGTGTTATCATGGTGAGGCATAGGTTGAGAAGATGAATTGATTGTTGAAGGATACAAGGAAGGATCATTAGACAAAATTGGGAGAGGAATGGAATCTGGTGAAAGAGTAATGTTGGGTAGATGAAAGGGAAAAATTAACTCATGAAAGAGCACATCTCTGGAGATAGAAACTTGATTTGTTGTAAGATCAAGAATCTTATAACATTTTGTACCATGTGGATATCCAAGAAAGACAGCAGGAAAACTTCTTGGATCAAACTTGGTTCGATCTCTTTTGTTGGTAGAGATAAAGCATAGACAGCCAAAAGGTTTAAGGTGAGTATAACTGGGGGATTGATTATATAGTTTCTCATACGGAGTAAGGAAATCAATGCTAGAAAGGGGATATCGGTTGATTAAATAAGTGGTTGTAAGAATGCTTTCTCCCCAATATTTCTTTGGAAGGTTAGATTGAAACATGAGTGATCGGGCAGTCTCAAGAAGATGTTTGTGCTTTCTCTCCACAACACCATTTTGTTTTATGAGGTTTGATGTAAGATGCCCTTGGAAGTGTAAAAGGATTTAGCAATTGTGCTACAGAATTCTCTCCCATTATCACTCCTAATGGTTTTAACTGGCTTGCCAAATTGTGTCTCAACAAAGATGATAAAATTTTGGAGTACCTCAAAGGCATTGTGTTTGAAAGTAAGGAGATGGGTCCAGGTAGTTCTAGTGAAATCATCAACAATGGTGAGAAACAATTTGTACCCATTAGAAGTAGTGACTTTGTATGGTCCCCAGAGATCAACATGAATTAATTCAAAAGCATACTCAGTTTTGATTTGGCTTGTAGGAAAAGAAGAACGATGTTGTCTTACTTTAGGACAAATAGAACAAACAGGAACATGCTTAGAAAAATCAACTTGTTTAGCAAATGGAAAGTGTTTCATCTACTCAAAAGGTACATGGCCAATATGTAAATGCCAAAGCTCAAGTGACACAACATTGAATGTATGTGGAAATTATTCAACAAAGGAATTGTTTGAATTCTTATTACAACTTGGAGAAAGAAAACTGGAATTGGGAGACAAAACATCTCTTCATGCAACAGACTTCTGGAAGTGATTGTTTGGAGAGTTTGATGTGAGATATAGGCCTTTTGTGAGATTATCAAGAACCTGAGACTTGCTCATTGAATGGTCCTGGATAAAACATTCAGAAGGAGTGAAAACAAGATTAGCACCAAGGTCTGGAATCAATTGATTAACAAACAACAAATTGAAGGAAAACTCAGGCACATGAAGGACATTTTTTAGGATTATGTTGCCATTTAAGCACACAATTCCTGTATGTGTGATTTTGGCCTTTTCATTGTTTGGTAGAGTTATGTAGCTAGGACTGGGTAAGGGCTCTAGTTTATCAAATAGATTTTTGTGAGGGCTTATGTGGTGTGTGGCTCCACTATCAATGACCCAAACATGAGTATTGCCATGAATAGAAAAACAGTAAGACTTACCTGCCAATATACAAGCTTTGTTGTCTAGCACTTTGTTACCACCAATCTAATGGTTGCTGATCAGCAATGCCATTAACTTGTCATACTGCTCACGAGTGAAGTTTGGTGCATTCAGACTCACTCTTACTATCTTCTTATGTTCCATTTGAGCTACCTGCAAACTTCTTCTCCTTCCAGTCCTTTGGGTAGCCAATAACCTTGAAACACCCTGCTCTTAGAGTGTCCTGTAATCTGACAAACTTCACAAAAATAATGTGGCTTCCCTTTCTGATTACCGTTGTTGCTGCCACCAGTGTTTTGACTTCCTCCAGATTGCACAAGTTTGGATTGATTGTTCCCTGAGTTGTTTGATCCTTTTGGATTGAAATTTTATACTGTATTCTGGCTAGAATTTTGAGAGCTCGTGCCTGGCTTTGGGAAGACACTAAATGCTGATGAATTATTGACAATTGTTGATGAGTTTGAATTGAGGGACCTCTGCTTCTCTTCATTGAGTACCCTTCGATAGACCTCTCCCATATTCGGTATGGGTTTGGTCATGAGAACATTGGCATGCACAACATTATACACATCATTTAAACCAACCAGAAACTGCATCACTTGTTGATTTAAAATCATCTCAGGTACATAATTCAGTTTTCCACATGAGTTACATTTTGGCAATTCCACAAGCACAAGGTATTCATCCCAATATTTTTTGAATCGTGTATAATATGCAGACACAGATGAATTTCCTTGTGAAATATTGAACAAATCCTTCTGAACTTGGTACAACCTAGAGCTATTAGATTGTCCAAACCTCAATTTCAAGTCGTTCCACACATCTCGAGCAGTATCACAATATAACAGTATTTCAGCTATATCCTTATCAACTGAGTGAAGGAGCCAAGAAATTACCATACTATTGCACCGATTCCATTGCATCTCCAGAGCAGATCCAGCCTCCGGTCGAGGATAATCACCAGTCACGAACATCAGCTTGTTCTTCGCCGTAAGCGACACCTCCACTGACCTCCTCCAATGGTGATAGTTGTCTTCATTGAGGAGCTGAGTTGCTAACACATAATTGGGATGATCCGAGTAATGTAGATACAACACATGACTCGGATCGGTAGTCGCCATCTCTAGATCTGACTTCGTGACCATTAGGAACTTGTTTGCGTTGTTATCGAGCTCCTTCTTTGTTTCGTCTACCATCTAGAATGGTAATCAACGATCAATGCGGAAGAAATATTGAGCAGGAACGTTTGCTCTGATACCATATCACAATTTAGAGAGCGAAGAAATTGGGAGGCCAAGCCATTACGTTTTGATTAGAATGATCGATCAAAATTACAGAGAGAGAGGGCTCCGCATTCTGGTGCTCCTCTATAAATCTCTTGGAAAGAAAGTCTCTAGCTAGCTAGCTAGTAGACGGTTACATAAAACACATCGTTTTGGAATACAACACATAATATTGACTTTGACCTCATAATGTGTAAAACTCAGCGTTTTGTTTAGCTTAGTCTTAACAAAATATAATTGTGATTCTTGCAGCCAGAAGATTTTGTACAAATTGAATTCACTTCATATAAATTTGTTTCATGCTGCATAAAAATCGTTTCATGTAAGTGGGTGAAAATGGCAACTAAGAAGAGCAACTGAACTTCATTCAGATCAAAGCTGCTTTAACACTGATTCTTTTGTTTCTTGCATTTATATGCAGTTCTGATGCTTTTTTTCAATGTATACAATTGAAGATGATGCGATTTAGCATAATTTGCTCTGAAAATACTTGTTTCTGGATTCAGAAGTGATAAAGTTAATGGTGAAATTCTTTTCTCGTGTTTTTGTCTCTATTTCTACCTTGCCATAAGGTAAGGCTGTACTTAATAGTAGAAGAAAATCAGTGAAGTTCCTGAACACGCCTGTAGCACTCTCAAATTTAGTACTCAACTGAAAGTAGTCACGATTCGGAAGTATGCAAGATGGTCCTCTTTCTTTTCGTATGCACAATGCAGCTTAATCCTATATCCACATTACAAAGCTACAGTAGAGAGACTACCTAATTGTTGAAGAACGACAAAGATAACAGCTAGCTAAGAAAAGAGAGAAAAATCTCAAGGAATAAATTCAAAGGAAAGTTTAGATAAGCTTGAAAGGGAGAGGCGCAATTGAATCCCCGACCTTGTCTTTCAAACGCTGAATCATTTGCTTCCTTTGAAGCCTTGTGTTGCACTAGCCACTATGTTCGGACAAATTTAGATATGTAGTTTTGTATTTCACAGTTTGAGTTGTCACACTTGAGTCACCAAACTTACTTGAATCAATTTTACTGTAATAAGAGTATAATAAATGTGGTAAAGTTAATAACTCAAGTGTTAAATATACTTGAAATTCAGATATCGTTATGTTGTTAAGAGTTTTTTAAAGGTATCCATAGGTAGATTTTTCACTACGTCAAAACACTCAAAACCCTCGAGTATGAATGTTACATTTAAAATATTATCTTAACTTTGTGCCAATAAAATTAAAATGAGATTTTCTTGGGGTAATCTATGTACATGTCCTAATGTGCTAGCCTAGATTCTTTGTCAGATTCTTAAAACTTTGCCAATTTGTGAGTATTTTTCATTGTGATTTCATCCTTGCTCTTCACTCTTCTAACATATCACTTTTTCATTTGTGAGTATTTTATAGCAAAATGTTCTTACTTTCATCAAAGCAACAATGTGAGCTCTCAAAAAATCAAACAACCTCTTTAATTTAGATGCGCCTAAGAGCCCGGTCTCTCCCCTCAAGTCTCTCTCACTCTCACCCCAACATTGACTCCGTTGTCTTTTGTTCTTTTTGCTCCAGTCACGTCTTGGTTCGGGATTTTTCGGAAGGCACATAGCGATCATTCCACTCGCGTGAAAAATTGCGATGATCGCGAGATCAACAGTCGCGGCGATCTCCGCCGTCTTCAGGGTCGCTTGAGATGTCGCTTTTTAGTTGTATTTACAATACGCTAGAGATACTTCATTGAGACTTTCAAGGAAAGATGAAAGAGGTAGAGTTCGGTACCATTTCAATTCTAAGATAATTCATTCTCCATACTAACTACTAAATACACCTTCATATTCCGTTAATTTGCATGAAAATAAAGTTGTAATATAAGTTCCATATTGAACTTAAATTTATTTATTTATTAATAAGGAATGACTTCGGTTTAAACTTTATTGATCGAGAGGCTTAAGCAATTGGCATAACCTCTCTCTAGCTCAACCTAGTGGTGTGTCCGGTTCCGGTTCCACCAGACCATGGAACCCCCCAGTTTCTCGATTCAGTTCCGAGGCAGTTCCAGTTCGTTTTCGGTTCAGATCTGCCAATTCTCCGGTTCTAAGAAGGGTGGAACCGGGACTGAAACCGGCTGACCCCCGGTTCCACATGTTTCGATTCGGTTTTGATTTTGAAACCGGCTGTTTTCCCGATTCGGTTCCCCGGTTCTTTTGGAACCGGTCACATGACTAGCTCAACCAAATTGTTGGCACTACGTAATTCAGATCATCATCAAAGCTTGCTTGACATAGACATGACTCAAGTAGTAGTACAAGTTTCTTTTCTATAAGATAAACGAGACTTGAAAGGAGACTATATAGTAGGGAACGCAAGACTACATATAATATAGGAAGCATAATTCTTTCTACCACCTCAAATTAATCCCCAATCTCAATCTCCCCCCACACAGATGGAGAATCAAGAAATGGCGCCGATCAACATCCAATCATCATCTAATCCGATTCCGACTGATTAAAACTCAATCTCAACCGCCCATCCGTACATCTCCTCCGCCGGAACCGGGAGCGCCACCGTGACAAGGCCGCTCTCACACTCATACTCAAACTCAGTCTCCGAACCATCAATCCTACACTTGAGAGGTCGCCGCGAACAGTAAGCCCCAAATCTCCCGCACCCTCTCACCTTCATCCTCACGACGCCATCCACGACGCTCGACTCATCCACCGCGCCGCCGGTGTTGAACATATCCACCAGCCCGATCGGCGCAAACGCCGCCCCTCCTCCGCCCCCAATTTCCTCAACAGGACAGAAATGGAACAGCTCGTACTCCAAAACCCTAAGTCTCACCTCCAGCGACTCCTCTTTCGGGATCCTCACCAGCTTCCCTGCTCTGTACATGTAGACGATCACTTCTCCGTTCCACTTCTCCCCGGCGGCCTCCGCGATCCCCTCGGCGTCGGTGGCGCGGACAGTCGTGGTTAGCGTCGCTGGAGAGGCGTTGTGGATGAGGTTCTTCTTGGCTACCTTGCACCAGCCGGCACCTTGGCAGTTGAACACGCCGACCACGCCCGTGCACTTGTTCAGGTTC